>CM043015.1:178230284-178694177 GCA_023690525.1 Holotrichia oblita | reverse complement strand
AAAAGCCGAGAGGAGATGTTTTTACCAGTACTTTATATTCCGCAAAACAATGACTTTGACTCTAGCGCTAAAATGATAAATTAATAAAGCCAGATTTAGAAAACACGAGCGTTTTTGTTTATGTTTCGGCCAAGCCTCCTGAAATCGATAGAAGCAATGACAAAGGTGTGAAATAATTTGAAAAACTAGTGCTCATCAAATTTCGGCACAAAAATTTTATTCTTTTAAAATTCGACAAGAAATAAACGAATATGATGACAGTCGTCATTTACAGTTTTGGGAAAAAATGTTTATTTCAAAAAGATTCAAATAGTGCTTGAAATATGTCTTTTTTCTAATGAGCTGTTATGAGTGTTTATAGTGATCTGATGATACCACCTTTCTGGCGAAAATCCCAAGAAGTATAAAATTATTATCATTGACTCTACCAATTAGAGGAAGTCATTCCATATTAAAATGTGCGAGGTAGTATTGTAGTATTTAAATTAAGGTTTATCCGGAAGCTTTAAGAATTCTGAGTATGAAACCTAATTATTTAAACGAGTTCAACGCATGAATCGTAACTAAATTTCGTTGAATAACATTAGCGTTATTGCATACACTTCACGAAAATAATAGACAGTTATGCATGAAAGGCAGTAGTGTAACTCTTTGAGAATTTTATTAAATGGTATGATTTGTAATATACGGTTTCAAAGAACAACACAGAAGAATCTCGCTGTATGTGTCTACTCGTGTACATTGATAGATAAATATGGCTAAACTGCCAATTTCACTATCAAAATCGTTGGCAGCGCAAACTGCAAAAGTATTTAAAATATTTCTTACATCTCAGTAGTGGAATATAAACCCATTAATTTACAAAAAAGAAATATTTACTAACAAGGCTAAATTAAATGATGTATATTATTTTTATTGGTAGTTTAGTAACAATTTGATGAGAAAAGGTTATTTCCAGCAGGTGCAAAATCGGCAATAATTTACAATGTTTGTCGCTGTCAATAAGATATATGTAGTTGCCCTTTTCCTTTTAATAAGCCTTTATTAATAGCGAAATCCCGCTTATCTTCGTAATACACACAATAGTTTATCTAAACCATTTTCAGTATGTTCCGTCACAGGCTTAAAGAGAAATTAATCAAAGTATTAACTTCAATTAACAAACTTGCTCGTATTTTCTGTGCGTACACCCTCACGTAACGTGTAAACTTTATAATAGTACGGAACAGGGTTAAGCAATATTTACACTTTTCCTGTACACATACCAGTCTGTATTCGTCGTGTGAGACATCCTGGTGCGTCCCTCTTAGTTTGTTTATAAAATCAACTTTAAAATTAATTAGAATTTGAGCGAGGCAATTTACGTCCGTTTACATACAGAACGATAGATGGCGCTATATATATAACTTTAACAAGTTCAAGGATTCTTGTCTCTGTTAGGTACTGAACAATATTATTTCTGGAAAGTAATAATTGGATGAGTACAATACGAAGTAGCAAACTTACTCAACTATTCGTCTTTCTTGCCTAGTTTCTACTATTTCCAACAACTAATTGTTACTCGTTAGTGCAAGATTTCAAGGAAAATATTTCGTTTCGAGATAGTATGTTTCAATACAAAATATGACTTACTGCAGATTTATGCACATCTAGAAAACATTAAGTTGCATAACGCTGTAACAAATAATTTAATTAAATTTGAAAATTCGCTTAAAAATTGTAGTTATATATTAACAAATTGCACATGACACGGAATAACTGAGTAAAAGAAATAAATAACATCATTTAGCTACAGGTGTTGACAGTCCATCTGTGGATGATAGATAAGAGGCTTCGGTATTTGTAAGTTTTATTTAACGCACTTCCGAGTGTAATTAATATAATTCGTCTGGTATGGTTTTAATAGTCAATATACATACTTAGATTCCTATATATAAGAGCGCTTAGGCGGATTCAGTACTGAAACCTAGTCACCTCGTACGTAGTCATTTAAAAACTCATCATTGTGAAATTATTCAGATTCAGCCTGTTACTATTTACGAATGCGGTGTGCTTCCCATTCCAAGGAAATTATTCTAACTAAATAGGTATACACTACACCTATGAAGTTGCTTAGGAAATCTACGATGTCAACACAATTAAACGCGTCTCTTCTTCTTAATAAAATACCTATTTTGTAACTTTAGCAAAGATAAATTTTACTAAACAAATTAGCAATTATCTCCAACACTTTAATTTCTTCGTCATCATGTAAGATCATGCTAACGGGTTATTTAGTTATGGCTACTTAAGTTTAGTATAACTTAATGCAAATAGAGTAGAGGAAGCTTCAGGCTTGGGAGTCATCTACCACGAAGTCTAATATTTAAAGGTTCATAAGTGCGGAACTATTTAGATTTTTTCTTGGCGCAACATAGACATCTGTCGTCTTTAATATCCATGATTGTTGGCAGTTGTAAAACCGGAAACATTCAAAGGTATGGCGAAGTTCGTTTTGGCTTACTTACCGGATATGTTTTTGTTGAGTTTAGGAAGGAGGACAGTGATGATCCAAATGTAAATATTGCGTATATAATTTTTTATATATCTCCAAACAAGATGGAGTGGAAAACAGAACGAGCAGCTAACCATAAAAGTATTCATTTTTTTCTCATCTTCGGCTGGATATTTCTCTTTAACTTTATGACAAAGAATTTGCCAAGGTCTTACACCAGGGGACGACGAAAGGCGTGAATAATACAGCCAAATGTGTGAAGAAAACTTCAATTTCCCTTTTAAAATTATATAGTCCGATGAAAGTATGATCACAAATAAGGAAATCTTCAACCGCAGCAACGCTCACTGCTGGGCTCAAGAAAATCCTCAAAAAAATATCCAAATATTTTTTCAGCATTATTTTGGATTCAATATGTAGTGTGGAATTCTGGGTATAAAAATATTGGGTCCATTTATTTGCCATAACTCCTTAACTGCAACACGATATCTTTCTTTATTGCAACACGTTTAGATGATCTACCTTTGGCAATGTTTTAATTACTAGTTTCAACAAGATGGTGCTCCAGCCCCTAATGCTAGACTAGTTTGCAAGTATCTTTCTCAGCGATTCCCCAGAAGGTGGATTGGTACTTCCAGTGACATTCTTTTGAAAATGAGCAACAGTTAGAATCTGTAACGGCAGCATTTAATAATATTACGCTGGAGATGTTACATGACGCTTTGCATTCTACAGTTAGAAGATCGTACTTATGTTTGAAAAATAATGGTAATCTATTTAAACATTTGTTGTGAGTTTAGAATTGAAAAATAAATATGAAAACTACTATTTAATATTGCAAACGCATATTATCATTACGCGCTGCATGAAATTTACTTCTGAATGTATAAAATCCTGAAGCTTAATTCAGAATTGCTCATTAAATATAAATGCATGTAGATTACTGAAGTAAATATATCTAGTAGGAAAGTTTTCTTAACTATTTTAGACCTCGTAGTAACTACACTCAACATTTTTCCCAATTAATAAGTTCCTCTATAAAATGATGAACATCGAGCATAATACTTCGTTAGAAGGCGAACAATATTTGAAGGTATTCTAGCTTAGTAAACGCAGTTGGCGATTGACTTCTCTTCATTATACTAATTTACATGAAAATGCAGACGGGTAGGTATTTTTAGCAGTTGCTAAACTTGTAGTATTATTTAAATTCACGAGGTAACTTTTCTATATGTACCAGAAGTTTGTTAATTTATAGTGTCTGGAAAACATGTGGGAAAATTTAATTTAGTACCGGTTAGAGTGAAACGGAAAAGAGAACAACTTCTAGATAGAGATACACAAAACTCTATGTACATAATTCACATTCAAGCTGGTTTTGCACTGCTACTTTTGTTTCGGCTTAGTTTATTAAGTATGCGCGAAAAACTTTTTCTCTTTTTGTATGTTGGTTAAAATAGAGGTTGCTATGAATGATATTTTAAAATGTATTTGATGACACATTTTGGCTGAGATCTACTGAACATGATTGAGTATAAAATATATAGAATACTGCAGGTGAAAAATATATGCAAATATTTGTGAGAATTTTCTTCGTGTACAGGCTGAATTATAAGTTAAATTTAATCCAGCAAACTATAAATATACGTAATATATATATAACTACATATGTATATACTTGAAATACACGTATATCTGTTTAATCTGAATTAATATATGTATTTTTTGACCTTTGTGTACTTATCTTTTAATTCCTGATTTATTCCCACTTAGAGGTCAATAAAACAATAAATAATTAAATACCAATTTATTCCATATAACATATAATAATATGTTTTCGTTAAATAACTTCTTCAGTGGAAGAAATTGACATTTAATATGTGTCAAATTATTAATAATATAAATATAAATTGCCATGCCTATCAACAAAATTATCTAAAAAACAAACAATTCATTGATATATCGAATTTTAATTATATTCACAAGTAATAATGAAGGAATAGTGATTTAATACAACATTAGAAATTGAAATGATTTGAAATTATTCGTATATCAATCTATTTTTTGTCAAGCTCTAACAATTCTGTTCAAGGACTAGGGAAAAATATGGCAAAAAAAAACCTAGTCAAGAGCTTAAAATTAATAAAATTCAGGCGTGAATTAAATTGTTATATATAACGCTTAAATTATCAATATCCGTTCTAAAATTTACCGCGTTTTCATCTTTTTTAATGTATATCATTTCGTAAATTAATCTTTTTTTATAATCATTTTCCTTTTTTAAAATTTTAGTGTTTTGAAAATCAAAATTATATCGTCTATCTTTAGAGTGCTTAGATAAAGCAGTTTCAGCGGTGACGTTATGTGTAACAGTGTATTGATGGTTATAAATTCGTTTCTTTAAATATTGTTTGGTTTGTCCGATATAACATTTATTACAATCTTTGCAATCTAATTTATAAACGACATTACTTTGATTACCATGTTTAATGGGTGTTTTTAAATTTGTGAATAAATGTCTATTGTTAGTAGGTATGAAAGTTATGTGAATGTCTGATTTTTTTAATTCGTGTTTTATTGTGTCGCTTAAATTGTTTATATATGGTATAGTGTGGTATATGTTATTATTTGATTTTGTACCTGTGTTATATATTTTATTTATTCTTTTTGTGATTAATTTATTGTAAAACTCTTTAGGATAACTATTTTTATCTAGTATTGTTTTTACTTTGCTTAAATTTTCTTTTCTAAAATCAGGGTGAGCTAATTTAATAGCCTGATCTACTAAACTGTTAATTACGCTTTTTTTAAATTTACCGAAGTGTTGGAAAAATAGTTTAAATGCCTACTACTACTAGTGTCTTTAATGTACCAGTTTGTTTTTATTTGTGTGTTATCATGTATTATCTTTACATTTAAAAAGTTTATAGAATTTTGATTTTCTCTTTCAAAAGTAAATTTTAACCTATCATGATATGTGTTAAATGTGTGCAGAACATGTTCAATTTTATCATTTGGTATGCAGCATATACAATCATCTACATACCGCTTATAAAATTGCACATGTTGTATTAAATCACTATTCCTTCATTATTACTTGTGAATATAATTAAAATTCGATATATCAATGAATTGTTTGTTTTTTAGATAATTTTGTTGATAGGCATGGCAATTTATATTTATATTATTAATAATTTGACACATATTAAATGTCAATTTCTTCCACTGAAGAAGTTATTTAACTGTCATGTGCAATTTTATAAGCGGTATGTAGATGATTGTATATGCTGCATACCAAATGATAAAATTGAACATGTTCTGCACACATTTAACACATATCATGATAGGTTAAAATTTACTTTTGAAAGAGAAAATCAAAATTCTATAAACTTTTTAAATGTAAAGATAATACATGATAACACACAAATAAAAACAAACTGGTACATTAAAGACACTAGTAGTAGTAGGCATTTAAACTATTTTTCAAACACTTCGGTAAATTTAAAAAAAAGCGTAATTAACAGTTTAGTAGATCAGGCTATTAAATTAGCTCACCCTGATTTTAGAAAAGAAAATTTAAGCAAAGTAAAAACAATACTAGAAAAAAATAGTTATCCTAAAAGAGTTTTACAATAAATTAATCACAAAAAGAATAAATAAAATATATAACACAGGTACAAAATCAAATAATAACATATACCACACTATACCATATATAAACAATTTAAGCGACACAATAAAACACGAATTAAAAAAATCAGACATTCACATAACTTTCATACCTACTAACAATAGACATTTATTCACAAATTTAAAAACAGCCATTAAACATGGTAATCAAAGTAATGTCGTTTATAAATTAGATTGCAAAGATTGTAATAAATGTTATATCGGACAAACCAAACAATATTTAAAGAAACGAATTTATAACCATCAATACACTGTTACACATAACGTCACCGCTGAAACTGCTTTATCTAAGCACTCTAAAGATAGACGACATAATTTTGATTTTCAAAACACTAAAATTTTAAAAAAGGAAAATAATTATAAAAAAAGATTAATTTACGAAATGATATACATTAAAAAAGATGAAAACGCGGAAAATTTTAGAACGGATATTGATAATTTAAGCGTTATATATAACAATTTAATTCACGCCTGAATTTTATTAATTTTAAGCTCTTGACTAGGTTTTTTTTTTTTGCCATGTTTTTCCTAGTCCTTGAACAGAATTGTTAGAGCTTGACAAAAAATAGATTGATATACGAATAATTTCAAATCATTTCAATTTCTAATGTTGTATTAAATCACTATTCCTTCATTATTACTTGTGAATATAATTAAAATTCGATATATCAATGAATTGTTTGTTTTTTAGATAATTTTGTTGATAGGCATGGCAATTTATATTTATATTATTAATAATTTGACACATATTAAATGTCAATTTCTTCCACTGAAGAAGTTATTTAACGAAAACATATTATTATATGTTATATGGAATAAATTGGTATTTAATTATTTATTGTTTTATTGACCTCTAAGTGGGAATAAATCAGGAATTAAAAGTTTAATCTGAATATCCGTCAATCGAAATTGAAAATAAACACAAGCGCCCATGGTATATTGTTGGTAATTACCCTGCGCAAAAGGGCAATAAAAATAGATCAAGCATTAGAACCGGACCACGTGATTTCGATCTATCCAATCTCGTTAGCGATACTCCAAATGCAAGACCTAATTTCATCGCAGCTCACTCCTCAACCTTAATCGTATAATACTCGCGACAATGTACTTATTCCAAGTTCATGCACTCTAGAGGGTAAGGTCGGAAGTAGCACACCACCGACCTCTATTGTGTAGTGCCGTGCTGTGTGCTACCTCCGACCTTGCTCACAAGGCGTTCAAACAGAGTACACAACTATAACATAACGGACAGCTATTTTACGTCTACCATAAGTATTTACAAACTTTGATT
The DNA here is from genome assembly GCA_023690525.1 of Holotrichia oblita. Taxonomy (NCBI): domain Eukaryota; kingdom Metazoa; phylum Arthropoda; class Insecta; order Coleoptera; family Scarabaeidae; genus Holotrichia; species Holotrichia oblita. The sequence continues at coordinate 178,686,702 of CM043015.1, read as the reverse complement.
TGAACCGACACATAATTATTAAATACAAGTTGAGAAATATGAAATGTAAAAATAGGCAAAACATGGCGGCTGCCCCAAGAGGCTACAAGAAACACCAAGTAGGTAGCATGCAAATGAAGCTTTGGATACATTTTTTGAAATACTATGGATCATTTTTACGAATAGTACGGGAAGAAATGTAGTCAAACAATTGAAGGATTAGAATGTATGTAATGGTATATTTTAAACCTTAAAATATAAATATATTATATAATAAATTCTAAAGTGTACTTAAAAGCCACACTATCCGAGTTGAGTATTACCAGCAATACTTTTCAGGTATTCTGCGATCGGGTACATCAGGGCCATAAATTTGCAAACTAAACTCAGGCTTTGAACATATCCAACCATATTCATGGTTAACCGATTGCGGTACTGGTAGGATTTTCCTTAGATCTGTAATCGGTGCTTTCTCAATGACTTCTGAATCATCTGTTAATTGTTTTAGCTTCATCTTGAGACCTTCGTACTCTTCCAGTATCCAGCCCCATTTAGACTTCCAATTTTTCGCATTTTCTCCTCTATAGCAGTGTACGCTTTAAGCAGATGTAGTTGGGTATTAGGTGGCACTCGAACTTTGCTAGAGGTCAGCATCTTCAGGAAAATGGCTCCTACTTACCTCGGTTGTTGTTTTAGAATTATACTACTGCGTTACGTTGTGAAATTGACGTGTGTAAATTTGACGCTTTTGGCTTTATTTGTCAATTTTAGACAAAACTCCCACCATCAAGCAAACTATACACAATTGTCAAGAATTGGATGGATGCAGTAAGGTGTATATTTTTTCATTCATTCATTTATCATGTTTAATGTGTGTGCTACCATTGGTGCTACAAACCATAGGTGCATAGTTCTGATTTTGTCTGTTATCTAATTTTTACTTATCTTTTAGTTATATTGTGTGTCATTCCAGGATCATAGTATTACTAGTTCCTTCTGGACTAAATATAACAAAATTTTATATAATATAATGTTATGCTGTTGTAAAATGGTAGAATCGATGATAGTTTGTTTTGATAAAACAGGTGATAGGAAAAAATAAAGGAGAACTTAACTTGGGTTTTATTTTTGTGTTACATCATCTATTAATACGTCAACCAACTGAATGTTACAAATTTTCGCAAGAATATGAGGTTCTTTCTTTCTATTAGTACTGACACTCATAGGACTTATATTAGGAAATGTTAAGTAACTTTACTAAACACAATGTTATACATAATGGTGACAATCCCATTCCGTTATACTCCTATTATATTTTTTAGTTTAGACTGATTCTGTTACTCATTCTCTCTTAGTAATTCTTGTACTATACTACAAATACAATTCTTTCTCTTACTAATCTAACATTTGCCTGGTACATACATACATACTGTATATTATTTCGTTTCGCAAACTCTTTCATATATACCACTTGGAATGGTTTATTTAACACGATAATCTCAATTCTGATAATAGCGCATAAGGTCACGATAAGCACCTTAACAATTGTATCGCCAATACATTATCTTAGTAAATACTAATAACGTAAGCTGGTCATTATGGCAAATATTTGTAGTCCTAGTACTTCTCAATTTATCAAGTGCAATGACGAGTACACGGGCATGTATACAGCGTGTTTTAAAAAAGTGTCGGATACTCTACTCGCTTATAGTTCTCGTCAAGGCAAACAAAACATTTTAATATACATAGGTCCGCAAATCAATCGTTTCACAGATAGAAGTGAATCTTTATTCTCATAAAAAAAATACATTTTCATAAACAAACAGTATATTACTACATTAAATATTTTGACAAAAAAAAGCAGCCTAAAGAAGATGTTCTACACGCCCACCTGCCATTTGTATACATGCTTCACATCTTCCCGAAAAGAAGCTCGTAGTCTTTCAAATAACCCTGGATTTTGTCTGATTGTGTGGCACTTGTTTTCTATTTGCTGCTATAGTTCACCCACATTATTAATTGGCCTTGAATATACCAGCTATTTTAAATATATAATCCAGAAATCAAGTGGGTTTAGATCAGGAGATCTAGGTGGCCAGTTCAGATAATTTTCGCCATTTAAACGATTTGGTAAAAACACCGGGCCTATCAAACAATTTCCAAAAATACCCAGCCAAACGTTCACAGAATATCGGTGTTGTCTTGTCTCCATAACAGCATCAGGATTTTCATCCGCCCAAATGTAACTGTTGTGGAAATTCATTATTGTATTATTCCTAAAAATAGCCTCGTCAGTAAATAAATAATTAGCAACAAAGTTTTGATTTTGGATAAGTTTTTCTAATATGATTCTACAGAAAGCAAGTCTGGCAACATAATTCGAAGGTAATAGAGCGTGTACCCGTTGCAAATGATAAGGATATAGTAGCTGTTCTCGCAAAATCCTCCATATTAAAGAAGCTTTGATGTTTAGCTCCCTAGCTATTGTTCTGGTACTGATATTCGGATTTTTCTACTCTTGCTAGAACATTTTTCTCAGTTTATGGAGTTGCCATTGATCTTGGTCGTCTGGATTATGTTTTTTAACAATAAATGAACAATTTTCACTTAATCATTGATGTAGTCGTGGAAACAATTTGTCAGATGGAAATGCACGATTAGGAAATTCTTCGGCGTATAATCGCCGTGCTTCATAAGTATTATCATTAGCACGGCCGTATGTATGTACATGCAATGCATATCGGCCATCTCTGAATTTGTATAGAAAGCCATTTCATTTTAATAGAAAAGACAAACGTAACACTGACAGCGCCTGACCGAAAATTAATGACAATTATTTTACAGTCTAAACTAGAATCACCTCTATCTGTGAAAGAATTGTTTTGCGGACCTATGTTTACTAAAACTTTCTTGTTTTCCTTGGCGAGAACTATAAGCTGGTAAAGTATCCGATACTATACATACATATAATATAGCCAATACGTTTCGATTGGTGTGAAGAAAATTGCCAACACCGAGATCATGTTTTCATTGAGAAAGATGTCTCTGTTTTAATTACAAAGTAAGTATTATACTTTTCCTCTTAGAAAATAAAAAGTGTTTTATAATAATAAATATATACTCTAGTTAATAAAAAATGTTGGTTCTCTATTTTTATTCCTAACAAAACTGTATCGATTGCATCAACTAATTTTTGTCACGTTCACTACCAGTCCTCCAATTTATCGGTGGATAACTTAGGCTATAATGGATTTGCGATATACACATCCACCCCACTTTATACATTTATGACGCTTATTCCTCGAGAATTCGAAATATGCGGAATCGCTATTGAACCGCTTCCTCTCCTCGCAGCGATGTCATTATTGTTCCTTTTGCTTTGTTCTTTCTCATCTTACTCCCCGCATTCTTTTCTTATTTCCAGTTTCTTTTATTCTTTCGCGTGTTTTACTGGATATAATGCATAACTCATGCAGGACGCGTCGCCAGTATGAATATTTAACTGGAAATGAAGCCTTATCCATCACAAAATCCAGGAATATTCGCCTGCGTATACATGCTGGTGCTACTGCTACAATTATAACGCGACTCTACCATATTTACTGCGTCTTTTTGCTAAGGAAATCCTCCGACGAATGATTTATACCGAAAACGGATGTATAAATCTCAGCCCGCGATTAGGTGTTTCCGCGTTAGAGTTTTAAATTTTTGTATCTACTACATACCAGTGGTAGGTTAGGTAGTCGGTCTGAAGCTGTTTGTGTTGGAGATGCGGGTTAAAGCAATCTAAATATGCCGAGGACGATTTATACATATATATGTGGTAATTTGGTTAGGTGGTGCCGCTAGAATTGGAACGCTTTTTCATGCCATGGAGCTTTTTAATTGCGTACTAGTAAAATATTATGTGATGTGACTGAAGCGGTAATGTTAGCCAAATAGATAAAGCTATGCTCATCACTGTATTGTATCACCTGTTTGAAAAGTTGGCACAGTATATGTGCGTTACCATTCCGCGAGTCGTACACTTCTTATTCTATAGATATTTGAGCTATTATGTAGCTATTTGAAGAGTGACATTGGATACATTCAGCAGAAGCAAAAAGTTACGAATGGATTGTTTGCTTTTGCTGAATTAAGCCATTACTGTAGTACTTCATGACATCGTTGGACAAAAGGACACTTTAAGAGTTTCAACTCAACAAACAGACACAATTAATTAATGTCGTTGATTCGTAGATACTCTCAATACGTCTGGCCAGAAAGATGTCCGAAAGTAACCTTCTGAATTTTTACAAAATTACTTAAAAGATAGTTCAATGTAAATACTTTCCAAGTACCTACGATTTATTTTAAGTAACATTCCATATTCGAATGTCTATGTTCAAATTAAAGAACTAAAATCTTATCTATTAACTGAGAAATGCAAAATTCTTTTGGATTCACTTTTTTATGAAATACGTATCTAACAGAATACAGTTTACCCTTAGATATTCAAAAGAGTGCTGTACTCATATGGAATCACTAGGAGGTTGCCAGGATTAAAGTTGGGAAATGTGCTTCGTCTCTTCCACGCGTGTGAAATGGCTTCAAACAAGTTGGGGAGAAGCCAACACTACATTTCCCACATACAGTGTGTAAAAGCCAAATGAAATAAATTCATTATTTTGGTTGTTGTAAATATTTATAAAAAAATCCCGAAACACGTAAAATTTAAATTATAAAATGAGATTCTTTAACGTGAAAATGCGCTCCCTACCTTCAACCCCCTCCGAATGACAGGTACAACCCCCATTTTTTTTATGGGAAGTATAAGCTTGTGATATATCGTTTGAAAGGTCTGTTTATTCTCTATTCAAAAATGTTTAGTTTTTAAGTTTGTTGTAACAATTAAGATAGAATAAAATAAAATCACGTTGCTATCGAAATTCGCTACAATATACGCAAAAAATGAAATGTAATACAAAATATATAAAAAAATGTAAAACACCAAAAAGAACTATGAATGTCTTGATAAAAAAACTACACACAAAATAAGAACATTCACGTTTAAGGTAATAAATAAAATGAATAACGTTTCTATTATGACTGAAATCTCTTTTTCTATATTTTTCTGTTTGTTTTTATAGCAAAAAAGTAGCAGTCGACTTATCGCATAAACAGATATGTGTATGTTCTATTGTCATTCTTTTTCTTCGAACATTATTGCATGTAGCCATAATTAAAATTTCAGAAATGATGTTAGTACTTCATTGACATTCATAATTCTTTTTGATGTTTTACATTTTTCTTTGCATTTATTTTTTGAGTATATTGTAGGAACCTTCGATAACAACATGATTTTATTTCATTCTATCTTAATTCTTACAACAAACTTAAAAATGATAACATTTTTGAATAGAGAATAAATATACCTTTCAAACGATATATCACAAGTCTATACTTCCCATTTAAAAAATTGAGGGTTGTACCTGTGATTCGCGGGGGGTTGAAGGTAGGGATCGCATCTTCACGTTGAAGAATGTCAAATTATAATTAAAATTTGACGTGTTTCGGGATTTTTTATAAATATTTACAATAACTGAAATAATAAATTTATTCCATTTGGCTTTTGCACACTGTATAGTATGACCTTTGGAAGTACAACTGGGCATATAAATGATGATGATAAATTTTGAAGTTGATCAGGTACCAATTGGAATTAGTTAGACAGTAAATTTTATAGTCAAATTTCGTGGGTTCCCCTTGAATATGTTTTTTAAAGTATAGTATTCTATAAATGTTCTTGTCATTGTATTAGTCCTTCATCTAAGTCGTTCTAAGTTAATCTTTTGTCATTTTTACTGATGTCATTATCGTAGGTGAAGAGTGAGACGTCAGATATTTGTAAACATTGGTGTCTTCTCATAGATTCGCATACTATAGCGTTTTTCATGTCTGAGATGTTTTACCAGTCGACCTCCAATCTAGTGTCAATATAAAGGTTGACGATAGCCGTATGCAATGAAATTGTCATAAAAATTACTAGTCTTAAGATTGTGTGTTCGGTTTTTGTGTGGAACGCTAAATAAAGATGCCACAAGTAAAAGCAGAAAATGATTTCTTTTCTGTTATTTTTTTATTATTATTTTAGGTTCTTTTTCGCTTCGGATTTATAAAAAAATCCTAAATTTTGCTTTTAATCAGTCAGTGTACTAATTTTGTATTTGTGCTTTCTTGTCAAACCTCTATGTCGTATTTAAAGCAGGTGTACGTGACTCTCGCCTAATTTAGAGAGATCCAAAAGGATACGTGGATCGAATTAAAGGTTGGAGCACACTAGAACGGCTCGTATCGGCTGTTACCGGCACGGATAAATTCGTGAGCGGAACAAACTGCGCACACTTCGGCTCTTATCGCTAATTAACTACGTTAACTGTGTGTACACTTTTTAAACTTACGTCATAACATCGTCGAAACACTCCGAACAAGAACGAGTATAAACGAAATTGAAAATCATTCAAAGTATCATCTGGTATTACCAAAGTATGTCGGCAGCACAAACGCACACCTGATCGGTCGGCATCGCCTCGTTACGAAATTTTGCCGAAGAATGCTACTCACAGCAAACCCTCCCGAATTTCCGAAGGTTACTTATTGCGATTCGATTCCGATCGTTGTAGTGTGCGTTGTGTATATCTAAATCTGTGAACTGCATTTATCAGAATTTTCCGTAGCGATACGATCCGATACTAGCCGTTCATAATGGGCTTCAACCTTAAAGGTTGGAGCACACTAGAACGGCTCGTATCGGCTGTTACCGGCACGGATAAATTCGTGAGCGGAACAAACTGCGCACACTTTTCCTGCCGGATTCGGCTCTTATCGCTAATTAACTGTGTGTACACTTTTTAAATTTACGTCATAACATCGTCGAAACACTCCGAACAAGAACGAGTATAAACGAAATTGAAAATCATTCAAAGTATCATCTGGTATCATCAAGGTATGTCGGCAGCACAAACGCACACCTGATCGGTCGGAATCGCCTCGTTACGAACTTTTGCCGAAGAATGCTACTCACAGCAAACCCTCCCGAATTTCCGAAGGTTACTTATTGCGATTCGATTCCGATCGTTATAGTGCGCGTTGTGTGTATCTAAATCTATGAACTGCATTTATCAGAATTTTCCGTAGCGATACGATCCGATACTAGCCGTTCGTAATGCGCTTCAACCTTAAGAGGTTCTGTATTAGGATAATAGTGAATTACTAGCTTATTCAGAAGATCATCACTACTACGCAAGTATTTATCATAAACAAGCTATCAGTTCAAGTTCAGCAGCAGCCCAGATCTAGCAGCCATCCATTCTATGAGGTAATTTTTGAATTTCTGGCCAATCTGTATATCGAAGCTAATTTTCTATGCATAACCTTCAGGATTTCTCAATAAGCAAAACTTCTTATAAACAACACACTTTTTTCGTTAAATAATTTAATACACATATTAAATGTTAAAATTATGTTCCGAAATAAATTCATTTTTAATTCATTCTTGTTTTATTAATAATATATTTAACTCAAGCATACAGGTACTTAATTCATAGAATTTAGTTCAATTTTAATCAAGCTCTGCTAACACACTTGTCCATACAATATACCAAAAGCAAATGCTGTCTTCAATGTATCATTGACGATTGCGTTTTAATATGTTTCATACTGCTCTTTATATGTACAGAAGCCAAGAATCTTTCATAAAAAATGTCTAGAATGGAAAGGAACTCACACTGTCTCAAAGCAGAACGTAGCCAAGATTTATTCAGCTAGATGAAGAATATTTGGCCAACATCATTCTTAGGATAAGCATAAGAAATACTTGAATACATATTTAACAAAACGAATGTATCGATTTCTTGAATAAAAGCTTTGAATACTATATTAACAGTTTCCATTAGAATTATTATAATGATGGAGAGAAATTATATAATGTTCTACTTATAAGAACAATGTCTTTAACTCACCAATAATAAATTGAAACATATATAATATATTTACTCGTCTAGAAGTGTGCTATTAATCTCAAATCCTTAAAAGTAATACTTAATATATTATGTGTATTATGCTGTAATACAATAAACTATATAGCTATAACTATACTCTAACTATATCTGCTTTTGAGAGAAAAGTAATCATGACCACCACAATACATGCATTACCTAGGACTACGTCGCTAGAACTATGGCGCATTAAATCGTTGGAATTGTTGTAGAACCAATCACGGTAGGATGGCAGGTATTGTATAGCTATTACGTCACGGATGAAGTAACCGGGAATTGCAGCAGCTATTTTATTCTTGCACAGTATTAGGGAGCCTGAAATATCAACTTCTGTTGGCGTGTCTACTGCGAAACATATGAAAGTCTCCCTTTCACAGTTATATAGATATCCAAGATGAGCCTCGCATCTTTCGTAATCCCAATCCACCACCTTAGTGTCCAGTTCGTACATTTTACTCAAGCTAAAATGAATGATCTTGCAAGCCGTACCAGGATTTGGTTTACGATAACTCATAAAGTGTGCCTGCCAATAACTAGGACTACTTTCAAATGGACTTTCGATTTCCAGTAGGGACAACTGGAAGTCGCAAAGCGCTAGACGATTTGTGTAGGTTATGGCTTTTATAATTCTCCGAATTAGTTTGCGGTTTCTGAAATTCTCATCAGCCCAAGCTGTCACATATATGCCAAGCTCGTTGTAGAAGTACAATTTCGTGAATGGCGCCAGCACGTAGCGCGGTCGGAATAAGATTCCTAAATTATGAACTTTGGTCGAGTATACAATACGTACTATGAATTTATATAAGTTGCTATTATTTTTTGACACCTCATGATCATTATCAAGATCATTCAAATCTGTTGTGCTTTCAGTTCCTGGTTTAGGGAGTGTCGTGTTTGTGGCGGTGGTGTTATTAGATGCTTTTGATAGAAGAGCAAGTGTTCCAATGTATATAAAAACGCTTACACTTACTGGCATCTATGGACTTGGCAATTACACAGTTTTAATTTAATCATGAATTGTATCCCAGGTTTGCAGATTTAAAGAATCAAATTAATAAAATTGTTGTTCACACATCACTTTTCTGTCATATTGAACTGTCGTTTTAGTAGAACTGTCACACTGACGCATTTTCTATATGAAACCAACCACAGAACAACGGCTAGGCATAACAGTCATAGACGTGACATGGACGTGACCCAGACAGATTTTAAATAAGCAGTTGTCAATTTTGTTTTATAGGAACTGTTATTGCGGGCATTATTGATGGAATCTTTATATAATTCGAATAAAAATACTCATTCACTATTCATTGCAATAAAGTAATAATTTTTCTTATTTTCCATAAATTTAGCTAAATTAATTATAACAGTAATACTTTCAAATACACATGACATTACTAATGTGCTTTCATATGAAATTACCTACATAAGGTTTGTAATTTTCAAATATACCGCTAATAAGAGCAGTGCAGTATAATATGCGCATTATCGCGTGCTGCGTGAAATAGAGAATCTTCAATTTCTTTTGTGTTATACAGGGTCATTCCCTATACTTAGGCAGCGACGCAGTAGGCATTATACAATGTGGAAAAAAACTCTAAATGTAAAAGCTGTAGAGTTTATCTTATGTCGCCAAAAATGTTTTCAAATATAATACAGGAATATCGGATAGTTAATAAAAAGTACCAACATTATAAATCCTTAATGAAACACCTTGTATATTAATAGAAAAATATGTTATGTTGATTTTTATTTATTGTATTTAAAATTTTTCCACTTCATATAATAAACGCAGTAGGCGTTGTCTAAACCTACGGAATGACCCTGTAACAACATATAATATACAATGTTTACAATAAGAGTCATTATACTTTATAAATAGTGAAAAATTTGAAAATAGAGAATAGTCGTATTCTTTGCAGATTATTCAATCATCTAAGAAGTCCGTTTATAAAATTTTACGGCAAGCACAAGTTTCGTATGAGACGGGCTACACAATTCTTGTAAAAGATCTACAAAAATGTCAATACAGCATACATAAGTTTCATGCAACAGCTCTTACTCATTGATCATGTAACACGACGTAATTACTTCCCATGGTTTTTAGATACGCTGCATAATGATGACGCTTTTGTTGATAAAAGATAATTTATCTACTATTTAATACTAAATCTTCAATAATACCATAAATCTGGAATTACATCGTAATAATACATTAAAATCATCTTTAAATCAATTATGGATGGGAGACAACGGAATTATTGCATGAATTCTAATCGGATGGTAGACTTTCCGCTGCGATCTCGGGATTTCACAATTATGGATTATTTCGTTTAACAACACCTAAAGAATAGAATATTACATACTGTCCTCATATAGTTGAAGAACTTACTGAAGCTATCAGAAATGTCTGTGTTGAAATTATAGCACATACTTTGAGGAATGGCTTCTATAATATGAAACGAAGAGTAGCGTTATGTATAGGAAATGACAGAGGTCGCTTTGAACATTTATTGTACCTGTTTTTTGTTGCTAAACTTTTTATATTTTGAACTGAAACGTTTGTATCGAGTTATTTTTGGCAAAACAACAAAATCTAATCTGCACAAGTCTGTCATAAGTTGCATCACCTTCATCTAAACGCCACAGAATAAGTCAACTTAAACATTTTTATATTTACATTGCCAGCTTAAGTTTAACCAAGCGTTTAGGAATTAGAGTTAACATGCACCACTTTTGACATAAGCCAATGACGCTCCATTTGCGTTTATCACTTTATTTTGTACATATGAAAGCAATACAATTTCCGAATTTAAATACCAAGAAGATTTAGAAAATATTTCTTTTATAAATCTCTCCTGTGCAAGTACAATTGTTTTCGCATAAAGGTTTGTTAAGAGCAGCTAGTGAAATAAATGGTCGCAATTCTACACCTATTAATTAGTATTTTAATGTGCAAACATCTCTTCATCAACAGAGTGCGTACCCCGTCATGTATGGTGCAATTGATGGCATAAAATATAGAGATAATTTGTTACCTCTCTGTGTGCCCATATACCTATTATTGGAACACAGATAGATTCAAAACCATCCCTTAATAGTAAACGTTTAGCTAATGTCTTTAGAAAATTAAAATTGATGCACTTATAATTTCATCGAAATTGTATCATGCTGTAAATACACTGAAAGAAAGACATTGTAAATTAGCTATATTTCGTTTTACATGTAAACAATCTCTGGTTTGACGTTAAAAATTGAGTTCAATCGCTAAAGCAACTCTGTTAATTACTAAAATAATAAACTAGATACTTGCCCGTATTCCAGAAATGACTGTTTTAACTTTCATTAAAGTTCGTCACACCATTCCAATGCTGAAACATTGGCTGCTGTTCGATAACTGATTATGTATACAAATTATTTTTTAATATTTATTTTGAAAAAAATTAAAAATAAATTTCACAACTGTATCACATATATATTACAAATTTAAGTCCTACTGGCATAACAGCAACACTTCGTTGCTGCGTTAATAGAAAAAACAAATTAAATATTTGAAAGAAAATTATATTTAGTCTCGCTCCTGCAGTTTCTGAAGTTGATTTAGGGGTATAGCCATTTCTGCTTTCACATCGCTCTCATCCTGCCGCTTAGTTTTGCTCTTCTTGTTGTATAGCCAATAATGTTGAACTACAAATAGTAAGTCAAATAGAAGTGATGATATGCCTAACCATAGTTTCGCTGGGTTCTTTAGAATCCAAGCCAGGTCCTCTAAAATACACAAAATTGTTTTAGATATAAATACTTGAGTTGCGTTTGAAAATTACAGGGAATTGTGTAGTAATGTAATCTGGCCATCTACTGTCTTTCACTTTAAGGTATGTTAACTGAAAAACACTTAGGTAACTTAGGAGGAACCGATTGAGCAAAAACAACATTTCTCTTTATCTGGCGACTCATTTTGTGAACTAATATTGTTTGTTCATCAAATACTAATAACAGGTGCTGAAATACTTGCCGTGCTTCTTGCAGTCTCATAATTTCAACAATACCTCATATATTTCGAACGTTAAAATTTGAATACGCGACAACAACGTAATAAATTACGTAAAATGGATGTCAACATCAAGATCTTGACCTCCATAAACTATTTCGGAAAAATACCATTAGTCACAATTCATGGACTACTTGTTAATCGTAAAAAAATGCAAAAACGACAAATAAACATTCTTCATCGCCCTTTTTTAAGAATCATAAATCATAATAAATCTATTCCTGTATTAGTCACTGTTATAATAAAAACCAAATCGTCAACAGTCAACAGTACAAACAGTCGGGTAGTTGCTCGTTGCACGGTTCGCCTGGAATGAATTTATTCCATACTTTAGATGCATTGCGTAACTTTTTTACGTCGATTTCCAGTAATCTACGTAATGACCCAATTCAAGTAATAAAGTAATTAGCGACAATGGATAAACTAGATAATTATGTTAACAGTGAATTTCAAACTATTGCTTAGAAGAGGTGAAGCGTGTTAGACTTTTCATACAGGCACGGGAATTCCAACAACCTGTCCACCTTGTATTAACATTTATTTAATAATTAGGTTAATTCTTTTCTGTGGTGACTAATGTGTTCACGGATGAATCTCATTTATTCATAACTAATACTAATCAGCCTTTATGTAATAAATTATCAATGTCAGTTGAGAAAGTTGGCATAAATTTTTTTATGAGTGTTTTCTATATTAGGTTCTGTACATGTATTACAAAATTTTAACCTATTTGCATAGAAATTACAAGCAAGCAATATTTAAGTGACGTTTATATGTTGATCGTGTACTTCGAGTGTACTTAGATTGCATGTTTTCTTCAACGTTGAGTGATTACTAACCTGCTAAACATATATATTGCGTTTGAGATATGTACAGACTCTTCCACTATTCGGTGGTTTATTTTAAGGAAATAGATGGAATACTAAATGTTGGAATTTAAGCCGTATATAATCTAAGTATAGGTACATAGATATACTAGATATTGTATAGATCTGCAATCAAACAGCAACATTGTTATTTTAAATCAAAGATCATGCATATTTTTTTGGTTTCAAAAATTTTATGTAAGAGATTAATCTGTACTTAAATTTCAGTACGTTCTTTGCACCTATTACCAAACATCCTAACTCATAATATATCATTGTGTTATCAGTAGACTAGGAGAATACTGCCACAACATCCAAGATCCAAGTTTTATAACGTAGTTTGCGCTAAAAGATTATTCCTATCAAGCGCACACAATTGAAACAGCAATAATTACTGGGAAAACAGCAGAATTAAAATATGATGATGCAAAAGTATAGTACAAAGTATAAAATCATTGGGATACAATGAATATTACGAGCATTTTATTTAATCAACAAATGTTTTAAAAGTTATGAATAAATATATTGCTAGCATGAAGTTACTATGTTTCATATTATACTACTACTTGACACATCTGTTTAAAATTTTGCCAGCATTAATAAATAAAATTTTAAGGTAATTTACAACCTTTCCACTAACACGGCTTATTTTATCGTGCACTATCAAACTTGATAGAGGCCGGAATTAGTTATAAATGAACCGAGTACAATCACGACAACTTTTATAACTTACCGTCGTAGTTATAGGCATTCATAAACATTTGTAATACACTAAAAAGACCTCCTACTATATCAAGTAACACTGCTTCTATACTCCAACCGTCCGTACTTTTTCGCCTGTAATTCATGATAGCCTGAAAATATTTAACGTTAAATGTTCGTGTAGTATACTTAATATCAAGTGATCTACCTGAGGCCCATATTTGCAGAATGTAACTGCTAATTTGATATAGGAACATATATACAGAAAGTCCAGCCATAGTAGTTTATTATTTAAACATAATATACAGGACACTACTAGTATTAGACCAGCAATGTAGTGAAACCACTTAGCAAACCATGATATCTTCTGTCCTCCTGTATCGTAACACAGGCACTGTGCACCTTTAACTGACGAAAGTAGTAATCCATGTATACCGAAAAATACATCATTGGGCTGCACAGAAATTATGCTGAATGGATTTCTTTCTTCATATTGCTTCTAAAAGTTTATTGTTAGTGTGATATATATTCACCCAACTGACAGGCTAAAAGTTTTTAGACTTGTAATCATAATTCATTTTGGAATATTTTATATATTTTAGAATTTAAGGTCCGTTATACATGTACGTATTTGAAGAATATAAATGTATGTCACCACAATAGTGGCAATAGACAGAATGGTATATTTTATTTTGCGTGGTTAGATTTCACACTTAATGCAAAACTGAAAGTTGCAGTAAGTAGACGTGACCTGATAATGCCCTTAGATTAACAGATTTTTGACGCGACTGACAAATAATGCAGTATTAAAGCTTAAACCGAAAATGGTACAGTGAAAAAGAAATTGCGCATAAAGTGTTGTATGTTTAAGTATCATCCATGTCACGCGAGTATAAATTCTCTGCCGTGTTGGCTGAATAGTTTTGTAACTTATTTAATTTATTCGATGACATTATGACGCTATTTTATATTTGGAAAAACATTTGTAGTTCGTTAAACTATTAATAGATCTAGCGCCGAAAACATATAGTATGGATCAATTTGTACCTGCACCTATTGTACTAGTGTCGTTTAAAAGCTGCAAACGAGAAAGTTGCTATATTTACTACTTAAGCCAAATCTGTTTTTGCAAATATGAAGTTGTGAACGCGACTGCTCAAGATCTTCTAGTTCATCTCAGGTCTGCAGTTATTCAGTCAAATAGTAAATAAGCAGTTAGCCTTTATCCAAGTCGCAAAAGGCATTTACTTTGAAAGCTCATTATCGAGGTTGTGTACGTAATGAAAAAAAAATTATATACTCGATACAATCATGTATTTAACAGATTTATAAAGGATTTTCTAATGTACGCCTCATATAATAAGTTTATGTTGTACAAGAAGCAAATTGCTTTGCATTTTGCAGATTATAATTGCGTTTGCAAGAAATATATAATAGATTTCAGTAAAGTTAGAGGTGTAGCTTTTGATATCTCAAACATCTTTAATTATACTTTAATATAAAAAAATGTGTGTTTCTTTTACTAAGCTAAGTGAAAGCTGTGCACGTAATTATTACCTAATGATTATGGCCAGCACTTACAATAATTCGATTAGTTGAAGAATCGTCTTACTAATGACGTTATTTTAAATAAAATCTTTACGTCCGAGAAAACATGGTTTTATTTGTCAGGATAATAATAGTGAGAATTATCGAATCTGGGCAGTGGAAAATCCGCACACGTATATCGAACATAGTCTTCATTTATTAAAGATCAGAATGGCTGCGCTTCATTCCTAGAATAATTACTTGATGATAAAGTGAGAAATAATTACTTTCAGTAGGACAGTGCGCCAACATATGTAGTTGGTGTAACTTTTTGTAGCAACTCTTTGATGAACAACTAATCAGTGGAGGAATTTGGCCATGACGACCAGCGGGTTCATTGCCATTAGATCCCTTATATAATTAAGAAGTAGAAGAATTACAGGACGCTATAGTTATATAAACAGAAAATATCAATGTAAATATGTACTTTGTAAATAATCTAAATAATCTAAATATGTATTTAGTAAGTGATACCTGTATACTTGATGTAATATTATTTTTGGATAAGATAATCAATTAATCGATTAAAAGTATGCTAGATCATAGTTTCGTTTCTAAACGTCGGTTGTGGTAGGTATAAAATTTTCGCAGGTTAATTACTTTCGTAGTATCTATTCAGACATTTTTATTAAAGCGCCTATGAGTTTATAACAGGTTGTCCAATTTAAAAGTTGGCAGGAAATTCAATTATACTCTTCATTTTTTTTGCTCATCCTGTATAGTTACTACACTACTTTAAATATAGTTTCTATAAACTTAATTCACAGGAAAGTATTATAATTCACCACAGTAGGGGATTAAACAGGCAAGAATACACCTACTGTACCACCAAAGTATTAGATTGCATTGTACGCATTTTTCTAATGTTCCATAGTATTGTTTATTAACATTATGATTTATTGTTCATTGATTCAATAATTCATAAATATTCAAATCAAAATTGTCATGCAAAAGGATTGAGAAAAACTACTATTGGCTGCCCAAGAAACTGTCCGAAAAGAAACTGCAACTGCAACATTTTATGAAACAAGGAGTATTAATCTAGGTGTATCGAAACGCCTGAACATACAGAAATTGCACCTCCCTATAATTGTTACATTAAATTAGATCAATGTTATAAAAATTACAGAAAATCCTCTAAAATCGACGAAATGATATAAATTTTTTCCCACTTTCTAAAAAATTGGGAAATTGGGAAACTAGCCATTGATTGATCGCACTCCATTTATCACAATTTATTTGTGTGAATGTGGATATATAACACACACATATGTATATCGTTTGCATTTACTATCTAATCTAAACATTTCAATTACTTTGTCAAAGAATGCCGTGCTTTGATAAATTAGTTCAACAAAATAGACACAATATTGCATATTACTCAACAATGCGATATGTTTCATATTTTATGATTTGTAAACATTTCAATAAAAAGTTGCAAAACTATTATTCTTATTATTCTAATTTATATTAAAATACTTTCACTCTAACCAGTATGAATAATTTTTATTTCATGTAATCCAATTTCCTGCAGCATACTTGAAACCCTTCTCTGAAGTATACTATCGGATATGTAATGGAACAACACTACCACACTTCAGCAGTAGGCCCTGCTTTAGATGAAATGTATATATTTTGAAATTTAGGAGTTTACACTAACACATGTATTTTATCTAAACGTTCAGATCTATTTGCAGTATGATTATTTACAAAACGCATAAATGTAAGTGCGTGTTATACAAAACATGGCTTTTATCAAATTGCTTAACACATACAGTTTGGACATTTTTAACTGGTAAAGGTTCGTATACAATATGCCGCAGTATAAGTTTTGCGGTAGTCATTTTTTGCGCTGCTATCTTTGCTATGTATCGCATAAACTTCATCGTCGCAGTCGGTCTAGATCCGTAGATATGGTGAAGGTACGGGAAAATTCCACCTCCCGAAACAAATTATACAATACGTCATGCTAGTAGCAATGCAAGATTTCCTCCTTTAATCATGTAGTGTAGCATTTCATCTATTAAGACATTACCGTATATGATCTTTGATGTTTTCTACAATTACTTTCGTCCTAAACATTTATAGTTTCCCTTTTCCCAGTTTTCTTTTCTTTTACCAGTTTTCTCGAAAGAAATGCAAAATGAACTTTAAGGGATATTTAGTTGGCGATATTAGCTTATTTATAACCATAAATCAAGAGTGTTATAAAAATATCTTTTTTATTTATTAGTGTTTAATTACGTAGACAAAAAAAGGAAACAATTCCTGTCTACATCCAAAACTTACATTTTCCGGAGCTAGGCACTGATATAAATCACATAAGCTCAAATTAATTCATTTCGCGTGTATAGAAAGTATGTTTGTTGGTAACAGAAGAGGATATTACATAACGAATGTCATATGTGACATACATATACGTTAAGCGATTATTAAGTTTCGCGAAGATTGTGTGAGACAATGACTTCTGCTTTTGTATTTTTGTGGATGTCGATGATATTTTATGACATTACGTGTTGTATCTATAACGTCTAGATGATCTTCATAATTCCTAATAATAACGCTAATAGATTTCCAAACGAGGAAGAATTGACGTTGCAATAGTTGTAATTTGGAGTACCACACAATGGGTCATTAGATTTAAACGACCACCAAAGTACAAATGCAAACGTGATAAGTGTTTTTGAAAATTTTTGTTTTTATTCGCTTTAATTTAATCGCTTTCGAAAAATCGCGCTGTATTTGGCAGTTTTAAATGTAAACAACTATACATATATGTAGATACGTAGAAACGAGATATCTAGACCGATATCTTGATGATATATCATCATACTATGTTATTACTATCATATTATGTTATTATTAACGTTCTATTGAGAGTTGTTTTTCGGATATACTTGTTGAGCAGGTATTCATCTAAAAAAGTACATTGTTTTGTGTGTGTCATATTTTATATTCACGCAAGGGAAATAAACAAACAAAATGATCGCATTTTAATTTAGGAATTCCAGAGGTATGTCGCAACACCCTTGACGATATCTTCTTACTGTATTTGCTTAGTTAATTCTACGAAATGATATTGAAAACATTTATAGAGAAAAGGAGAAACGTAAACAACGTATCCGATTGTATTAAATTAATTTTAAAGCTGAGTAATTTACGACTAATGCGTACATAACTAAACGAATACAGTAAGAGTAACATACCCTCTTTAAGGTGAAAGAATATTACCAATGGCTGTGGTGACACTCAAGATTGACACGCAACCAAATTCTTAACACACATCAAGTTTCCATAAGTAATGATTATTGAAACTTCTTAGAAAAAATACTATCGGAACATGAGTAGTATGTTCTTATAGTTAAATTTATATCATTTGAGAAGGAATGAAGATCTCTATCAGGTCATTCATCTTTCTTAAGATTTATTAACTTTATAAGAAAGCTTACTTCGCAAATCTTTTAGATTTAATTGGCATATATCTGTCTGTGTAAAACCAAAATTAATTTTTTGTCACAACTTTAGCTAAATTGAAGAATAAAACAAAGATATCTAGATGAGATTCATGATTATATATCTAAAAACTTCTACCATGCCTGTTGGGTGAATCACTCTATACACATCAGTACTCTGATAAGAGGGATGTAATATAACCCTATGCCGAAGAATGCATATAAAGCATAACCCGTTATATTGATAACAACTGAATCGAAATTAAAGCCAACTACGCTGAAAATCACTTGTAGTAAAAAGAAAACTAAATAAACAAATACTAGTTACCTTTGCCTCCTAAAGTTTTGGATCACCTGGGGATACATGGAAATAGTCCAGCAGAAGAAATACGTCCATCCAACCACGATGGACAGAATTTCCAATACTTCGCTCTTATATATTTGTACTTTAACAAATTCTACTTTTGAACTGGAACAGATACTTGTATTTTGTGCAGCTATGAGAAGTTGATTGTCTTACCCATCTTCTGAAGGTAATGCCTTCAAGTATATGCTTGTTTCACCTGCTTTAAAAGCTTGTATGTTAATAGAGAATTTTCCGGATGTACTGCTATTAACCTGTAAAACGTTTGGAGAAATTGTCAAATGTCCTAGTTGTTCTACTTCGATAGTTAGATTTTGGGTACTGGAACAATGACTACAAAAAAGAAACAAGTTATTTATTACTAACATTTTCAACCAATTTAACATGATTGACTATAAAAAGAAATCAAATCAAATTATTTTTATTAAAGGTACTTCTAATATGATTACCAGGTTGTTAGGTGAACAAACAAAATAAAAATGATAGTGTAACTTTCTTACAATAATATCATATAATATTATCTAAGACACTTGTATTTTGTATATGCTAACATGTTTAGTGGAATTTTAAGATATTCTGAAAAAAAATCTAATAAGAACCATAGAAATCATCATAGGAATAAAAAAGCCGTTCCTAGTATTCATTCCAGCCACATAAGATACCTGAAAACTCAAAACAAAAGCTGGAGGAATTCAGAGCAAGCATTAAAAAATTTATAATGGTAACTGATTTAGTTAACTTTGTATGTCTGTGTTTGCTTCTGTGATGTTTCACGTTTTATAATGAAAGTATTTTGAATTCGGGTGTATTCTGTTGTTTAAAGGAACAGTGAGATGCTTCTTGTTCGGTGCTTGGCGTCGCGTGTGCAGAAATTTAGAAAACAAGTTTTTCTAAATAACATTTTAAATACTAATAGATAAGAAATACTATACATGCATTCATTTTACACTCAAGAATTAAAAAAAGTAATGTTGAAGTGCATTTACTTAATATTTATTCCTGTATATTTGCTTTAAAAATGAGTCAATTGAAATAAAATTAATAAGTCATAAATTAATGTAACATATTGTACAATAAAAAACACTATCCTTATTCATATGTTTTCTCTAATTATAAATAAAAACGCGAAACAGGATATTCAACTTTTGTTAGCAAATATTAAACATCGAACTGAAGTTTACAACTAAACATTTTGTTATGACGATTTAAATGTTCTACATTGTATATCAAAAAAACTCTCTAATTTCCTATTGATTGTAAATATTATCGAAATTGAAAGGAATTCGGATATTTAGTTTACAAAAGAGTCAAGTAAATATGAAAGAACAGAACCGATTAAATACAAGTTGGCTGGCCATCGCTAATGGTAATAGTCTATTTACAGTTTATACAGGGTATCGAAAAACATACTGCTAAATTGCTTTATATGCCGTACTGATCAAAAATGTACCTTTCACACTTTTCTGCTTCGTTTTGCAATCAAACTACACAAACGACTTGTCGAACCTAGGTGGAACCATACCTTTAGTCTTATGTCCAAAGTAACATTTTTTAATATGTACGGCAAAACCTCGTACGGTAAGTCATGGTAAATTTACCCGTATATGTAAAGTCAGTGATAAGTACATCTTTAAGTATTTCCTGTCTGGAGGTAAATGTTAGAATATCAGAATCAGAATATCATAACTACAGCCTATACTTGTTCCTCTATTTTGCATAATTTCACAAACATTTGCACAAACATTTTTATCTACAAATGTAGCTTAGGAATTTTTCTTCAAATATTAAGTTACATCTTGTTTCTGGCCTATAGACCCATGTCGGCTCGTTCTTTAAAAGAAGAATTATTGTTTATTATGCATGCCAACACTTAATTATCCCAGCAATATCTCACAAGAAACGGCAACATCTATGCCTTTTAAGAAAGCAAACTGAAAGCCGTTAATAATGTTTGTTTTTAAGTAAAACAGTATTTGTTTAATAAAAATGACAATTATAAATATTAACAATCGTTATACAAAGCAATCGTTACGAAAAACTACAAAACAATTTTACTTTATTGCTCTAAATATACGTTTCGAAGGATCAATAATTTATAAAAAAATGGTATATTTTAGTGTATGTACTATATTGTCGGTATATTTTTAGAACTTTTTGTACACTGACGCTTTCTTACGTATAACTGTTACTTCGTCTATTCTTAATAGGCAATCTATTAATTGTTTATCCATTTATTGAACTTTAAAATTAATGTGTAGCATTTATTTCTTGAAACACTTGAATGTGGATTACATCTGATTATATCTTACTTACACTATACTTGACTTGAAAAATATGTCATTATCTCATAACAAAGTATATATTTGGAATTTTTTATTGTAAATAATTTAACAATTTTCGTTTAAAAGTGCTGGCTCATTCAATAACCCTGTTCTAATTGTTTATGATAAGAACCTTGACCCTTCTATGAGTCACATGTGCACCTAAAATGTGCGCTTAACATTTTAATTCTTCTATTTTAGGAAGTTGAGGTATTTTAATTAGAATTTAATTAGAAATTTCTATTTAATAGATTCGTTTATGAGTCAGTATATTAATTACAATTCACTACTTTAGTTGAAAGTTGTCTCTTACAAATTCGTCAAATTAAGAAATCAGTCCAGGAAGGAATAATAAACTCAAAAACTTTAATGATGTTCGTCATTGTAATTAAGCGAAAAATAATATAATGTAAAAATGAAATAACAGTGTAGATTGCCTAATTATGGAAAAATATACGTCCTTAAATATTTACTGCATTAAATACACAACAAAAAGTAAAATATGAAACTCATCACGCTCTGTAGAATGGATTAGAAAGCAAAGACTAAATCCGTAATATGAGTATTAAAATACCGTTGTAACAGATGTATTTGGAAAATTTTAATGCATCACTGTAAAAGCTACAAAAATACTAAATAGATAGGTATACTTCTACTGAGAATTTCCCAAAAAAAATCATTCTGTCTTCATTTTCGAAAAATCCTCAGCAAAATGTTGCTTCAAAATCCTGATTTAAGGTTTAATTAAAATATATATAATTCAGCTAGACAATTATACAGTATCACGTAGATGCTGGTTAGATATTTAATGTGATACATGTATTGATTGGCAAACTAAATTTACTAGAATCCAAGTACATAAATATAAAATGTCAACCCCATATGATATCTCAATATTTGAATAAGAAATCGATTGATTGATGAAAAGATGATCAATACAAAACTCATACATAGCAAGTAAAAGCAATAACACGATGATAAACTGTCTAAGAATGCCAATGTCTCTTCTCTAGATATCATCAATTGTTATCAAAAACCAAAAGAGTGAAATAAAGGAGTTCTACCACAAACTATTCCAATAAAGTCAGAATATATCACTTACCATATATACCTAAATTTTTGGAAAAAACAAACAACCTTAGAACACTAGTTCAAGGTTGAATGAAGTAATTCTGAATATAATTACGATAAACAAACAAATCAAAATTTCAACAATATACAAGGGTGGAAACGATGTGAGATCTATCAACAATGATGGCATTAAAGCCTTTATTGATTTAGATTACTTAACTGACTCCCAAAACGGGAGGTGGGCAAAGAATTGCGATGTAAAGTAGGTTTAATCTTTCAAATGTTTTCGGTTAGGATGACTTGTAGATAACGTTGGCTTGTAATTCTCATGAAGTATATTCATTTTAACTATACAGATACATGAAGGAACAAAGGAAAAAAGTTTTGCTGCGCTGAATGCTTTGTCCAGATATGATATGGCATTCTACTGTTCACGCCACGTACTAATATGTTACTTAGATCGCCAATATACAGAATAAATAGTAAACAATACGTGTAACGATGTAGACACCCATCGTAGAATAAATATTTTTTCTTCTGTTCAGAAACAGTTATCTGATTCTTTTGTTGACATGCGAATTTCACACAGTTTGCGTGTAATACTGATATGACAATTGCTTTTTTTCTTAAGTGCCAAAAACATCTAAAAATGTCTTTGTAGTCAGTAGATGACAATACTAGCAAACGCGGAAAACTAGACAGGACTACATTTATAATTCCAGAAAGGAGACTTGATACACTTGGAAGAATCATAATTGCAATATTAAATGATGGTCTGTAGCATTCTTGTCGATATACTAGGATCAATTACTGCATATATGATACTTATGTAAGTCTACATAATAATCAAAAAAAAGAACGAAATGCGGGCAATTGTTCTTCGAAAATTTTAATAAAATTTGAAAGCGAGAAAGAATGTGTAATTTACGTGGAGAAGTAGGATCCTAGACAGCTGCCGTGTGAGGCCTAGGTCTCGACGAACAGCCCTCTAATACATCTGCCAGCCGGTAAATATAGAAAACCACATTTGTTTAATTTTATAAGGCACTTGTTCAGCATGGATATTTACATTCATGTTTCATTAAGTGTGGGGTTAAATATTAAGAAAGAAATAGAACAATTTATACTTTTGTGTGCGTTTTTTTCTTTTAATATATAATGTGTGCAAAAATTTCTTATATTCGTGATGCTCATTGTATTATACAACTTATATAAACAAAGACTATATTATTTTCGTTTTATAAAACAGTGTGACTTGAGATAGCTCCACTTTTTCTGTGAGTTTCGTATTAAGGAGTTTAATTTTATCACAGGAATACATATGTCTATTGTTCTCAACTTTTCCGGAATAGTTTTTGTTTACACATACTAAAGAAAGCATTTCTGGAGTTTTGGATATATGTATGTACTATACACTTAATTTTATATATTACGTATATAATTTATTTGTTAATTTATATTAGTAAATGATTTTTATTTCCGCAGTTCCGGGATAAATCGTTACTGTAAAAATTCTTAAGTCGTGACGCAATATAGGTATCGATAAAAATTAGTTTCGACTTTAATTGTGTGTTATTTCCGATTATAGACATTTGGATTCCCCAGCATATAAAGCTCGGTATCGTTGTAAATTTCAGATCTTAAAGTTATGATACATATCATGATTTTAATTTGAAAATTTATTAAATTTTTATAAAATGTATGAAATTATTTATAGAAGTCTTTTAATTTACTCTAGGTTATAACGAACCGGTACAATTATAATACAAAATATTCTTAGGATGCGCTGTCAATTCACCGAGTCACCGGATACTAAGCGAATAATTGTCTATAATTTTTTTTGAAGTATACATCTATCACATGTTGATGCCATAACTGAAGTTTTATGTTCGCGAAGTAGAGTTATGCTCTGTAAGTTAAATTTACTTCTAACATCCCTATGATTAACCATAAAAACTTTGTCCCATAACCACACATTTTTTGTCTCCTTTACACGTGGATAGATCTTGTATGGCAACAAGTAGTTAGTATTTATAAACTGTAGTAATGCGCAAAAACATAATCTCTTTGCAAATAACAGAAGACAAATTTTGAAATTTACGTTAATGATGAGTATGCATCTTCACTGTTTAAATTAAGTAAATAGAGACGCTTTAGATTAGTATTTCTATTATAGATAAGAATTAACTGCACTGTTTGAATAATATTAGTTGTATCTAGCTATAAAAAATAAATAAATACCGTCTAGGTTCGCATATATACAATACACAAGCACTTATTTCGATTTACAAGCTCAATTAATTGTGCTCATTCCGCTCCATAATTAACTGCAATTGTGCCGCATTTCCAATTATTGTTGACCTGCATTTTCTTACCGTAATAAAGAAATATCTAGCAGAAATGTCACTTACCTAATTAAAAGCTCTATACTTTTTGTTTCGTTTATTAGCATTGCCAAAGAACTTTCCAAAAACTGTGTAACGCAGTGAGCCCGGCATATCACTAAAATGCACCAAAATTGGAATTACAACAAACGCACTCGTTTTAAATCGACTATTACCTGGAATAGTTAGTAGAAATAGTACTGACAACTTATTCATGATTATATCCTTAGCACACTACGTTAGGACACAAACTTAGCGGTAACGAACGCTAGCGTAGAATGCGCTCACGTGTATCGCTGGTGAAATTTTTCGGTAATTGCCCCACCATCTTACTGCAGCTTTCGCCAGGTAGTCGGATGTGCTTGAGAACAAAGAGTTATCATCATTTAGTCATTTTAAGTCAAGTCTGACGGCAGGCGTATATTTAATGAATGTTTGCTCATATGCAATTATATTCGGTACGGTCTTAGAAATTGGGTTTTCACCTGTTATACTGTAACTCAAAGAGGGTTTAAGTAAATTTTAAGAATGGAGTCATACATATAAACTACGAGTTATGAATGGTTGATTATAACAAATTTGAAGTAATATAGGTATTATTTTAAGTTTTCATTTTAATATGGAATAAACAGTAATGCAATTTGTGAGTGAACATTGTTAACACACAGCGTTCTTTGTTGCGTGTATTCTCACTGAATCACGTAAGAGCTAGTTTTAGTTATAAATGCCGGTATTATAGTAACACTTCTATAAAGAGAAGAAGTCCTAGCTCAGTTTAAACCGTTTTATCCTAAATTTCTACAACATAATACCGTTTTCAGTATCTTCATACTTACGGTTAATTTAATTAACATGCAAACCTCAATTTACTTGTTTGGTGTTTTACGATTTTTGAATTTTTTAGTAACAATAATAATATATTCATTCATCCTTCAAGTAATTGGATAAAATACGTCATATCGTACATTAAAAAAACATTATAAAAACTAAAAACGTGTAAAAAACTAATCAATGCTATAGTATTCATTGTCATTGAAATAGTTTCTATTTTTGCACGTAATTGTTGTGTTTGCTATATCTTAGCGAATTTGACGAACACGTTAACCTTTCATTTTAAAATGGTAATTGGCTGACGCAAAGATCGTCATTTCTGTTTGAGAAATGACGCCATCGTCATTGTTTTTAATGGCAATTGGCGCTTTCGTCACTAGTTTTACCTAGACTTTCCTGCTTTTAAAGCTATAATTAAATAGACTTGGTACCTTAACTACAAACGGTTTCAACAATACCTTTCTTTATATAAATTCACTTCACTTCACATAAATTAAATTGAATATTATTATAGGTTTTAGTAATTTAATACATACTTTGCCTTTTCACCGATGTAGCTGTATATCACATATTGCCCATTTTTCACAGCTAAGCTGCCTTCCGTGAGTATATCAAATGACCCTGAGACGACATGGAAATGGCACCATGATTATGTCAAGGTAAAAAACTACTAAATGTTTCCATTTTTATTACCTAAGCAGCGATTGCATTTTCCTAGCTTCTCACCATCTGAAGTCTCAATTTTACAACAGCATTTCCACTAATAATAATACCATTTGATGTATGTTAAACAATTCGAAACATTCATCAGCATTATCTGCCACTGAATCGTCATTAAAGGATTACAATCGCTGCTAATGTCTCAAAAATCAGTAACCACTATCAAAGCAACATGGACAATAGTTTCTATTAATAAATCTATAAATTAAACGCTGCTGTGAAATTAATAGTTTGACCTAGAAATTGAAAATGTTCGTAATGTTGTTCTATTTCCTTCCATACTTCTAAAGCATTCTCAAAATTTCCATCTCCATATTTTCTTTTAAGCTTACGTCTTTGCTTTGTTATAGGCTAATCAGTGCCTGAAATATACATATATGGAGGCAGCAATTGACTTCTTATGAACGTTTAGTATTCGACTTCTGGTCAGCGACGATTTAAATTAAAGATAACCAGGAATTTAGTGCAAAAAACGTATTCTCGTACTAATGAAATAATAATTTGAACCAACAGTAAATTGATATTTTATCGTAGTAATCAATAGCAGCGATTGGCAGAACACATAATAACCGTAGTTTTATAACTGTTTTGTTTTTCAATTCTTGAGATATTTCCACTTATAGGTCAATGAAACAACAATTAATTAAATACCAATTTATTCCAGAACATATATTAGATGTTTTCGTTAATACGTTTTCAGTGGAAGAAATTGACATTTAATGTGTGTCAAAATACTAATAATATTAATGGCCATGCCTATCAACAAAAAATGTAGAAATCAAAGAATTCATTGATATATCGAATTTTAATTACATTCTCAGATATATCAATGAATTCTTTGTCTTCTAGATATATTTTGTTGATAGACATGGCTATTAGTATTTTGACACATATTAAATGTCAATTTCTTCCACTGAAGAAGTATTTTTTTTTAATGTGTGGTGGGTGCTTAGTTGCAGTGACTCCGTAAGCTGTATTACTTGTCTGGCTATCACTGCAACTCTTGCGGTGTAGTTTAGTGTGTGTAAGTTGTGTTTAAATGGCTTTGTGACAGCAACATATCGCCTTTTATGATGCCGCGCTGTTAATCACTTTGCTCCCAACAGCGAATGGCAAGTCGATCCGGGATTAAACTCCCTGAAAAGATGTCACCGTCCCTCCAGAGAATTGAACCCCGGCACCTATCGTCCTCTCACAACAATAGTCAGCCGCCTAACCACTGCGGCCATCGACCCGTTAACGAAAACATATCTAATATTATATGTTCTGGAATAAATTGGTATTAATTAATTGTTGTTTTATTGACCTATAAGTGGTAATATCTCACGAATTGAAAGATAAGTAGATAAAGGTCACAAAATGTATACATTAATTACTGTTTTGTAGATAAGAAAATGTGTTTTTAACTGAAATATCACTTTACAATTATATTCCAAACCAATTAACTATGTAGTAAATTATAATAATAATAAGAGACAATTTATCTTCGCGTTTCGGGGAATACCACACTTAATGAATTCCAGGCAAAGATTCTGCGAGTTATCAGCATTGATACAAAAATACATGATTGCAGCAAAGCTGTAGGTAAGTTTTCTTAGAAGGTAAGGAATACATATTTTAAAAGCAACAGACAAAGTACAAGTTTAACAAAATTAGCATTCTTTTTTTTGGCGACGGCACTGGCGAGAGAATCGTAAAGGCAAGCTCGGCCACAGGAGAGACCTATTGTGCCTCCGGGCTGTTTCAGTCAGGTGGCTCTCGGACAAAGAAGTCCGCAACTTTCTCGATAAAAAGTTTTAAGGATTCTTTTTCTGAACATCCGGTAGAGTTTATAATACTGCACTTGTTTCCTATAATATTTCAACGAAAAGTTGTGGTGACATACCCTGTATATTGTAGTGATCAATCTCAACAACAAATCGCAAGATTATTTAATCTGCCGGCTGTGTAGAAATGCAAAGTACGAATGTTTATCATTACAGAAATAACCCAACTAGATACACGAAATGAAAATAACACAAAGAAACCTTCTTTACAAAATCATATAATTTTATTAATTAAAAAGAATTTTTATGTTACAGACAGAAGTTGAAACCTCTAAAATATTACAGTTGCTCCATTGTATTACTTTTTAGTTCTAGGTATTGACACATAATTGGCAACACAACTTAGAATTTAGATTTGTTTAATTATGTGTTAAAAATTACTTAAAATATTACGAGAATAAAAATCGACATATTTGAAACTAATTTACCTGGGTGTAAATCGTTTCTAACTAACCACCTAGGCTGGCCGTCTCTCGGCAGATTTTTTAAAATAGGTAATTACATGGAAGATGTTGATACTGCAGCAGATTATGACGACATCATTTATTCTTCAATCTCTGGTACCACCGGTGGCCTGAACGCTATTTTATTATAGATCTAAAATAAAAGTTTACCGCTTACAACACTGTACGAGTTGCTGTTTAATATATCAATATATGTTGCTAATCGCCTCACTTGATCGTTTGATTCTCAATTGTCTCTTAATCCTATAGATACGTTCGTGATATTGTTTTGTCAATAACTGTCCTTTTATTTTATACGGGTTCGGCCAAAATTCGCTACATACAGGGATCTTCAAATATCGGCGTCCGTACAAACACCAATATTTTTTCTTCAGAATCTTTTCAACCCACTTGTTTCTTCTTCTTTAGGGTTTACATTGTTATCTCAATTTTTCACCGGGTGTAAGTTTAAATGAGGTGTAAATGTATTGCGTAAAATCAATTAAATCATCTATTTTCATACATTTTAATAAATTAATGTAGTGACTTGCGGGTTCCTTTGTGCTTGGCTCTGGCTAAAGGTTAACGTTGGTTCGGATTGTACATCAGGCAGATAAAGAGCAACATCCTTCACATCGTTTCTTCCATATTAAAATAATAATAATAATAACGCGCTTGCGTCAGTGATACTGAATCATTTCTTCTAAATATAGCGATGCTTCTCCACAATACAAATTGTTATCGAAAAAGTGATTGTCGAGATTTTAATGCATAGAGATTTGATTGCACTGTATAAAACAATGTTTTATATTTTTGTTAGCATGTCAAAGTACAGTACATGATACTAACTGATGGTTCATTTCAAAGCTTTAGCCTAGTTCACCATACCGCAACCCACGAGAATAAACTATACATGTAATGACAATATACAGTGAAATACATACTACATTTAACATGAAACTGACGGGACCGAAATATTTTTTTGTGTTAAAAGATTTTCGTGTTAAAGGATATTACAAAAGTGTATATGTATATATGTACCATCTTTGGCAAATTAAATGCGATTTTTTTTATCGCGGAATGTTGATTTTGTAAATAAAGGCTTTGCTTTAAAGTGAATTTAATTACTCGAAAAAAGCTCATCAAAGCAGTACTCTCTTTTATAGAAATTAAATTTGCTTCAAAGTATAGCCTTTATTTAGTAAATGGAAATTCCTCGCTGAAAAATTCGCATTTAATTTGCCAAAAAATGGTACATATATTCAACAAAATGTAGTTTAGCACCTTTTATTTACATAGATATGTATGCATGCCTTTAACAAAATTCATTAAAACAAAAATATTAACAAGAAGTTATTGAAATTTAATACATAATTTGCAATTAGAAAAAAATCAAATAAAATGTTCATAACTTTTTTGAAAAAAAATCTGATATATTCTTTGTATTGTCGTTTTTAGATAAACAACATTGTCTCATTCGCTTTGATTTCAAACGCCTTTTAATTCTCTTCGACGTGGAAGCTGTTTTCATATTTTGTTCATTCCGAGAAACGATATTTTTTCGTGGCAAAAACTGTATGTAAATAGATAGTACTTTTTGAGGACCGCTTTATTGTTTCGTGTTAACCAATATTTCTTCTTAAGTGTTTTCGTGTTAAACGTATTTCACTGTATTTAGAAATTTTAATGAAAATGAATACGTAAGGAAAACTGATGACCTTCTCATATCTGATCAGAAGGTACAGAAATATCCAAATATGTAACACGTAAAAATATATTCGATATTTAAGTCTCAGACGTATCAATGACTTTAAAGTCAAAAAAATCCTCTTCTGGGGTGTATACTATCTTTATCTAAATAGCATTGCATTATTATAAGAAATGTTTCCTTGGAAAAAATAAACACTAGGAATCAAACCCACACTAGGGCCCTGATTTACAGTTCATGCTAAATGATGTGCCGATACTTGTGTATACAAATTTAACACATTTTTAATGATATCACGTCAAAATTACGTGGTCATGCATTAGCACAACTAATGAACATGAATTATAAATCTGAGCATAAGCTAAACCCCAGATTTAAAGTTCCGATGTTTTTATTAGCAATGTTGTTGTCGCTCGTATTACCCACATGTTTTTTATTATGTAATCACCACATAAAGAGCATGTAAACCAGAATTTGACGGAGAACATATTTTGGAAGTAGGTATAGAAAGAAAAGTATATGAAAACTGTCGAGCCCTCTTTTCAATAATATTCAACATTCCATTATTAAATTGTTATGTCACTTATTTTGTCATGTAGGTAATCGTTTAATATCTACTTTTTTTCTATGTTTAAGAAGACGTACGGAGTCTTGAAAGATTTCTGTCTGGACATAGGTTTCTAATAGCCTCAAAACTTGATTCGGCATCACTGCAAAATAGACTGTTATTTATGGGGTTGATACCATTTCGCAGAGTAAAAAACTATGTCTATCCGCTAAAACAATAAACGGTTAATGATACCAAACATTATATATATCTAATGGCACCACTTCGACAAATGCACTGTTTTCAAATATGTGTGGTGTAAAAAAAACACTACTTTTCATGTGCCACGTGTCTAAATGAATACATTTGTACGATTACCCCCAAATATATATTAATTAATATTGCCTCTTAACTCTTAAAATTCTTATTTTAAAAGAATTATTTTCTATATTTTTATATTTATATTAAGATCCTCTAGATCTATACAAAGTTTCATAAAATATCTACGTTTTCAAATAGCCCTATATGCACTGTAGGAGGTATCACCTAGTATATTATTCATTATTTCTAATTTTTGAGGCTCAACTAACTTTCATTCTAATCCGTAAGTATGAGAGTTCTAATAATAAGCCCGGTAGAAGCCAACTTATTAGCATAAAATATTTAATCAAACCTAACATGTAGTGCAACAGTTATTGTAGCTGTAGTATGGGTCGTCTAACTTTGGACTAGTGAGTTATTGTATCATATGTATGTATGTTGTTATGGGAACATGGGCAGAATAGGTTTAGGGTATATTTTCTTTGTTGTAGTTCATTATTTTTATTTTTCAAGGTTTGAGTTGTAAAGCAGGCATCGCCTGAACTCAGCCTTGTGGTTTGCCATTCCACACTTTGTCATTTACTGTCTTTTGTTATTATGTTTATTGTGTTTATTTTTGTGAGTCATAAAAATCAGAACGCAACGCTATTAGAACATAGTACTAGTTATAATTTAGATTGTTGGAAACAATGTACATGAAAGAAATACAGAAATCTGTTAATGAATAACGACTTGTTACCTTTCCACCAACTTAGTATCATGTTGAGTATCATTTAGGATACTTTACGAATCACTGTATCTGTTAGAAGTTGCACATCATCTATACCTTCATGTACCTATATTATATGCAACACATTTTACCCTATACACACTTAAACACCTAACCCTAACATTTATAAAAATATAATCTTTTGTAAATAAGTTAGTCATGCTGAAGATGTTACACAGTAAGTAATGGAATGGTCATCGAATTAAAGTTGTATATTTAAGGGAAGTTGGGTTTTATTTTTTAAATATTCAACTGTATCTCAAATAACTTTCTTAAAGTGTGTTTACACTTTTGTAAGGACACCAATTTCGTGTTGTCCAATTTACACGCAAATTACAGTTTTTTGAAGAAAAATGAATACACCTTAAACTGTCCTTTTTTAGTTCTACGAACCAAATTTATTGCAGTCTTGCTTACGTGTACATTACATTATAATAAAATAAAATGTAAATATTATCTGAATTATAACTTTTTTGATACCAATTATAGAAATTATTTGCGTTTATTAAATTAAATTCAATATGTTATGCAGTAGTCCAACAAATCCGAAGAAAGGATAAGTTCTATAGGTTTAAACTACTTCCTATGTAGGACATAGACTGTATATTTCTGTATAGAGTTTTTTACATTAGTATATAAAAGGTTTATTTTCAGGGTTTGTCTGTACAGTCGCGTTTTGACCTCTATTGCAATTATTTGTGGCAGATACATTTACAATTGTTTCCTAAGCTATATTGCTTATCAAGACAATCACTCCAGCGCTTGGTATCCAATTTTTGGTGTACGTGATTCTAATTTTAAAAATTTGTTACAGCATTATCCAATCGTAAATAATATTACGCTATTAATTGTACCTCAACAGGGAATAGTAGGTCGAGTAAATACTGGTGTCTCGATACGATGCCATAATTCGTGTGTAATTGAGTTCACTCCTAACGGGCTCTCGCTTAATACAACGGCTATCGAGCGACTTCGCATACATAATAAATTTCATTAAGGATAATTCGACTACTAAAAGGTTTATCGGCAATAACGTGCAATTTTGCAACCGTTGATTTATTTTCCTCAATTCTATTGACCAGATTTAAGCTTACTTATAAATTCTGAATTGAGCAGTGAACTACGAAGACATGTTATTTTCTGAAAACGAAAGACGATTTGACACCGTTTTTTGTTAAAGAGTTTTAAAGACGTTTACAGTACTGTAACCTATTCAAATTTAACATAAAATTATATCTCCTGCCTCGTCTTAAAAAAGAACTCTGTATAGGATACTATTATTTAGTTATTTATAAACGTTGATCACGTCAATTTAGCTCTGTAATTACTAAATTAATTAGCCATGCTACCAAATTTTGTTTGACTAACATATGCGAACCCTTCATACTCCAAAAGAATTAATCCTTTAAAATATATGTCAAAAATACAGTAAGTAATGAACGTTACTGTTATTTAATGGTTGTAGTGAAAAAGCTTAATCTAACTATATAGATACTATATAATGTCAAGTCTGAATTTCATTTTAACATATCAGTGACTAGTATTGCTAAAGTAAAGATTAATATATTACAATAATTCACATGAGAAAGGTACGCTAAATTCTAATAATGCATACTCGATCACATAATTTATTTAAATACATACATTAAAAAAAAGATAAAACACTTTTTACATCTAAAAAAATACGTAATAAGAGATCTAAAAATACATATTAAAAAATTATTTTGTTAGCGAGTTAGGCTTTTATACAATTATTATTTTCTTTTTCGAATTTTATTTTATCTTCTGAAACTTTAGGAGCTTCTTCTTCTGAATTACCATAGTATAGACAGTAGTGTTGTATAACGAATACCAAATCGAATAGAAGCGAAAATACTCCTAGCCACAACTTAGTAGGATTAGAGAGCAACCATGCTAAATTTTCTAAAATAAAGAGGAACTATTAACTGAAGAACTCTGAAATATGTATGTGGTCAAATTGTTCCTATATCTTACCATTGTAGTTGTAGACGTTCATAAACATCTGAACAATACTGCAAAATCCGCCAACTACATCTAGTAATACTGCTCCTATACTCCAGCCTTTCGTACTTCGACGTTTATAATTCATTATTGCCTGAAACAGATTGAATCAGTATTGAAATCTAAACAAACGAACTTAAATCTGTTGTTCATTAAACATAAATTAAGATTAATCTTTATAGCTACCATTATACCGATTAAGTTAATGTCCTTCAAATAAAAAGTACTATAGTTTCTAAAATATTATTTTAAATGGCTTCTTATCTTAGAATATAGAGTACGATTGACATATGCATAAGTATTAAACCTTGTCACTATAGTTGCAAATAAGTATAGAAATTTAATAAAACCACATTTTTGTTGCTTGTACGATTTAATAACATTTTTACAATGAAATTAAAATTTACTAGATTAAATCAAATTACATAAATCATATAATAATATAAAAGTGTTTCCTCGTCCTCAAAATATTGTCAGTATTCACTGTCACCAATTTCTCTCCGAGAGCCCTACAATTTAATTGTCAATCAGTTACATTTAGAATGAGTTCAACAACACGCCTTCATATTTCTTAGAAAAATCCATTTTTGTAACTGGTACAATACAACGTTCTTCTCCTTGCTCATCTTTAGCGTTATTAGTACTGTGTCTTCTGAATTAGTTAGAGGCAGTGCTTCGTGCTTTTCATACGCTGTGCTAATATTACTGTTATTTTACCATTTGAGTTGTTCTTTTTTTACCATTTAGTAACAGTCTACTTGTCATTGTAAGTTGATCATTCCGTTCACCACTTACAACATCAATGGGGATTTAATTTATTAATATTATCTTAAAATGTGTGATGACCGTCGTTTACTGCGTTGAAGTCTTCCGGGTATTGTAGATAAGTTTACACTTGACGTTTCGATGATCATGCAGTCAGCTTCTTTAAAGCGTATCTAAAGGCTGATGTTGTTCTCTTCTGCTTCTCATTGTATACCTTACTTTTTCGTCGCTTCTCTAATTTCTTACATCAGCTGTATCAGTTTCGTCAGGTATTGCTCAATGTGTACCCATCTTTTCTGTTGGACTTCGCATTCTGCTTGGATTCTTCATAATTTCCAGTGATTCACGTATCAATCTCGAATGGTACTGCCTAGTTTTGGCTAAGACTTTAACGTTGTCCCAATTATTAATAAATAAATTAATAAGACAGGTCGATAGCCGCAGTGGTTAGGTGGGTAACTATCGTTGTGGCGGAGCGACAGGAGTCGGGTTTCAATTCTCTGGAAAGACGCTGACATTTTTCTCGGAGAATTGAAATCCGATCGATCTACCATTTGATGTAATTGTCCTCATCTTGAAATAAGTGTTCAGCTACTGTAGATCTTTTCATATATCCACGTTAGATATCCTGTTGGTGTTCCTTAATTCTGCACTGAATACTCCTTCCTGTAACTTTTCCCCATTACATCTAAGTTCGTACATGCCTTTGGTGTGTAGCTTAGGCATATAAGAACTCTTTATGATCGTTATGGAGCTGTTCCCCAACAAATTAATCTTTAGTTTTTAAACACGCTCCAAATTTGTTAAGTACAGCTTGGACTACTCCAAAGCTCGCAGCAGGTATAAAGGAGACCAATTTTGAATTAGAAAATAAAGAAAAGGAAGTGAATCCAAACACCTCAAAACTTGTAACTTATAACGACATGCAATTAGTATATATTTTTGTAATCAAAGATATTATATATCATTAACTTGCATTTTATATGGCATAAAATAACTAAATTTCGTGCAAAGATACACGAGGTATACGAAAATTAAATTTGCGTTTTAGCTTGCTGAAACAAGACTTGGTAGACAATCTAGAAATTTCCAATCTCTTAAGCACATAGTAGGCAGTAAAAGAGAGCGTTTTTAAAACCTAAAAACTTCAGATTGGATTGGATTTTAACGAAGGAACATAATTAAAATCAATTGCAATGAGTCAATCACTGTTATCTGTGACCATGAGTAAGTGAGATAGCACTAAAATATGCCACAGTTGTTAAAAATACCGTATACAGCGACAATTTCAGATGGTTACCGGACATCACTTAAAGTATGCAACGTAACGATCATGTTGCAATTTCCTTAAGCTTGTTTTATTTTTAGCTATAGAATATATTATCTAAATAGAAGAACAGAGAACGAAAAAAAGAATACTTACTTGTGGTCCATACTTGCAAAACGTAACTACCAACTTAATATACGAACAGATGTATAAGAAATCCAACCACAGTAGAATATGGGTGAAGCATAATATCACAGATGCTATTAATACTAGTACAACGATTACGTGAAATCCTACACCAAACCAGGACACTCTTTGGCCGCCTCTCTCATACATCAGGCACTGTAATCCTATATACAATGTAAATGCAAATCCGTGTAATGCAAAAAATATATCATTTGGCAAAATAGACATTACAGTTAGTGGATATCTCTGCTCGTATTGTTGCTAAAATATACAAATTTAAATATCACATTGTTCAAGTTCTAATATATTGAAGAGTAGTACCCGCACTAGAGGAATCCAGTATAATCCCACATTAAACAATGCGTACATTGTATAACCAGTTATATTGATTACAACAAAATCAAAATTTAAACCAACTACACTGAAAAAATTATTATTTTGTATTTAATATGAGTAAATTTTTCTTCCCGATAGCTTACCTTTTCCTAGTGTGGTTTACATATACTTGAGGGTAGAATGATATCGTCCATGTGACAAAATAAGTCCAACCTATCACAATTGATATGATTTCTAATATGTAATCCTTATATACTTCAACTTTAATAAACGCTGGT
This sequence comes from Holotrichia oblita, assembly GCA_023690525.1. NCBI lineage: Eukaryota > Metazoa > Arthropoda > Insecta > Coleoptera > Scarabaeidae > Holotrichia > Holotrichia oblita. Next base: position 178,649,870 of record CM043015.1, on the reverse strand, counting down.
TTTGTACTGTAATAGTTATTTATAATTAATTGATATGCTTATGTATGTACTTTGAATAGAATTCAACTTGCTATACTAACTTGGAGTTGGAAGATATCGTATAAACACCCGCTTCGCCGGCATCTGTTGTTCTGAGCTGAATGGTGATGCTAGTGATGGTGTTATTGTCTTGGATTTGTATAACATTCGGAGAAACGACTAGATTTTCTTCGTATTCAACTTGTATACCAAAGGTTATATTTTGTTCCACGGTGCAGTCCCTGCAAATTAAGTGGATTATAAAATAAATAAATCAAGAAGCTGATTATGCTGAAAATATAAATGAGTGTCAGGTAATATTGTTACGGCTATGTTCATCGTTTGAAAGGTGGTATTTACTCAACATCTTGAAGAATCGTTTCAAGAACTTTACCTAGTGTGCGTATTCAATATGCCCGACGCAGAAGTATGTAATGTAGCATGCATGTGCAGTTACTATTTCAATAAAGTTATATACTGACTTTTTGAATTACTACAAGAAATACAAAATTATCTTTGAGGACAATATCGATTCGACCTGTAAAAGGGGTTATTAAAGTTGAATAAGTAACCTCGCATATTTAGTGGACCTATATTTTCTGATCTTATGTGAATCTTTAAGGACTGAGGAAGCACTTTGACCTAAAGACAACACATCTTATTGGCGAAATAGGGGCTTTCGAAAAGTTTCACTTTTCATTTTGTTTTCTGTAAAAAATTGCACAAATTTTTAGCGAAATTGAACGATTCTTTTACTCGAATTGTGTTATAGCAATATACTCTGTTAGTGTTATGGAAACCTGAATATGAAACATACACATGTTATTTCAGACCAGCGTAAAGTATACTTTCAGCAATATTATCTAGAAATTGGAAACTGTACAAAGTTAGATATGTACAAAATCTCTGAGCCATTAATACAGCAACAATTACTACTAACCTTAACACTAAAGAAAAAGAAAGCATTCAGTGGACGTTCTTTTGATATAAAAGGCACTAAATTCTTCAAGAAAGCTTTTTCATTTATAAATAATTTAGATTTGGTCTTTGTTTATTGTTCTGTAATTATATTTAATTAGTGATTTAAACATGTATTTTTTATTTGTTTTTTATAATGTTTGTTCAAACTTTTGTCTAAATTTTTATAGTCAGCTTTTAATACTGCAAACATTATTATAACTATAAATCGTTTATTATAAATCCTTTATAGTTCTAATTTTTCTTAGTTCTACTACTCAAGTAATATTTTCCAGATCTCGTCTGTTCAAACTACTGTATTATCGTCTGTTGAGTTCGGTTTCTTTATTAATCTAGTATTTTTTTATGTAACGATGACTTCATCGATGAAATAATATTAGTAGAAGGTCGCTATTGCTTCAAAGAAAAACGATAACTACTTAAGAAAACCTATGAGCAAAAACATTATAATATTTAATATACATATTTGAATTCATTAAGATCGTAGCTCTGTAATTTAAAAAGACAAGTTCCAGAAAGCTAACTGTATACGATAGGACTGGTTTGAGAATGATCAACTTTTGCACACATGTACAGATGAATTACCGCAAGTCGAAATACATACTTTTATATGTTCTACAATATTTCTAGTATTGTTATGCTATACTTCCAGAACTAAGACGACCTTATTTGAGATGGTTGGATTAAAAAAACTAAGTTGCCACTTCTTACAGTTTCAATACGTGCTTTGCTTTATACATATCCTAAACTTAAAATTCTGCTTAATGCTCTAGAAAAATTAGCGTCAGTTTGGCCCAAATAAATACTCGTAGAAAAATATAGCTGTCTTTTCTAGAACAGAAGTCACACTGAAAATATGATACATGCCCCTGCTTACACTGAACAGTGCAAGGTAAGAAATACACATTCAGGAATTTTATTTAATAATTTATTTATTTAACGGGTCGATTGCCGCAGTGGTTAGGCGGCCGACTATCGTTGCGGGACGACAATAGGTGCCGGGGTTCAATTCTCTGTAGGGACGGTGACATTTTTTCAGAGAGTTTAATCCCGGATCGACTTGCCAATCGCTGTTGAGAGCAAAGTGATTAACAGCGGGGTATCATAAAAGGCGATATGATGCTGACACAGAGCCGTTTAAACACAATTTACACACACAAAACTATACCGCAAGAGTTGCAATAATAGCCAGACAAGCGATACAGCTTACGGAGTAACTGCAACTAAGCACCCACCACACATAAAATAAAATTCTTCCACAGTTTATTGATAGTATTGACATTTAAAATTCCTGTAAACCGTTGGAAGAGAAGTACATATAAGCCTAATGGGGGTTTGCTTAAATTAATATGTTCTCCTTTTACTGGCTTTGCCTGTACTGGATCATCAAACCCTCTATTTTGTCAAAGAATTTCTAATATCAACTTTCACGTTTCGATTCCCCCAATTAAATTATGTAATAATCATTTTGAATTATAAAATTTTGTGCTGTATCAATCTCATTCATTTCAGCTTAGTAATTTATTCTAATGTGATACGACCTCATTAGCTCATTGTACCTACCGTACTAAATCGTATAAATTAAGAAAGGACTTCAAAACTCCTTAGAATACAATATTTATACCAAGTAATCATTTCCAACCTATTGTTTTTCCATATAGGAACTAGTTGACGACGAAAGCAATTATTCCTGAACAGATATTATAATGATACGCTTAGGTTATTTTTAAGAGTTCTGTTATCGCTAATCTCATATTATTGCATTCAGAAATTTAATTTTTATAACATTTATAGCTGTTAGCGCTCGGTGCAATAAAATTTTAAAATCAGAAATAATTACACATTTGTGCAGTTGAGATATTTGATTTAAAGCATTCTTGTGTATAAATTAATTGCTTCTAGGAAATTATTACTACTTAATTTGCCAATAAAAATGCTTTTAAATTTTATATAGCTCTGAATAAAACATGTATTACTAGCATTTATCATCTCTCTGTATTTTACTAGAGTCTTCCCGAATAATTTTCTGTGAATCGGACAACTTGACATTTTCGCCGTATTATATCGTAAATATGCATATAATTAAATTTAGTATTGTAGAAGAGTGGAATTCCCACAATACCAAATAAGCATTTACTAAGAACTTATGTAATTTGTTTTTAGTAGAATGTAATGTTTCTGTATTGCAATTATGGTTAGGGTAAATATACACTTACTCACTTCTAATGAAGTTTAGGAATAATATTTTCAAAACTAATAACAAAGATGACTACAGCCCGCGAAAGTTGAACATTTTACAGAACTGCTGCCTTTACATATTTACTAAAGTCATTTCAGAAGTGATATGAAATTTAACCGAAGGTCTACAATTTTTTTTGGACTACTCAAAAGCATGCAACTCTTTAAACTAAGAGCCAGCTAATTGCTTATAATACTGCAAACTATCTAACCGTGCGTGGACGGTACGCGTGTGTGACCACATCCCACCGAACCTAATTCGAATACCTCCATACTTCACTAAATCGTTTTTTAAAAACCTCTACATCCGAACATGCTTGTCTCTAAAATAACCCTAAGATCTCATGATATTTCATCCACCCATCCTGTAAATTACTTTGCGCTCATTAAAGAGCAGCCTGTATATTAGAATAACGTAATTGTAGTGCTGTCTTACTCTATGACGGTATTACGCCGCCGCCAAAACTCGATTCTAGTCTTCATGTTAAATTTTCTAGGATTCTGTAACGGGATTAGTAGCGCTGCAAAGTCCTTATGTGCGAGTCCATTATCAAGCACAATTATATTCCCTATATATGCGTAGTAAACAATTTTACTGTATTGATGCATATTGCAGTTTCCCGTTAGTATTATATGAGTACCGAAATCATAGAAATTGGACTTTTTGAATGTCAGTAAGTATAATAATTCACCCAATAATTTGTGACTTTGCATGGTTAGAATAAACTTTTAAACATTAGCTACAAGATGACAATTTTTAGGAATCATTTCTACATTAATATTTGTCGATAACATCAGGCGATCTGAAATAGTTTTCTTTGGATAGGTATTCTATACTTGATTATCGAGTTTGCGGTCGATTTTGGTTGTGACTGCTGTTATTGAAAGGAGCTATGTTGCATACAGTGTTACCCTTCAATTTAACTTTTGTCGACAATGTACATATAATTTCATATATTTGCGTTTCGTGCTGAGTGCACATTCTACACCTCTAATTAGTAGATACGTTTATAATTAGAATTAACTAATTGTTGGTGAATTCTTTGTTTTTCTGTACTTTCTTTGTAGAAAATTCTCAGATGAAGCCAAAAATTTTGCCGAAAACTTAGAGTTTTCTTTAAAGGAGCTAATCTTCTTATTCAGCTGCAACCCGGGTATCACACCAGCTGGTACTTTTTACCAACTTACTACTAAGCTTAGATATAATTACATTTTTTAACGTATTTATTTTATTTATTAGTTTTGTGTTAATGCGTCTATAGAAATTTCGCTGTTTTGATTTACTACTTGTAACCATTCTCTATATAAAATGTATTAAATGATTTTTCTCTAGCATTTGTATATCTTTGTAATTCAGCATTAACTTTGATGCATAATTCGCCGAGGATCATAAGAATATTTTTCAAAAGTTCATATGGTACTATACAAACTTCGCTGGGTCTATATATTTTTTGTTTTTATTCGCGTAGATAACTTCCATTACGCGATAGACACGATAGTACTGATTCTAGCTGTGCCATATGTACAATACAAAAATATGGAAGATTTAAACAAATTTATTCAATAAAATGAAAACATTAAGATAAGTATTGCAGTTAGATGACATATAGGTGATAGATTTAGTTAATGCACCTCTGTACGTATTGCAGTTCTGCCGCTGTTATGTAGCGTGCCAAGGAGAAATTCTTTTATTTATTACTTAGCCATGAAAACATAAAGTGACAATAACAAGTTTTTGCTGTCAAGAATATATGTAATATATTTTTTGATTTATATTGATCAAATCAGGTCCATACGCAAATATATTTGCTGTTGCTACAGCGCTTCAAAAAAGAAAAAGTTAGTGAGATTGGGCTAGAATGTAGAAGCATGATAATGTTATTGATGGAACAACAAGATGAATTGTTGCTTCAAGAAATTAAGATAAGGTAGATGAATTATATCCTATATGCGGAAGTCTTATCGAAGCAAGAAGTACGGAAAGAATTAAAGCCGAAGAACAATTGTTAGTCTATATTTGGCACAGAGTGATTCCAAAATTAAAAAGGCATCTATGTTGAGAGAACTTCTTTTCAAATAATTGTCTTAAAGAAGCGATGGAAGAAAGATTTCAAGACTCACCATAAGAATTTTTATAAAATGTGACCTTATTTAAAAAACAATAAGCACTTAGTCGTTAATAGATTGTATGCCGAAAATAAAATATAGCTTTCTATAACTCCCTAGTTTGCCAGATAATATAAAGATTGCTTTCTATCTAAAATTGTGTGTAAGAGGTAAAAAGTAGTTCGGTTTCACAAATAAATTAGTTAGTGAAAGTGATTCTCACATATTGATTCCTATCAACTTCACAGTTTCCGGTAGTAGCAATAAACAGTGTGTAATTTCAGGTCAAGGCATATAAGCAAGCGGCCATGAATAATATGTTCAGTGAATAAGAAATAATGTTGCTGGAATTTAAAATCACGGAAATACGTATAGGAAGGATAATTTTCAAATTGGAATGTACATCGCATGACTAGAGGTTGATTTTTATCGTCTGACATAATAATAGTCCTTAATAGCAGAAAGTCTCTGAATTTCTGAATTTTTTAAGTTTACAATAGTGTTGTTATTTGTAATGATTGCTAAAAGCTAGACTCCAACCAGGACAGGAGTGTTAGGCACTTCGAAATACAAGCACATTATCAGACTGTAAGCATACACAATGTTGCGGTAGCACTACATTACTGATAGCACATCATTAGGGAAACAGATACTTGGGAAAGCAGAAAACTCACAGGCTTAGGTTCAGTAAAGTTTTCAAATTCTTTTTTCTAATAACAGCATATCACGTAATTGTGCTAGGTCGGAACTTAAACTTTGAGATTGATGGAATTGATGATGTTAATTAAATCCCATGGGTTGCAATATCTGTAAAGATATTTTGCTCATTTTCGATGACTAGCGCTCTTCTGAACCTCACCACAGGAAGCGTTCCGTCTGCGTCAAAATTAATTAATTAAAATGATTTTATCGACGGTTATTCTTTCCATGTCATCTCGTAATATGTAACTGTAGGTCTGTATGGAAGTCTAAAGTCACCAAAATATATGAAAAACTAGGCGATCTTAGCTTTTTGATGTACCATCCCGCAGTACATTTGAATTTAATTTTCATCTTCCATCTGAAGACCCATAGGAAAATTTCATCTAGTTCGTGTTATTGATGATTACAGCTTAAAACCTCGCTTACAGAAGAAGTATAAATCGCTATATAATTAGCTTACGTAGTAAGACACACTTGTGGAAGGTAAACCTAACATAAATAACGAGATCAAGTCTTAAGGTAAGAGAAAACATTACGTGCTATCCTGCAACTATCAGTTTCGAAGCAGACATGAGCCTGTCTAGCGAGCGCTCACTTCCGGTGACCAGAAATTATCCTGATAACAGTAGTAGAACAGTTGTTCTCGCGAATAACAATTTATGCAGTAATCAATAGCGGAGCGTGTTGAAGGCTACAGTAGCATGTAAGAACACCAGCGCAATTGTCTCCTTAGCTTATTGTGTCTTGTAGATAGGTTCTGTAATACGAAATAGTTGGAAGTCGGTTGAAAAGCTTTCTTGAAACTTAAATGTACGTTTTGAAATTCGCCATTAATACAAAATTCAAACTAAGGATGATTGCTTCCGTAATTTTTAAAAAGCACGATATACAAGGTGTCTGTAAAAGGTCTTTACACACGCCTACCACATATTCCTTAAACCACAATAAGCCGATTTAAGTAAACTTATCTTAGTCCAAAGTCGCTTAGTTTTGGCGCTATGCGACCTTAAAGCTAAAATTTTGAAATCGTTTTTTTATTATAAATTCAAAACGGCTTATGCGATTTTAATAAGATTTGGGATGGTCAGTTAATATTATCGGACGAATGTTTCGAGAAAATTTCAAGAAAGTAGTAAGACCGGAAGTGAATGAAACATGCATGACCATAACGAAAATTATCATAATTTTTTTGCTGTCTGTAGTAGGGACACGAAATAATGTTTATTTAATAAAGTATTCAAAAACGATCAAATTATGTTTCTTGTAAAATTATCTTATTTTTATTCATTTTCGAGAAAAACGAAAGAAAGAGCTTATGGTCGTGCGTTCGAAAAAGTATAAGGTAATCCAATCGCCTATGATTTCGATCATAAACAAATTAATTTGGCATGATTAAATCTACTCTTCAAAGTTCACGGTTTCGGAAATTCTGGGTAACTTATTTACAACAAAAACGACACTCTTTATAAGAATTGATTACTCTAATGGTTTTGCGTTATTTTACACAAAAATTATTTAAAAAATTATTATTATTATTTAATCATGCAAAATTCATTTTTTTATGATAGAAATCACTGACTGGATTACCTAATGCCCTTTTTTTCGTTTTCCTCGACAACGAATAAAAATAGGAAAATTTTACAACAAACCTAATTTGATCGTTTTTGAATACTCTACCAAATAAAAATTATTTCGTGTCTCTACTACAGAGAGCAAAAAAAAATGTTAATTTTTATAATGGCTATGCGTGTTTCATTCACTTCCGGTATTATTATTTTCTTGAAATTTTCTCAAAACATTCGTCCAATAATACTAAGTAACCGTTCCCAATCTTTTTAAAATCGCATAAGCCGTTTTGAATTTATAATAAAAAAACAATTTCAAAATTTTAATTTCAAGGCCGCACAGCGCCCAAACTAATTGACTTTGGACTAAGATAAGTTTACTTGAATCGGCTTATTTTGGTCGTAGGAATATGTGGTAGGTGTGTGTAAAGACCTTTTACAGACACGTTATATATAGACATAGGGTAGCAATTGTGGTAATTTTTTGAATCATTTTTTTTTTGAAGTATTATGCTTTTTGGAGAATAGTCAACGGCAGGTACGAGGCCAGCATTGTATTGGTAATTCAGGCAAGCGCCTAAATTGTGTTTGCTACGATTTCTGACTTAAATAGGTTGTTTAATATCATTCGTAACTGAAGGGAATCCTCTACCGTTAGATTTGGCAAACTATCGATAAGATCATTCCCATGATTCATGATCATGATCCAGCGTCTGCCCCGGGATTCTGTTAGTACAAGTGCGTCAATTACTGCAAAAAATCATTTTCTACTGCAACATCTCTCGAAAAACAAGTCGATATAACATGGAATATTAAATGTTCTGAAAATTAGTATTTGTAAAGATAGGAAGTGTTCGGGCCTCCTGAATGCGCAATATGAAAGTTCGAGCCGGCCTAATGCAACAAAAGTTTAGAGCGGCCTTGACCCAATGGTGCTACTGCTAATAGGTACCCCTATTTAGATACAGATAGCTGATCTAGATATAGCTATAGCTTGATGCCATCTGTAAGAACAGCAAAACATTTTGCTAGATATATTATATTATATATAAGAATATTTGATGGAACCAAATTACTGAGATACGGTTGTCTAAAGCTGTTATTTATTTACGTGTGGTGGGTGCTTAATTGCATTGATTCCGTAAGCTCTATTACTTGTGTGTCTATCACTGCAACTCTCGCGGTGTAGTTTTTGTGTGTGTAAATTGTGTTTATTTCAAGTTACTGCAGAAAACAATCAATTTTGAGGAAATTATAAGATCTGAAAATTTCTATAAAAATTGCCAATGAATTGCTAAAGATCTTAGAAATACAAATTTGAAAATGTTTAAGTTTGAAGCTGAATTGATATTCCTTCACTCTAAACCCAAATTAAATTTGTCCAAACTTGATTACTTTTAAAGCGAGCATAGTTGAGATTCAGATGTTATTACCAACGACAGGCCAGGAAATTCTTGCAACATACTCCTTAGCATTAGTTAGCAATTTAATGCAGTGTATCGAAATCACTCTCTTCATTGCTTAATAACGTCAAGTACCACAACCTTTCTACACGGCAAAGAACCCGAGGACCGAAGAGCAACCATCAAGATCGGCCGTGAAGGCCTGAAGACGTGTTTCTATATCTGACGTAAATAAGTAAGTATGCAATGTTTTAAAGAAAAGCGCATAAAGCGCACTTAAGACATAATTAATTATACTATTTATTCAAATATTAGAACGAGTCTTTCGAAGACGACGACTGATTCTATAATTTCCTTAGAAAGAGAAAGTTAAAATGCAAGATTCGCTCCAGTAAATTCAGGTCGCCAATTTGCTGCATTATCGGTAATATTCAAACAACTATTCAAACGCTGCACCGAGAACGTGATAATTTATTTTATAATTACCAGTTTTTATAAGGTGCAATTAACTGATAATTACCAACTATTAGATTAGTTTTTACACATAAAAGCAACGGCTACTAATCTGACGACTTAAGCATATGCATTATGTCCACATCCAGTACAATTGTCTGTGTCGAAATATTTATATTGGAGTACATGATATCATTAAGTGGTTTGATATAAATAATATAACAGACATATTGCATATTAAATAAGTTTAGTAACTTACTATTAACTTCTGAGCGATCATGTTTATGTACTTTATCTAAAGTAAACTGCTACAGCGTCACTTGTCCAAAATACAATATGTGTTAAATTTACTGGAATCTTGTCAATAATATTAAAAACCTATGCACAAAATGACAGTAATCTCTAGGTCAATAATATTATACAGGCATACACGTACTTTGCAAGCCTTCAAAATATAAAAAGTGTGTCTAGGGTAAACAAAACAATAACACCTGTTTGGAATACTCCGAGAAGGTTTAGTTTGATGGTGAAATATAAATTTAATCTATCTTCTTATACTGCTGAATAAAAACTTTTGTCGAACATAGGTAAATGTAATTATTATAAAATATTCTTGATTATCCAATTTAGAATTTTCTTTTCTTGTTTCCTGCAAAACTTTGAAATCATCTAAGTAATCTAGATGTTACACGGTTTACAAAGGCTCTAGTTAATAGATATTGGAATACTATTTAATATTATTTATCTATCTAATTATTTACAAGTTATAATAAATATAATTGCAAAGATTTGCAGATTTCGGTCAGATTTTTATACAGATGGCAACCTCCTATGTGACCCGAACTAGTTTTAATTGATTTTATGTAGAGAATGACCACTGCCTTGTGGAACTTGTTTTGTGTCCTTGTAGTTGTAGTATGTGCATATTCATTCCTTGAGCTTCGCATTGCTTCTAACCAATTGTTAAATTTATTCTATTAATATACAAGTATAAGTATTGAAAGAGATGGTAGTTATTTCCTAATATATTCCAGAATACAAGAAAAGTCTAGCAAAACAGCAAAAGGATATTTAAATACTTTTGGGAATTCCAGATAAATGAGTCATATTGGCCAATAACGGTGTTCTTGTTTAAAGTCAACATAAGCTTGCCTGACAATAAAAAAACATTTTTTCAATAGTTATATTTTGGAAGAGGTACTAATTGAGATGTAACACAAGAATAGAAGGAACAGTGAGTATAAATAAATTTATTCGTCTTAGGTGTCTATTGGAATATGAAGAAGACAATGGGTTGGTGTTTATATCAATTAGATTACAGTGGATGTAAATATTTGATTTTCGGTACTTTTAGTAGATAAATTAAATAGAAAGTCATTGCTAAAGTTATGCGCAAAGGTGCAAAAGGCGTTTTACAAACAGTTTTACTTTATTGCCTAAATTACTTAATTATCTAATAGTCTCTTATGCTATTGATACATTTACTAAATTTCTATTCTTGTCATCACGTTACACTGTGAGATCTTTCCGTGTCATTGTGCAATGGTTTGTTGAAATTCCCAAGTCTAATTCACTTTTGGGTTAAATGTTTGATTCCTTGTGTTTATAGATAAAACCCTGAAACTGTACTTACGATTAGGAATTACCAACAGTTTCCACCACCCGAAAGGGGCATGTAAAATAGTTTATAAAAGGGGTTCGGTGAGGTCAATTCAGCGAGTTCAGTAAAGTTCATCAATATCATTACACGGCAGTTCACTATTTTCATTACAATTACAGAGTTCACTATCGATACAAGTTCAATTCAAGAGTACATCATCAGTATTACAGGTCCAATCAGTTTTGTTTCAGTTAGATGTAATTAACAGATTAAGTGTGTAAAGTAGTGAATAGAGAAAATAAGTGAAAAGAGTGTGTCACTAATCAACTACTAGCATCAAATCTCCACAATAGACGAGCCACCGACATTACTTCGGTCACCGTCCAAACCATCAGGTCGCTCGCCACAACTCCATTTGAACTACTACAGTACTAAAAATTTCAGATGGTTGTTATTGCGAAAATATATTTCTATACTGTATTTGTAAATATCAAAGTTTCTACTGTTTAAGTCAAAATTGTAAGATTTGTTTGACCGCTTTTTAAAGACTGGCAATTTATGTTTTTAGTATTTTAATTGCTAGTTACTTGTTGTATATTAAACATTCATGAATTCCATGGTTATAAATATGGAATGCAACAAGTCTAAATCTTATTATGAAGCATGAGATCTGTAACCAGACCAAAGATTATGTCACATTCCAAAATCACGAATGTTCTTCTTTGATCTTTATGTCGGATATGCATATTTAATATTTTATGTACATATTTAAGAACAATCTGTCAAATATCTGTCATAAATGGTATATAAAGCAACTAACTATATATTTGGAAAAGGATTAGCTTTACAGAATAAAAAGGTCTAAAGTAGGTACAGAAATTCACACTTCCGCAATCAGTTAGGGAAGTACAACAAAGGTAACCATGTTCTTACATGAAATGTACTATAGACGAAAATTTTGTATTATCTTTGGCAATCCATAGATTAACTATCTTAACACAAATGAATATTGTTCAAGTTATGTTTTTAAATACAGATACTTTCGGTTCTTAAGTGACTTTTAATTCAGTATTAGTTAAGACCTTTTAATATTTTCATATCTCATCTGATCCTGAGGTCTCTGCAATACGACCTCCGTATCGAATTGATTTTAGTACTAACAAGTACAAACTCTCTTGACACTTGAAGTACGAAGATTCGTTTAACGCATTTTGCGGAAAGTTTGCAGGAAGTAGAAGTGAAAGATGAAACAAAAAAACTCAATTTGTAATATGTGAAACAGTGGTAATGATTTTGGACCACAGCTGACGAATAAAACAAGGGTTAACACCAAATTTTCTGCCACAATAAAAGAGAATTCATTCAGAAAATACAGATACCGTGAGATGTTAATAGGCAAATAAACTAAAACCCACAAATCGTAAAAGAAGAAAATGCGTACTTACTTAATAATAAATTGAGCATATTTATGGAGAGAGGATAGAAATTAATGTGAGTAACAAGGACACAACAGGAGCAGTTTTAGATTTGATTCATGCTGCAGTATGAGAAATCGTGACTAAAAGCTGTGGTACAAAATTGTGAAATAGAATAGGCTGTAAGCTTCTGTAAGTAGATAACGACCTTCCAATCTTGCAAGGTTATATAGTAGAAGGTAAATCTCTTGTAGTGAACATCAATGCAAAGCAATACTAGTAGGAGTGCAATAACAAATAAATGACTTTGATATTACTATTCTACGAAAATAAGTTTCTAAATTGTTTTTCTTACTACTTCTTATGTTCGGTTAGTGTAGAAAAAGTAGCTCAAATGATATTTCCGTTAAATATATCCTTTTATGTTATAGCCAAACAGAGTATTATGGACAAGTTAAGATTATTATTATTAATTGCAGGAGCTTATGGTATGCAGAAATAATCTAATTACAAAAAAAGGTAGGTAAGCAATTAAGAGAAGAATGCAGCAAAATGCAGTCGAAAATGTAGAAAAATATTTTAAGGACTCCTTGATATTAAATATATGTATTGCATTGTATATTTCTTTAACTGATATTGTGATTGGTTCGTATTTTTAAAGTTTATCATTTTTTCTTGTTATTGGATTTTTTGCGACTTAAATAAAAACCATTTTTTCTACGACACATGACTGCTATTGCAAAATTATACTCTTGTTTTCCTTGAGGTAACGTAGACAAGGAATCTATATCTTAAGTTGAATAAATGTGTAGACAAATATTGCAATGACCTTCTATTAAAAAATACCGTCATTAATAAGATTTAATTACTATAGTCATGAATACACTTAAATGAATGATCTAACACTATGAAACGGGTTTGAATATATTGCGCAAAAATATCATTAACCGGCATTCAATTAGTGGCCAAAGAGAGAAAACATTTATGACTTGCTTTATGGTTAAATATCTGTGTTTATACTTCATAAATGTAATGTTCCTATTGTTAGTTAAATAATAATACACACAATTATTAAATATTACGGATATTAAGTCTACTTACGTGATAAACAGTGTTAGATTTCTTTCTTCGTTTTTTGGCATACTAAGTGATGTTTTGGAGAACTTTAAGACGCACTCGGCACCACATATTACTAAAAACAATCAACAAAAAATTATAACAGGTACACTGCAAACGTGCGTTATTTATTACTTGGAATTATAGTCAGAAACAGAAATACTTTTAAATAGTTCATGATCACAGATGCGGCATACGACCCTTCTTAACACTTTGCAAGCTTGAATTAATACACCTGTACAGACGAAAATGCTAACTTTAAATGCGCTTCATTGTTTATTAAAGTTTTTCGATAACAGGTATTCCCACCACCTTACCGCAACTTTCGCTTCATAGCTAGATTCTACATATTGCGGATCGAGGTTAAGCAGTCGTTTTGCAAACGAAGTCTATTGAACTGGTGGCTTGTTGAGCTTGGTTACATATTTCCTGGAAATTAATAGCATTCTATGTATACTCAATAACAACGATTACCGGAGGGTATCATAATTAATTCATGAATTATATATATTATGGATATATCCGTATGGTATGCTTTTACGATTTGAAATTAACCATCTCTAATTTACAGATACATTAATATTAAATAATAGAAATATGGTTTGAACGGCAAGGATAACAGGATCATCCTGAAAGCTACGTTGAAATAAAATAATTAAAAATTATGAGATTTACTAGAGAATTTATGATGAAACGATTACGAAAAGTTAATACTTACTTTATCTAAATAAATTATCAATTATTTTATCCTACTTCTTAAGTTGATGCGGATTAGTTGCAATGATTTACAGGAATACATAATTTAGTAAAAAAGAAAAATAAAAACAACACGACACAATTTATACATATATATATACCATATATTAACTATCGCCATAACAATAATAATAATCCAACAAAATTATGTAAGAAACGAATATTACGTATGTAAAATATCTCAAAAAAACTGTTTAAGTTTTCTCAATATTTGAATCAATGTACAGGATTATCATTTAAGCGAATTAGGTAATTTTAGTGTAAGCTATCTGACCTCTGCCAGTATATTTTCTTAGTACTTCTCCTTAAGTAAATCGAAATGAAACGATCGAAATATTGAGACGAATTTAACAAAGTAGTTTTATTTAGTTTTTATAGACCGAATACTAGTTTCTTACGTAATTTTATTGAATAACATATTGCGGTCAGGATATTTTTTTTTCAATTCAATAATAATATTACACAGGCGTCTACAACTAACAATAAGCTACAAATGTTCTAAACAACAAGGTTAATTGATATTTATGAAGATACAACGTTAAATATTTCAATGTCTAATTTACTTTTGTTGTGCGATTGTTCAATAAATGAATTACACTATTGAGCTCTTTATGTAGCAATGAGACAGATTAATCTACTCGCAATAAAATGGTTGGCCAAATATATCCATTCAACCTACACTGTCGTATATCAAGACCTTGTATAGTACATATGTATATATGCATCTTGTATGAGCGATGGCAACGTATTCTGCCGTCGGGCCCTCTGGCAAAATTCTTATCGGCTTTGATCGGTAGTGATTGTGTTCCAAACTACTTTGGTGACGATGAACTACTAAATGGACGACACAGCAAAACGTAATTTCAGTTAATTGCGTCTTACTAACGCTGGCTAATTTTGTCTAGTGAGCTAATTCTCAACTCTAGTGAATGCAGTAGTGTTCTACCTTGGTACGCTTATATAATATAACATAATTTGGGGTTACACTCAACATCGTACACTTAACTCATCGTAAAACTTCATCGCTCCTGGAACGCTTCTGGACCGATTTGTTAAGGGTAATATTTGCTTAATGTTGAGAATCGTTGATTTCATTGCCTATGCAAATATAAGATACAAGTTATTACAGTATACGTTGATACGAAATGAATAGATTGTGAAAAGATTATTTACACATTAATTCAAAAAGATCTTAGAGCAATGATTTTTGAGGAAATGCTTACCAAATAAATGTAAACCTGAAATTTAAATTAAAACTAAAAATATGCACAGGTGGACGATCGAATAAAATATATACCGACTGTAAACGTGGCAAGTTGTATTCCCACCAACTTTACTTTCGCGATCTACACGCATGGTCCTCTGAAGCTTTATTTTTCCTTATTTAGGATTGTGGGGGCGTGCAGTTTGCATCTACATGGTCGACCTATCAGCTTTGCAAATGGTATAACTTAATACATATTTAATAAATAGTTTCCTTTCTTATTTTCGGTAATGTTTCTAAATGGTATAACAAAAATTTTAGAAATAATGTTCTATTACACATTACCTAATAGCTTTGTTTTGGTTCAGACTTCAGAATGGTTCTAGAGTTGTTGCGCACGCGCATTTACAGTTTAGCGTTTTGGTCAATTAAGAACGCGAACCGATTTAATCGAATGCTTTGGTTACTGACAGAATCGATTCAGAACGATTCTGGAACCGTTCAAACAGTTCTTGCACTTCCATGAGTACCGATTCTGAATTATTAGTTCGAAATTACATCATCGGTGCATGTGTTCAGAAATTCGAGTTATTTCGATATGTTCGTCATCAATGACATTGATATTTACGTTGTCTTTTAAAGTTTGAGATTTTCTTCCGTTTGTATTTGATTTTTTTTTGTTAATTACTGTCCTGGGAATAAAATTTATGGAAAGTGAGTGGTATCCTAAGACAGAGACAGGATTTGAAAGACTTAGCGCAGAACACTCGCTACTGATATTTTGTTGGTTTGCATTTTGGTCTGTATCTAAAAGATGGCAGTAACAGGCTCCTAAAATGTGTTTTGGTTATTAAAAGTTCGGAACCATTCTGGAATTATAATGTTGTGCGCTTACGTTCTGCGTAGTTCTGTTACTAACCCTGAATTCCGAACCAAAACAAAGCTAATGTATCTTGCATTTCCTTCTAAATTCTAAAAAACCTTTTTCTGTAGATGATGCGTTTGATGCTTTATTATCTGGGTAAATTACACTGCTTTCATCAAACAATAACCCAAAAATTTGAATGTCATAGGACTCTTCTTTTTCCAAAGAATTTTATTTAAAAAAGCAAATTCTCCAGTTGGAAGTAACGAAATTGCGCTCCGTACAATTTTCAAACTCAATTTTATTGTCAAAAATTTATATAACATAGATAATTGAGAAATATAATAATAAAAATTTTTGGTGTTACTTGTTACTCTGCTATAATCTCTTGATAACTTTGAGTTCCTCTTTCACAAAGTTCTTGAATATGGTGTTGGTTTTGTACACTTTTGCCTTAATAGGTTCTAGGAAATAAGAGTTTATGGGGGTTCGGTCGGAAAATGTTGGTGAGTATAACATGAAAAGACCACTTCAACTCATCTATTTTCTTGGCAAGTCTTGAATCCACCAATTCCTTGACCTTGACTGCATTATGAATTGCTACTCAATTTAGTAACAAATACATCTTGTTGTCCTTGAATTCAAACACATACACGCTAAAGAGGGAAATAGATATTGTTGCCGTCCGCAAGAATTTCATTTAAAATATTGTTTCTCCAACAACTATATGGCCTTTTTTGCACAATACAATGTTAACATTTTGCACGCTTGTTTCACACACAATACGCAAACTGTCGATATCACTGCAATTAGTAAGGCATCCATAGAATAGAATTGAAACTGTGTGTTTCAATAAATTCTAGCTGTTTAATTTGGAATCAAATAATACCGTCCGAATTGTTTGGACATTTACGAAACTTAATTAATAGTAGCAGTTTCCTTTGTTAGGTAGTAATACTTGCAACTTTATAAAAGTTCAATCACTGCACAAAACAGTACTAATAGTTTGGAGGTTAATATATATGTAAATGCTCCTAGCGTATGGAAATTTGAAATAATTTTCAGAAATATGTACATATTTGTCAGAAAGATATACACCTGTTAATAGCACGTGAATAGCACAAGGAATGTAATTACTTAATGTTTGAATTCTGAGTTTAAAAGGTATATATTTATAAAAGTACGCTTGAAAGAAAAAATCTCAAAGCAGATTCAAATTCAGGATCACTACCTTAATTGAGGTAATCTTCTTTTGCTTAAGAAGTAAACACTGCTAATATTAAAGGCTTATTCTACGACGCCGACGTTCTAGTTCTACCTAATGTTGCAATAAGAAAATTAAAGCGATTACCTCTGCGCTTCCTATACAGTAAACTAACTGGGGACCAGTGCCAAAACGTCAAAACTTAATTAACATTTTAGTATTATCCAAATTTTCTAATATGTACCAATTTTTGTTAACAAAAAGATAAGTAATGGCACATTAAAGAAAATATCCAGAAACAAAATTTATACAAGTATGAAGATGTTTATTGATATATATGTAGAGCAATATATTGGTATAAATTAAATATATGGATAAAAGTATTTAATTTATGGTAGAATATATGGAAGTTTGTAGAAATAGGAATTAAAAATATTCTTCTAGATATTCGAAGTTTAACTAAATTAGTAACCATTCATTACGCGAACGGATCTTTTGTAAGCATTTCTTCTAATAAGGACTTAATTACTATTGTTACGTCAGTTCACTCCCTTATGGTAAAACAATTCTAAAGTTAACCGTGAGGTTTGTGCGTTGAAGTTTTAGTGCTACTTATCGACACGTAATTTCGTAGAGAATCTATTTTATTCTATTTGTTCTATTCAAGCTTAACTCTCATAATACTAAATGAAATATTTAACACTGCAAAAACATACATCGATACGTGTGTCAAATTACACAAGTCGATTGCTACTTCTAGTATTATGAGCCTATTTTAAAGCAGCGAGTGCAATTTCTACGTCTCATAAACAGTGGAGAAAATAGAGTTCCTATACCCCTTACAGATTATTAGAGTTTTTCTAAAAATATCGATATAGCGTAAAAGCACTGATTTTCTATTTTGGCCTGTGTAACAATTAGAATAGGAAACGAGGATATGATGGACTTGGGGAGCTATCTAGTATGCCTATTCTTCAGATTCTGTCATGACCAGGCCTAGTGTTAACATATCAGTCAAGACCAGTGTACGTGGTGAAGAGCCACATCCTACACGAGGTGCTTCTGTTCTGTGTTAAACACATTGGATCTAGACTTGCCTGTCTATAAGCTGACCTGCTTTGCAAGGTAAAAGTTTTGCAAGCAGTAATATTTCTCATAGCTGCCATTATGTTTTTTATAGATTCTAAATTATAGAAACGGTATCTCTTTGACATCTGACAACTGTAACTATCAAAATACATCTGACAACAATAAAAAAAATATATTCTTTAGAGCACATTGTACTAAAATTGGGCCTGTAAAAAAACACACACGGATGAATGAAAGCCAAACAAGTTTCTTTCAGCGTTTGTAGTTAAAATTTTCATACTAGCTTTCCTAAACACCTCTTGCTATAACTCTTTGGGTAAGTTACGGGCTTCTAACATAAACCTAGAAACCAATCAGGAGATATTCGTATATTATATTCCACACCCTTTGAAAGAAATGAATATAAATATAATAATAATATAAATAATAAGTCCACATAGCCATTGTTAATAACAACTTATCTAATGACTGGCATACGAATTAATACATCATAGTAAACGGATTAAACGGATATATTGGAGTATAATACAAAATAAAACAATATAGATAGGCCCAAAAAACTCTTTCCTGAAAGTTTAGTGTTTCAAGACCAGCCACTCCGTTTTTTTCGAACAATAAAATTATTAATTTAAGTCACCAACACCGTGTCATTTCTTCAGATAAAGAACAGATAATTTTAGAAGAAACATCACACTCACATAATACATAACTCACTCAAATATTATTTTTTGAGCAAATACTTCTTAGATAGTTGATGCTCAGGAATGAATTTCACAATAATAGTTCTCAATTTGTAAACAGTTGAAGCAAAGCAAAATGTTGAACCGGCATTTATATATGTGTCACCTAGATTTGCTTGAATTATTCAAAATATTGTAAAATAATAAAGAGAATCATCTTTGTCTTGGTGTCTTTTATTTAAACTTAATACACTGAACCATTCTCTTCTTCAGATTTATAATGCAACTCATAAATTTCTTATGTATCTCGTTATATAGAGTCTCTCTTTTTTGTAACAGTAATTAGATTATGTTTACCTAGTGCATTTATCATATTAAGTTTGCTGTCGAAATCATGCTAAAGTCTTATTGTGTTAATCTAATAAAAGATGTCTTACTATTGCATCTAAATTCTTGCATGAAGCCAAAATTAATAATTAAGAGGATATGGTCAGTAGTAAGGCTAATCTTTTTCGTCCTGATTTATTTCCACTTTTAGGTCAATAAAACAATAAATAATAATTAAATACCAATTTATTGAATATATGAATTATCTAATGTTCTACTACGATCACTCTTCCTACTAAACACTATAACTGCTGATTTGCTCGAGTTGAGAAACAGAAAATATTATTCCGCTTGGTGAGAAACAGAGCTCAAGTCATTGTTCATTTGTATGCATATGGCATTAATTAATTAAAGTAGCAAAATCGTGAGTAGGGGAAACCAGACTGTTAGGGTAATTCGACGGGTCAACCACACTAAGGGCGAAAACGTTTTAGTGGAAGAGGACTGTCGGGAGGTCACGGTAACTCTACGTGGAAACTACGCTAGATCCGAAACCGAAAGAGAAGATTTTTCTCTGTAGTAGTTTTTTACAAAATCCAGTAGAATGAGATACTGGGCCATCCATTAACGATGAGAAATACATGAAAAATTGAAAAGATAGTGGAGAATAGTTCGCCGTAGTAACACTGCACAACGCATAATAGCAACAGCTGGTACACTAGGAGAAAAAATTTCCATCCAATGCGTTTAAGAATAGACGGGTATTTTACTGTTTGAGCGTACAGACAAGGAATGTTTATGGCACAGGGATTCCTTATATAACATCACCTAATACGCGGTCCCGCAACGAGGCTATTAAACGTTTAAATGCAAGCGTTGGATACTTTTCACATTGACAATGTTCTAGTGAAGCACGTATTATAGGTATGCTACTTCACATTAAATTTATTTTTGTATTATGGTTATGCATATATAATTCCATATGCTACAAATTTATTAACAACATACCACTTTTTCTTTTGTTGTATAGTTTAAAACGACATAATTACTAGGAAATATACGTCATCAATCAAAATCAAAACTAAATTGCATCTACCACAAATAAAAAAAAATCATCACACCCACCCATTAGGATTTTCGTAACATATAGGAAGAATTACCCTCCATTTTCATACGCTAGACGGACGGTTTTTCTCAAAGTGTACGTGTCACTTTACTTAAGGTTAGGTAATGGTTCGTCGGGTCATCTATGCAACATTTACAGACGTAGACGATGCACCGCTCACATACGTGCTCTGAAAAGCGAAGCGCTCAAGGTGTCGCTGCATAATACCAATACTCTCTCTCTCGAAAATATCCGACTAGTTTTAGAATATATTGGACGACGCTGAATACAAAAAAAACAAAGTTACATAATCTATATGTATAATTGCAGCGATTAGAAAAAATTGTTGAGAAAACCGAGATTCCAAATTTAGATTACAATAAACTGCAGCGCTATGGGTAGTTAACTCTAGTATATATTGCTACAAATGCGGTAAACATAGCCGCAGAAATGTAAATTATGGTAGTAAATAGTCGTAATGATACATAAAATGCACTTTGCAATTGTAGTACAGCAGATAATTATGAAGGTTGTCATCAGTAACGTTGACTAATCTCGACGACTCGTGAATAGCTTCCATCACCTATTATAATTTTGCGCATGTGTGGCAAAGCGAATATTAATTATAAAAGAATTTAAGAAGAATCGTTCACTTTCAATGACTTCAAACTTATATTTGAGATTAAGCGTGAGGTCAAAACTTGAGTGCTATCTGTAAAAAAAACATTCTTAAAAATAGATATCAATGCATAAAAGCACTATTTTTTACAGGTGCTTTATCAGTGCAATACACATTAACTACACATTCTCTAAACTGCGTTTTTACGTATTAATAATTTTTTAAATTCCATACGTTTATGTGTATTAATCGTATCCGTGGAGTTTACACTTTTCTAAATTGAAATTAGTACACAAGTATTTCCTTTATTAACATAAACGCGTAATTTTATTGTTTAGAAGTAAGTTTAAATATTTATGGACGAATCATATAATTTATAACATCATTCCATATGCAGTACCGTAAAGAGTCTATCAAAAATTGAAATGCACGTGCTTTATATACTTTTCACATTAATTGACAATCTCGTAATGAAGCACGTATTATCGTTACGCTACGTCACCCACATTCAATTAGTTTTTGCGTAGTAATTATGCAAATATAATTTTACGTTTGCGACGAACTTATTAGTAACATACCATGCAATTTTTTCTTGTTTTGTTGTTTAGTTTAACATTTGAATAAGGTTATATATCCAGATAAAACCAGGGAGCTGTTTATAGCTTAAGTGCAGAAACTAGCTAGCTCAATAAGTGTATTAAAATAAGGAAATTAGTCAGCTACCTTCACAGGGGGAGCTATTGTGGGATCAGCAACTTACATGTTACCAGGCCCGCAGGTAAGGTATGAATTTACTGCGCGCAGTAATAAAATATCCTCCTCCCGTCCTTTATAGTAAATATTTTATTAAGTATACCTCATATCATACCAATAGAACACATGTAGTAAATAAGGTAGGTAAATGATATTCTTAATTATATTAAAAAACATATAAAATACAAAATTAAAGATATTATGGCAAATTAAAATTAATTACAATTGTACAATTTTGCTAATAATTAACTTATTAAACAAATATTTCGTATTTATGGTGATGTTGTATTTATTCTATTGCTGTGACAAAAACAATATCAATCTCTATCTAAGAGCAAATGTATAAAATTGGACACTATGATTTTTATGAGACTCACCTGCGCCTAAAATAATTATCATGCCCGTGCTTTTCCTTTATGAACAAACCATTAATATACTTGTCGCTTGTTTGTCTCAAAAATACGTGCAAACGTAGAGAAGTGATTGATTTTGTTTTGAAAATGACAGCTATTACCAACTAAACGCTATTTATCATAATTTCTCATTAATTTAATTAAAAAATGGCTTTTATGGAGTTTTTAAATAGTATATTAAAGTATGAGTGGATAGTAGGGTCATTAAAACACACGCGATTTTTTAGCAAGTGTTTTAATGACCAGTTATCCACGAATACTTTATACAATTTTTTTTTATTGGTGTATTTTAAAATCATGTTTTATTGGTTTCAATACTAAAAATAGAAATAAGAATAGACAACAAAAGTTAACAGGAATTAAACATTTTATAAAGCATTGAGATCGCCGGTAAATGAAACAGAAATTATTTTTTTTAAGATTTGTGGTTTTCGAGATTTTTTGAGTTGAAAGATGCTCGAGGAAGCCACGTGACCAAAATGCTGCGTGACGTAGAAACTCTGTAAACGTTACCGGTCTAATTTGTAGGTTATATTCAACACTCTAATTCCTTTAATATATTCGATCCAGAATCAAGTGTCGTGTATCTTGACGAAGTAGGTAGGTTAAAATGGGGGACAGGGAAAATATCTATTCCTTCAACGGAATTTTATATAAGGTTGTGGAAGATAAAAACGTGCATAACTTACTTCAAAAAAATGGTAAGCTTGAAATAGAAAAAGTACAAATTGTATTACTAAGAAACACAGATGAATTTGCTGCTGATTATTTTATCAAAAACAAACATAATCTAGAAATCGTCGGTATAGATCTTGAAGACAGCAGAAATATTGCGGAAGCAACCGAAAACTCTCTCACAGGTATTCTGCCCTATTAACGTTTGTGGTTGATCGGAATACGTGAAGGATTTATCTTAGTAAAATCATTATTTTTGTAGATGATAACATTGAAAACACCAACGAGATTAAATGGGACAACAACTTAATAAAATTACTTGTTACTGAATATGCAAAGAAAAAAGCAGTTTCGAGATCCAAAAATAAAGAAGAGTCGAATTTGGACAGACATTAAAAAAATATTTGAAAGTAAAGGATATAATGTCTCAGAAGATCTATTAGATACAAAATTCCCAAATATGAAAAAAAACATTAAAAATTTACTTGACAATAATAGTAAAAAAACACTGGACGTGGCAGAGTTAGCTGTCCATTCTATAATGAATTTTTGGAAATTTTTAAAGATGATAGAACAGTAAACTTTGGACATACTATTAGTTCGATAATACAAAATGGTAAGTTCTTTCTAATATATTTATTGCAAATTTATAGTTTAAAGTAGACATCTTTTGTATACAATAGAACCCGAGCAACCATCTTCTAACAGTAAAAAAATGCATGAAATGCAAAAGAAGTTTTTAGATATAGAATGTGAAAAATTAAGGGAATTACAACAATTAAAGATGGCTTTAGATAGACACAATATGATACAGGAGGAAAGAAATAATTTAATGGAGCAGTTCTTAAAAATACAATAAAAATTTTATATTAGATATATATTATTTATATTTTATAAATAAAAGTGTTAGCTATATTAATTGGGCCATCATTTCATTTCTATATATTCTATACATATATAATACATAGTCATTAAATTAAAAACGATTTACAATAAGAAAATAATAATTAAATTAATATACACACTTCAACATAATCTAAGGATATATCTTATTTGCTTAAAAAAATAATTTAGTGCATATTTTTACCTATTTTTGTATTGAAAGTTAAATGTAAAATAAGCAATGAGTGAAATTAACTTAAATTAATATTTAACGCAATTTTAATAATAATTTATGAACTAGAAATTCTACAAAATGGAACTAAACGACAATTCAAAATTAATCTTATATTGAATTAAAAATTTGAAGATTAAGGAATTAATAAAGAGTGGGACCTCCTCTGGAGTTTAAAACTACCCTACATCTTCTTGGCATAGACAGAATAAGATTGCCTTCTTGTGGAAGAAGATTCCAATGTTGTGAAAGAAGTTCTTGCAGTTGCCGTCGATTTTGTTCCACAGCCGGGTATTGCCGATAAAGCTCTATGAATTCCGTAATAAAGTCGTGGTCGTGGTTTGCATGGCGCGAAGTACACACTTCTACGATGCTATATATGTAGGTGACTGAGACCTGATCGGACAGGTTTGTTTATACATCCGTTTAACTGACAACTGATACGATAACTTTTGGTATACCATGGGTATACCCATCGAGCCACGGCTCCATATCAGTTTCAGTTTTTCTTAGTTTTTGGTATTTACACCTACAGATAACTGACAGTTCGACTGAAACTGAGACTGAACGGAGAACTGATCTGACCGTCTAAAGGTATGTACCTACACTCATTTTAATACCATACTACTTGTATAGGTTAGATACTTGTACTTACATCAAAATCGCCGATTTCTAGGTGAAGAAAGGTACATTTTTCGTCTGGGAATGAACCATTTTTTTTTCTTATTGATTATTTTTAAATTTAAAGAATTTTTACAAAGTACATAGGTTGTCTTTTAATCATGTAAAATTTTTGTGATGAGACAGACATTTTAGTAAAATTGATTGCTGGTAAAAAATTGATTCAAAATTAAAACTAAAAAGAAATCTGTCACAATAGTTATTGAGTTATTGGTCAAGCTGATTTAAAAAACCGAGGATTTATAATCTTTCAAATAATATCAATTGCACATTTCACATTTATTTAAAGTAAGAGTTTTTGGGATAAAATTATAAAAAAGTATCTCATTACAGTTTTTGACACATTTATTAATACCTTTTTATTTGTAAAAGGTTCTTTCGAATTGTTGACGTTACCATTAGTAACTTTAAAACTCGTTTTTTTTAATGATCGATTTTTGTGATGAGATGTGTTTTAAACAACAAAATTGATTGCCATGGAAAAAAATTAAAACTAATTTGAAGACAGTCTGTCACAACAGTTATTGAGTTATTGGTGTAGCTGATTTAAAAAATCGAGGATTTAATCTTTCAAACGTTATCAATTGCACATTTCACATTTATTTAAAGCACGAGAGTTTTTCGATAAAATTATAATAAAGTATCTCATTAATTTTAATTGAAGAAATCAAATTAATACCTTTTCAATTTGTAAAAGGTTCTTTTGTCAGATCAATTAGTTGACATTTACTGGACTTATTAAACGCTTAATTGGCTGTTACCAGTAACTTTAAAACCCCGTGCGATAAATGATCGATTTACGCACGCGTTTGAGTGTGTTTAAATTGGCAAAATGGTTTACCAATAAAAAAAAATAAATAAAACGTCTTATTCCATAAGAACAAAGCCACCGTGATTATGCTCTTTGAATGACCTTGTATAATGCAAAATATTAAATTATTTCTGATATTAAACAATTTTACAACTTAGGGAAGTTATATTCATATTTGAATTTTTTAATAATAGAGTTAAATTCTCCTCATTTAAGTTCCTTGAAACTGTATTTCTGTTTACATTAAATCGAGTTCCAGTATGTCACAAAAACGACTGTAAACTTTTGTTTTGCTAATACGTCGCCCGTAACATTATTAGTTTAAACCTATGCACAAAGCAGTTGGATTTTGGACGGGATGTGGCGAAGATGCTTTCGATATTCAATTAATTTAATATAAATTGTAAAAGTGATAAAAGAACATTTTTTTAATTAACTGAAAACTGTGTGAAAATTAGGGCAGTGTTACATCATACCAAAGAGTGATCTAAGGTAGGTCAAATTAGTATTTCTACGAAACATTTCTAAAGATATTTCCTTTGTTTAATTGCTTGAAAACAGTGTTATATCAAAAATTTTTTAATTCGTTTTTACATTAAATAAACACTACAACATGTATCGAAATGGATCCGTAATTCTAATTTTGATTTTAATCCGTGCAAATTATTTATATTGAGGGTATGAGGTATGCCTTCCAGCGTATTACATATTAAGTAATATATGTCTTCACTTTTATGGAATTTTCAAAAATAAAATAAGACTGGTTATTCCATAAAAAAAAATTAATAATAGAGTTATATTCTGGTCATTTAAATTTGTTGAAAGTGTATTTTTGATGTTTACATTAAATCAAGTTCCAGTATATCACAAAAACGATTTCAAACTTTTTTTCGGGATGCGTCACGCTATAACGTTGGTGGTGTACACAAATGCAACAAGCAGTTTTTAGGTGCAATGTGGTTAAGATGATGGTGAAGGTGTAAGGGTGATAAGGTTAAAATTTGTTAACGTAAAATAGCGTGAAAATTAATAGTGTTATATAATTACAGCATAGTATCATTTAAGTTGGTAAGTCAAATTATAGTTTCTATAATCATAATTTCCAAAAATTTTATTATCATGCCTGCTTTCTTTCAATTCGTATTGCGTAAAAAAATTGGAATTTGTTTAATATTAAAAATACAAATAGCTTTTCTAGCTGCAAATTCATTGATAACATCACTTAAATTATTATAATATACTATAATAATTATAGCTAGATTTGACAAATGACTCTAAGACATTGCACCCCCTAAATAGTTTTTTTATATCTTTTAATTTAGAAAACGACCTTTCTCCAGTAGCGACAGATACCAGGAAAGTAACAAAAATTTTGAAAGCTACATATACCTACATACATAAGTTCGAAAAAGCAAAATATAAATTATTTGCTACAAAATAATTTAGAATTTTCATAGGCGTGTGTCCTCACTTACCAGTGATTTAAAAGTATTTATTTATACTAACAGCTCTGCACCGTTAATGTCTTTGTCGTTTTCGTCCGTTAAATATATGTCTAAATCGAAACAGCTTTTTTAACTATTTCTTGATCAATATTTCTAATCTCTAATAAAATACTAAAACAATAGCATGTTCTTTCATATGGTTAAATCGCTGATTGATAGAATTTTTTGTGCAATCAAGAATAGCAAAATAAAAAAAATATTTAAAATGACCTTTAGGGTTTACCACTGGTTCATCTGTCGGCTCATATACAAAAAGACGTTTTTTTTCTTCTAATCCTGTTTATAGAAACTGGTGGGAAATCGTGTCTTCATCAATTTCATTGCTAATAGTTTTTGCCTTTTCCATTAAAATATCAAAATTTTCATCTGTTCTCTAATTGTGAGTGGAAACAAATTGTATCAAATTTTGTAAAGCGTTAAGACACTTCTTTTATTGTTAGATGTGTTCTGAATGAGTTTACTGACAAGGTTTATCTTTTCCAAAAGACAATGCCATATTGTTAATAATACCGTTCTGTACCCCAGCATTTGCGTCACGCATATTAGAGTCATTATCTTATCCTTGGCCACGCATATCCTTAATATTTAAATTAAATTTAGGTAGAATAGTATCGTTCAAATACTCGAAAATTCCTTCACTTGTTGTTGTCGAAGGGGAAAATCCTAAAAACCTTTCTCTTATATTTGCCACGCCGTTTGAGCAATCAAGGAACCTTACAATAAAAGCTAACTGCTCTGTATGACTTCGATCAGGAGTACTACCCACAATAATTGAATAATATTTAGCATTCTCAAGTTCATTTATTATATTTTTTGTAACAGCATCACCTAGGAGATTAATAATTTCATTTTGAAAATCAGAAGAAACAGAATATGAACAGAAATAATGTTGTATTTAAAAATTCAAAATTAACGTCACTTCCGGTTTGACCGGAAGTGCTATAGAAAAACTGAGAGCACCTGACAAAGCCCACCAATCACTCTGTATACAGTCCGAATTTCAAACTTTTATTTTAACTAATAAATAAATGGCGGGCTGATACATGATCTCGTTGACATCCGGTATAACGTGAAATCTTTTGTCCGCACTAACTAAATACGTAATTCATCTGGACGATACCGATCATAGGAAACATCAGCATTTTGTCAACCTAAACATTAGAAAATGTATTTCTATATCAACTCTCAAGTTGACTTTGAACTTTTAAAATAAGGAGTACATTCTTTGAGACATTTGAGATAAGGACCTAGTAAAGTCAACAAGTGTAGAAATGATGGTGTTTCTGAGTGTATTGTTGGACTAATGACATGTAATTATCGACCACTTTAATACATCTAGATATTCCTTTCAATTCAGGATGAGAGCAATAAAATAAATCCTACCACACCGAACTTACTACAGTCAACCCTAGAAGCCATAAATTGTCCAATGACGGTTGGCATTCTCATTATTTTTACATTTTAGTGTACTTCACACATAAATACCTACATTCCTATTGCGCCCTACAGCCCAAAGTAAAACAAAATCATCGATATTGACGAGGTTATTACTTACTAAAAAATTCATCCGTCTCATTGTTAGAGAGCCGAAATATGCATGACGTTAGGATTTATGAATTTCCTTCCAAAGTTTAGTCTCAGTATTAGAGACCCATTATTGATATATTATTATGTACCTAATATTGTTAAAATTAATATGGAACGCTAAGATAGAAACCAATAAAAATAGAGAAAAGACAAAAAAAATTGTAATAGCAATGAAGGCATATTACTAAAACCAGTAAATAAAAAAATAAAAAGTATTTGGTAAAAAAAAAGACAAAAGCATACCAATACAGAATTATTGAAACTCGCAAATTAAGCCATTGTAAAATGAGTTACTTATTACTAATTAAATTACCACTGATACATAAGATAATGTGAATCTACGGACAGCAGTAGATTTAGCAATATAAAATATTTTTGTCCAAATATACAACAATTACTCAACTCTATTTTGGATTTGAAAGGTAGAGTAAGAATGAAGTTGTTTGTTTTATTCATTATTGTAATTACTGTGTAAACAATATATATCTAAAGCTGACGGCGAAATAACGTCATTCTGAACACGTCTATAAGACGTCTAATTTTCACGTGACTGGTCTGTGACATAATCACGTGATCCTACCGTCATTTAGACATCATATTTAAAGTTATAAGGACGTAACCGATGACCAAATTATGACGTAAAAGTGTCGTCATCGTGCTACCTGGGATATATTTTGTGACAAAGAGCTCTTCTTATTATTACTAGAATAGAATTATACGTAGATTCTATTCTAGTAATAATAGGAAAAGCTCTTTGTCACAAAATATATATATTGTAATATTGTTGGTATAATCGGTTCTCTTTCGATTATTTTCATTTCTCTAAGAAATTTCGTTGAATGAAAGTAAATCATTTAAAAGAGGCTCGGTGACAAAAATGAGTTAATCAAAGAGTTGTAAATAAAATGATTTCTTTTCAGTCATAATTTCTCCTGTTATATAATAAAGTTCTTATTTATAGAATTTAAACTAGTTACATAAGCGTATGATTTCGTGAAGATATAAACATAATAAATGTCATTCTTCAACCGCTAATATTTATAATTGCAAATAGAGAATAGTATTTGCGTCTAAAATATAATAATAATTCATTCAATTTTCAACAGCACATTGCCAATTACAGCGAGCCATTACATAAAACATAATATATAGCAAATCAAACAATTAGCATATACAAAAATGAAAATAAAATATCGTGCAATAATATACCCTACCTGCTTGTAAAAAAGAATGGAAAAAAACCCATATATAAATATCTGTATGGTGTTTCCTAATATCATGTAGTAGATACATACGGAAGAGGGTAACACTCTAATGCGTCTTCAACTTATATCAGTTGACATTTTTTTATTGGAGATTCGATGTACAAAACTACACGTTATATACATTTAAAATTTTTTGGAATGTGCAAATTCAATCAACTTACATACTACAAATTTTATCACCTAAGTGTTAAAGATTTAGAATCTCTTTCGAGTGATAAAATACTTCATTAAATACGATAATGAATTGTATGACACATATCAATGTTAATAATAGAAATGGTATTTCGCAAGTATCTGTTTTGATCGGTATATTTACAAATATAACCTTGAATGTTGTGATTGAAATACCAATCTTCTACTTTCTGATAGCAAAACGGTTGTAAGTTTCTGTTTTTTGGTAAGTATTGCCATAGATAATCAACATAATAATATCAGCAGTTAATTTCTAAAGGTAGCATTCCCATTTACTGATAAATGTTTACTCAAGCCAACTAACAGTTGTAGTAGAAGTTGTTATACCATAAATTACAATGTAGGAACATATATACATACATATATCAAAAGAACAACGAAGAAACTGAAATGTATCAGACTTTTCATAATAGTTTATGCTCTTCTCTTTTCCTAACATGTTCGTCACCATTTTGGTTCCATGTGATCACCCCAGCGATTGAGACCGACAGCATTGGTACAATGGGGCACAATCGTGTGTCTCTTTGGCTAACATAAGAAACTTGCTGTGTTTTAGACTTGCATTATTGTTTGATACATTTTTACGATTAAACATGTCAAGAAATGATGATACATATGTACATGTACTTACATATAACATAACAATATGCTGTAGACTTGTAGAGCAAAATTTTGAAAGTGCGCAAGATTTCACCTGCGTATATGAAGTGAATATCGTTCGGTCTATAGTAGGTCTAATTTAGGGTATATTAGAACTACCCCGAAAACCAAATGTTAAAATAAACCATGAATTCTTCACAAAGCCAGTTGGACTGTCATTTAATCTTGCTGGTTACTAATGCTGAGCAGGACCAGTTACTACTAGTAAACTTATAGAGGCGGGTATGAATGACACCTATACCAGTTTGGAGATACCCGAATATCAAAAAACTTCCCGTGAGTGCATATGTTTGTGGCAGTCTATTATTAATGGTATATCGATTTGGTGAAGTTTCCTCTAAAAGTTGTATAAACTTCAATAAATAATATGCTGTTCCTAATAAATATACGTTTCTGTCGAATGGCGAGGGATTTGTCCATATTTTATGTTTTGTATATCATTACTATACCAAGAAATTCGACGTCGCGCGTCGCCTCGGTTACAAATAATTAGTTACATAATATTTAATTATTATAGTTTATATTTTTGCTGAAGTTTGAATTTACCTCGCGATATATTTCTGCACGTAGTGAACTTACACATAGGTTCTAGCTTAGCAAAAATATTAGTAACAATAGTAGGATTTTAAGGTTTAATTGTTCTCAGAATGTCTATTGTCATTAAAATTCAATATCAAAATACTGTGTTTTCCGATACCGCGTTAGTAAATGCCAGCTAGCAATACAATTCTATAAAAAAAGACGTAAACTATTGCTATTTCACGTTACCTTGCGGAATGAAACAAGTTTGCGAAATTTGAATCTCGTAAAATCCAAAGATGTCAAATTCTTTGTATCACCGCATAGTAATGCATGAAAATTACGATTAATCCAATATTTACTCCTGGTAAATTCCTTTATTCTAAATTGCAACACGCAAATAAACCTGTTAGGTAAATTATCAAGTATTAGATTAATAATCCTCTTTCATTGATGATTTGTTTAGCAATATAACAATTACTACTGTGGCAAAAATATGAAATCAATTTACCTTAACGAACATGACTGGTTTGAGCTGACCGCAGTTCTACTTCGAAATACACAAGGTTTACGTGAGAACGCGTTGTAGAACGTGACGTTTACAACGGACAGGAGCTGTAGGTACTGCTTCATTTATAAGAAAGTCTTATTTGGACAAGGTTTTTTACATCTTCTATTCGACACAGTGGTATAGACTTTGTTTTGTGGCTTTTATTGATTACCTAAAGGAGATTTCTTATACTTGTAATTTTTCCAACATGTAATTTTTCGAATTTAGTATCTTTTACACTGAAGATGGGAATATGTTCACGGTTCACTGATTCTGTGATCGTAAGTGCCATCTTAACATTTTGCATAGGATTTAAATATGCTCTTGTCAAAATTACTGTCTCTCTCTTTAATTACTTTGGTGGATAAGTGGTTTTATGTCCTAATGTATTTCTGTACAACTGCAAGGGATTTCACATCCAGCTTACGACTGCGCGGGTCAGCGAATCGTACGTCCTCTTGTCATTAGCAAATGTGAATGAAATGTAACCATAATTCATTAAGAATTATATCAGGAAA
This sequence comes from Holotrichia oblita, assembly GCA_023690525.1. Classification (NCBI taxonomy): domain Eukaryota; kingdom Metazoa; phylum Arthropoda; class Insecta; order Coleoptera; family Scarabaeidae; genus Holotrichia; species Holotrichia oblita. The sequence continues at coordinate 178,617,184 of CM043015.1, read as the reverse complement.
ACTCCCGTTCAGATTGACCATTTTTGAGTAAATTTCATTACAGACTCTGCCGTTCAATAATATTATTGATTTGGCGGACGTGGACGAGAAGGTCATAGTTTTTAACGAATGCCTCAACCTCATATTTAACGTACATGCGCCAATCATTAACAAGCTAATTACTAAGCAATATATGCCATGGTTGACGGAAAATTTGAAATTATTATTTAAACTGAGAGATGAGGCTAGGGTAAGGTTTCAAAAAACTAGATTGCCATCACATTGGGACTATTATAAGTCTCTTCGCAATTTCGCCACTGCATGCCATAGAAGGGAGAAAAAAAATTATTATGAAACAATTTCAAGCAATATTTCCAACACTCATTTGTGGAAACACTTAAACTACTTGAACTTGTCATCTCCGAACTTACAGGTAGAACTTCCATCTATTCTCTCTGACGTAAACAGTATAAATGATTATTTTGTTAATAGTATACCTCACTTACAACCTAATCCTTCATTTGTTCTCGATTTATCCGGCAATAGTCTTCCTGAGTTTGACTTTAGTTTAACTGATAATAAGACTATTATTGATATAATAAATGGGATAACTAGCAATAGTTCCGGTGCTGACGGATTAAGTATAAAAATGGTCAAATTGTGCTGTCCACATATTGTACCGTACATAACACATATTATTAACTACTGTATAGAGTATTCCCTCTTCCCTTCTCAGTGGAAACATGCCATTGTAATGCCTCTGCCTAAGATCAAGAATCCAACGGATTTCAGTCATTTACGACCAATAAGTATCTTACCTCTTATATCCAAGATATTTGAAAGAGTAATTTTGGATCAACTCAAAGTGTTTGTTAGAGAATATAATATTCTTCCTGAAACACAATCTGGATTTAGAACAGGATATAGCTGCGAGACGACTCTGCTTAAGGTGTCTGATGATATCTTGCGTGCTATTGACAGGCGTTTAATGACTGTACTTGTTTTGCTTGACTTTAGTAAAGCTTTTGATACTGTTGATCATCAGCTACTAGTTTCTTTACTACGGCAGCTCGGTATGGGTGAGCGATCTGGTCTTCTAATTGAGAACTTTTTATCGGGCAGACTCCAGTCTGTTAAATTGGGCTCGCGTTTGTCTGAGCCTTTGAGTGTTCGTTACGGTGTTCCACAAGGATCTATTCTAGCACCTATTTTATTTACTATTTATTCGTCTCAGTTGTTCAAAGATGTTGGTTGTTGTTTTCATGCTTACGCTGACGATGTTCAATTGTATTTATCTTTCGAGCCCCGTGATTGTGCAATTGCAATTAAAAAGTTGAATGATGACATAAATTCTATATTTCGATCTGGGTTGGACTACAACTTGCATCTGAATCCAAACAAATCTCAGGCTCTATTGTTTGGTAGGGCAGCGATGTGTGATTCACTACATAATACGATAACTATTAGCGTAAATTCTACTGCTATACCTATTGTTAACTCAGCAAAGAATCTTGGTTTAATTATGGATAACAGTTTTAGGTACAAGGAGCAAATTAATAAATATATTAAATGTGCATATTCCAACCTTAAAAAACTCTACCCACATAGAGCAGTCTTAAATTCTACAACAAAGGCTAAACTTTGCGAGGCTTTTGTTATGTCCCAATTTATCTATTGTGCTTCGGTGTACCATTTATCGATCGACAAAATAACTTCGAATAGAATTCAGAAGGTTCAGAATTCTTGTATTGGCTATATATATGGCATTAGAAAATTTGAGCATGTTTCTCATAGACTTGTTGATTTGAATTGGCTTAATATGGCTAATAGGCGCGAACTTCAGATATGCACGCTATTTCATAGGATATTATTGAATAAAACCCCACCATACCTTTATCACAAAATACGTTTCCGCTCCGATGTTCACAACATCACTACTAGATTTCGTGGTTTAATATCACCTCCTTATTTTAGAACGTCATTATTTACTCGTTCATTTTCTTATGGTATTTATTCTAAATATAATATTTTGAACTGTGAGTGGAAATGTTTGTCTGTGCATACATTCAGGTCTAAGCTTCGTAATGCTTTATTTCTTGGGCAGTAAATCATTGATATTGCAGTACGGCGTGATGCATTCAATTTTGATTTTTTTTTAATTATTTGCTCTTATTCGTGCATTATAAGTATATATAATAGCATTCAAACAGAGCGTATTCTAGTTTCTTTTGCTTTTTGATTTTAGTTTTAGGCATATAGTAGTCTTAGTTACTTGCATATCCTGTAGGTTGGATAGAACAGCTATAGCTGGATCACGCCTACTGGTTGTACCTAATATAATTTTCATAGCCTTTTGTGTTCTTTTGTGTTCCTTTATAATTTTATGGTACAATAAAGACATTTATTATTATTATTATTATTATTAATTTCCTCTTGGGGATTGACACAGTAGCAATGAAGTGATAAATTACAATATTCGTTATTTTTTTTGCAAAACAAGATACTAGCAGGTCTAAGCTATTTTATAAGGTTAAGAAAAATAAGATGGGAAGCAGTGTAAAGCTTGCGTTGATATTGATTATAAGAATGACATCAAAATGTCTAAGAATGGCATGAATTCTAATCCCAAATCTTTCTGGTCTTTCATTGTTGATAAGAGATCATTCAAATTAATACCATCTCAAGTTCACTCATGACATCAAATACTATCTAATATTCTCGTAAACTTATAATCTCAATTTATCAAAACTGTTTACTTCAGTAGTTAGGTTTTCTGAGTAGATACAAATAAAATGAATGTTGTGTTCAAGTCCTTGACAAATTCGCCAAATAACACTGCTGCAGTCGAGTCATAGCAAACATTTTGCATCAGTAATAACAACTTCTAAATACAATGTAAAAAAAATCTGTGGCTAATAGTAGATAAGCTTTGAAAACATTGTTAATTTTACAACCATTTTAAAGCACATCATATTGTCAAGAAATGTACCAGATATTGTTTACAAAATATAATAATAATAATAACGCGACATTAAAATTTGCATACAATTAATTATTATACAATGATGAAACAATTTGCAAAAAATGATTCATAACACTTTAATCAAAACAGCGGATCCTTCGAATGCTATCAGATTACAAAAGAGAAGAAAATGCCATTTTCATCGATGTATTCTCATTATTTAGGTCGTTGTAACCTATAATTCCTACAGATTGTACAGAATAAACAGTAATTTAACAATTTATAATGTGCTTTGTCTTTTATTTTTCTGAAAGATTATCTGTCTCGTATAGTGCAATATGTTACAGATATGTAGTAAATATGTACCCACGTATACATATACAATACATATACAATACATATGTGCATATATATAATTATGTCTAATTATTAGTAAATATGGAAATGTTTGGTTTAATTAATTTTCATGTTCAAATGACCTCTGTATCAATAACCTATACATCGTGTATTAAAAAGAAATTAATAAAAGTAACAATATGTCCAGTACTATATTCCGAAATCAATAAACAAACATTTATATTACACCATGAGAACTATAATACAATAAATAGCTAATAATATGCAATAGAACATTTATAAAAGCGTAGAAAATATTTCTGGCAATAATTTATCTAAAACATTAATGTTGCTATTACATATATACTGGTGCAACGTCTCATACCTTAAACGCATATAATTTATGTCTGTTTAGAAATATAATGAATTAGTCATTTCTCAAGAGCTGGTAAATGAATGCGAAGTAGTATACGAGTATAGTGCCAAGATGAAGTTTGGGATCCATATGCTACAGACGACTGATTAACATTTTTCTTAAGACAATAATTAGTATGGTATACCTACTTTTATCAAGTAAAACTTCTACTTCGATATTAAGTTCCATTTCTTGTTTTTGAGAGTAGGGAGTTTTATAGGTTGATATTCCTCGTCCGATTTAGCAAAATTATGTTATCAACAAATCGTCACGGAGATAGTTTCCTTCCGTCTGTGGTAATACCTCCATTTCACATGACTCGCACGAAGTGTTGTCCCTAATTCGTTCTTCTACCGTTATCTGTGCAACTTCAACTTTTCAACGTTTTAAAGAAATATTGGAATTTGATTCTATCGTAAAGAGGAATTTTGCGACCGTCATCGATTGCTAAAAACATTCCCTGAAATCCGCTTAGTCAGTTGTATGATTGGTTTGAAGTTTTGTCTTCAATTGTCTCAATTATCTTGTATTTTGTATGAAATATTATAATCACTATCTACACACACATATATTCCATTTGGAAAACTAATTCTATACTACGAAAATAAAACGTTAGATAACGAAATTGTCTCTTGTTTCCATTCCGTATTCAATTAGATATCTTTAGTACCTATCTTTGTCATATACACTTAATACCTATCTTCGTCGTATACACCACACAAACATTTGCTGCAATATAAAACTAATAGCGTATTTAAAATGTAAGAGATGGAAAGAATTCCAAATTCAAACATGGTTTATAAAAAAAAATCGAAATCTGAATTAATGTTGTGTAGGTATGTATGTATATGTATAATGTATATGAAATGTTGTTAGTAATAACTACGAGTATACCATTCCATAACATAGCATTAACATTCTTTAGAGAGATAAGTTCAAACTGCCATTACTTTGTCGAGATTAATTGCTGCTTAGTATATTAACTTCAAGGCTATCAGTAACGAAATGTAGTATAAAATATGCCTTACATAATTTGTTTTCAAAGCAATAATTACGATGCAGTGGTGGCAAATGTGCATTTAAAAACTCCATATTTTGTTGCCTTAATGATGTTATTTAACCATAGCTACCTTTATTTTTGACCACTGTTTGCACTGTTTTTCAGAATAGATTTGTAAATTGTTCCTTTATTTAAAACAATATTATACACAGTTCTCATTAGCTTTGGTTAGTATATTTTGCTTCCAAATAAAAATGTACTTAATTAATTCTAAAATTGATCTTACTAAATTACTTCACAGTATTTTCAATAATGACAAGTGCATCTACTGTGGAATATGGATACACACGATTTTTGAATGCGGTAGGTGGGATGACTTTAGTTTTAACACCAGACACGCTTGTACCCACAATGATGAAAATCGAACTGAAAATGTATACATAGTATGATAGTGGACATCATGAGACGTAAGGAAACACGAAAGAAGGAGACACCTCCTGGGTAAAAAAATTAATAGAAACAATAGGTGGTTCCACTATTATTTTGCAACATATGGAAGTATTCTTGTATAACTTACTCTCAAAAGCACTCTTTTTAATTGTATACATTCGGTGTGAAATGTTTCTAAGGAAACGTGAAGGATGGTGAGGGTGATAATTGGGAGCTTCAAGCGCATGACCTGGGAATTGATTTAGTTTGTTGAGTATGACGAGAGAATACGTAATATTCAAATAATTGTAGGGAAACTAAATAATTATTATTAAACAGCGACTACTAATTTAACCACTTACATCACCTCAAATGCTGATTCTACGCCTTTTCTTAAATTTACTTATAACAAATCATTTGTTTCTACCTTCTGATGTCCCAGATATCATTGATACAGTGCATAAAATTCAAAATAAAACTGCTATTGGTTATAACATTTCTGTAGATTTTGCTTCAGATGCCGCATCAAATATATTGGATCTTTTTGTTAGCATGATAAACTTGACATTAGACTTTTCTAGTGCGTATAGTTTCTGCACAGTACTCAAAAAAAGTCAGTTGCCAATAGAATACACCCAATTAAGTCAGTTCTAGGTTCTATGAGCGTCTCAACCTTAGTATTCAGTGCGGTCTCTTATGGGATATATACCTCTCATACTATCTTAAATGATTTGTAATAAACTGTCTCTTTTTATATAAAGGCGAAGTTGTCAGTTCAGTTTATTATCGAACGTGTTTAAGGTTGGTATTTGTCAAAAAAAACGGACGCCAATGAATAAATAAACTTGAAAAATGACATTTTGTACTTGCTTATCAAAACCTGTCATTTCACGATTCGATTTTCGTGCGTAAAACGTCACTTTAAACACGAGTGCGTAAAAGTAAAGTTGGTACTTCCTGGAACTTGATTAATTTAGTGACATTTGAAAATCATAAATCCCTAACCTTAATAATATGGTCACAAACGATAACGTATTTAACAGTATGTATTATTATTATAGTTCTCGTACAAAAAATATTGTACAAACTTCGTGCGTGAGACATTCCGCGAATTCGTGCCCCAACTGGTCACTCATTCGCGAAATATGATTTCACGCACTTGGTTCGTAAATAACTATTATGTTCACTAATTTTTATATACTTCTAACTTCAGACGCATAAATGGAAATAAGTACACACTTATCGACTTGGGAAAGTAGTTTTTTTCAGACAATCTTTCTCGATCGCCCGATAGTTTCGTTTTAGAATAACCTAACCTACGAGTATTTAAAATGTCATGTTATTTAAAATGACTTACCAACCTAACTTGTCATTGGCGAACTGGCATCTATGTAGGGTATCTGCATAAGACACATACTGAATACTAAGGTTGAGACGGTCTATAGTATGTTACTTGTCACTGTTGACAATTTTCATTTATTCATATTCATACTCAATCGAAAATCCGAACAATGATAACATAAGCAAATACTATATTTGATTCCTAGCAAAAGCAAAGTTTTTAAAGTCTTTCTTAATATCAATAATAATTAATGCAATATTTTGACATGTACATATACAGAGTATATCACGTAAGGCGGCTATTAGAAGATTCATGGGATCCATAAACAGTGTAAACTCGACATTTGGGATTGAGTACTTACTTTATAAGGTGTATTATTCTAAAATATTTTCAAGTAGAACTGACTTCCGGTTACAGCGGAAGTAGATACAAGTTTCTTATTTTAAATGGAACTGTATATTTTTTTTCAATTCATTCAATTCTACATGTAATTATGAAACAATTTGCATTATAGTTCCCTAACTCTAAATTCAACTGTTTTTGAGATAATTGCATTTTTGTTAAAATTTTTGCATTTGCATAACTTAAAATAAAATTTGCTATTTAAGAAGTCAGAAAAGAATAAGGTGCCATATGTTCAGGATCAAACTACAAGGACATAAGTGCCGATTAGGATTATATTTTGGATCTACTTTTATACAGGGTGTTTCCAAATTAATTGCTAATATGGATATCTTAAAACATACGAAACTCCCTTTTTTTAAATAGAACATGGTATTGTTTATTACTGGATTGAATGAAACTTTAAATTCTGCGTCAATAAATATTAACGTATAATATGTCTATTTTTCTTAGTTTTTGAAATATTCATGATTATTTGTTTTAGTTGCATAAGAACCGCTAAGAAATTTTGAATTCGCATAGTGTGCCAGGGAAATGACATACATAGGTAGTTGTGAACCCGCTGTCATTTAGTGTGCAAATTACGTGCGTCTTTAACCAACATTAGTGGCGAAATTATTATCACTGCTACGACTACTGAACTTCACAAAAGAATTCTTTTGTAATTCTTTTGTGAAGTTCAGTAGTCGAAGAATTCTTTTGTAATTCTTTTGTGAAGTTCAGTAGTCGTAGCAGTGATAATAATTTCGCCACTTGAACTTCACAAAAGAATTCTTTTGTAATTCTTATAAAGTAAGTACTCAATCCCAAATGTCGAGTTTACACTGTTTATGGATCCCATAAAACTTCTAATAGCCACCTTACGTGCTATACCCTGTATATTACATATAATACTTAGGACGGGTTTATCAATGTGAGGATAAATAAATTAACTTGCAGATAAAATTTTATCCGTAAGATAATTACAATGAAACGTTTATTGAGTGTTAAATAGAAGTTATCTGCAAGATAAAGTATTGTACTTGCTAAATTTTATCTGCCAGTTAGCAATATCTGTCAGTTACTTACCTAACACTTTTATCCGCACATTGATAAACCAGCCCTTACTTCATTAGATAACCATTTATTACATCTGAATAATTCATTTTTCAATCGCCTTCTTTTTAAAAGCATTTTCATTGCTTGCTCATTTTCAACTAGAAGATGAAGAACTTCAAATCTTGTAATCATTCATTTATATGCTTGTCAAGAACAGTTTATTATTGGACACCATATTTACACTGGACGTAACTGACTATCGAGATGAGTGCAATAAATCTTGAACTTAGTGCAAATTTTTTCAGTACCAGTTACCAGTGGAATTCAAAATTTCTAAAAACAGTGCTTGAACACTGCCAGAGCTATAATATATGTAATAGTATATTAAGATACAAGTTTCATAAAACACGATTTTTGCGGACGCGTTCAAGTACGCAAAAATGGCTTATCAATCGTGTATTTTACACTATTTTTTCTATTTCGATTATTAAAAATTCAAAAGATTAAAATGGAGACGTTTTGTTCGAACATTTTAGAAATTTTCTTTTTTTGAAGTTGGTTACTTGGAGTTTTAAGTAAAACAATTAAAGTTTTTGAATATCGGAGGTGTTGTATGTCATTTTGTTTAAAAGGTAGTCTGATTTATGCAATAAATTAAACTTCAAGAAAATAAAATTAGCATACGATAAAGTAATACTTTATGCAACCAAAACGGGTGTAGGCATATGCAACCTCTTCTACTCCTCGTATGCATTGTTAGCGTTCCATTCATCAATGTAAATTTGCATAGGTACATAATGTGAGTAATGGGGAAACGCAAGAAAACAAATTTTTGTATTTATAGCTTTGTTTCTTTTTCTGTAACTTTGAAATTATAAAAATTTCTTACGCTTTATAATATCACAAATTTACAAATACCGCTAAAGTAATAACAATAGTAATCAAATATACATTTCACCGTAATATAGTAGTTGTAGGAAACGAGATTTCTACGTAACAATCATTCTTTACTAATTCCTTTCATGCTTTTTTATATATTAATTTAAGTGCCTTCATCCTTATATCTAATGGACCTAACAGAGTCTACAGAAGAGACAATCAGACTTTACAATTTTAGTTCGTTTATGTAATTTAATCAAACACAATCAATCATACTGCTGAAATACAGCATTAATATACGAAATTATCAAAAAATTAAGAAGATAACGGGTTAAATGAGTATTTACACTAGGTATAATTGTTCCTGTCGGAATAACCGATGTCATAAATTTAAATCGAGAAAATTTAATTAATTCATCTGAAACTGTAGCTAGTATCAAACAACAATACACTTCAATAAAATTTAAATGAACATCTGGCACAGTACTCGAAGCCGTTTCGTTAGTAATAGTAAATAAATTACATTCGAGTAGAAAAGAGCGCAATAACATTAAGAAACAATACACACAATCTTAGGTATAGGCATCTACGATAGTGTCAACTATTAGATATTGATTTACGTATTTATAATTAATTTTATTTCAACATTAGTCTTCATTTCATCTTTTCTCCATTTTAATTTGTTTAAGTTCCACTGCTTGTAAATGTTCTTTTTCTGATAGTCCTGTTTCAAAGTCTGTATTGTCCTGTCTTCTATTTTTATGACTGTTATTGTATAGGCAGTAGTGTTGAAATACGAAGAAGAAGTCGAATAGCAAGGAGAAAACACCTAGCCAAAGTTTGGTGGGATTTTCCAAGATCCACGCCCATTTTTCTGAAATTTATAAAAAAATATAATTTCAAGAAATAACGCCGGGGATAAGATGATTATTTGCTAACATTTTGTTGCAAATGTTTTGCTGTTTAGGTTGGTGTTGGCTTTCATATTTTAACTTACCGTAATTATAAGCGTTCATAAACATCTGCAGAACACTGCATATACCTCCAGCTATATCCAGTAACACTGTTGCTATGCTCCAGCCTTCTGTGCTTTGTCGTTTGTAGTTCATGATGGCCTGAAAATAAGAATATTAAATACTTCCTTCATCGAAAACAAATATTTCGGTTATCACAAAGAAAATTATAATCAAAGTAATAGACAGTAGTCTATAAGTAACAGTAACAGAATTTTAAATTTATTTGTATGTGGGTATCAGTTGATAGGTAAGTACAATAATAATTTAAATAATATGAAAATACATAATAACACTATTGATTTGGCACAAATGAAAAAATGATACAAAAGATTTAGAGGCATAAAATCAACAAAGGAAATTATTGCTAATAAACATAATAATCCTATTTAAATGGCAATCTGCAAGTCTGGTTGCCTATAATGAAAGCAGTATTGTTATTAAAATCATTATTAAAACAATTTTCATCAACTTTCGAATATTTAGCTATACTATAGAATTGACACCTTCGAATACATGGATTGTAATATATTGCATGTACTTTCGTATATGTAATAATACTTACTTGTGGTCCATATTTGCAGAATGTAACAGACAATTTAATATAGGAACAAATGTATAAGAAATCCAGCCACAGCATATAACCCATAAAACATAGTACTGCTGTCACTGCCATAATTATGACAGAAATGTAATGGAACCATTTACCAAACCATGATATCTTTTGACCACCCCTGTCATACCACAGACATTGCAAGCCTGTGAAAGCTGTTATACCAAACGCATGAATGCCGAAAACTATATCATTCGGTAGTACTGAGACAATACTGAAAGGGTATCTTTCTTCATACTCTGCCTAAAATATCTTATTATAATTTAAATCTTTTTAATACGTTAGTGATCAAATTACCCTTATTGCTGGAATGTAATATAATCCTAAATTGAACATGGAATACAAGACATAACCAGTTATGTTGACCACAACGAAGTCAAAATTGAGGCCTACCACACTAAAACCAGAAATCATATTAAATAAAATATAATACATCTTACTATTACAACTTACCTCTTCCTTTTATAATTTTCATATGTTTGGGGGTAAAACGATATCGACCAAGTGAAGAAGTATGCCCACCCTATGATTATGGATAAGATTTCTATTACTTCATTTTTGTATATCTGGACTGTGATGAATGCATGCTTTGCCCTGGAATTAATTTTTAGTTGAAGCACATCTTTTTACCATTAAGTTAACGTAGTACTTACCCTGGTATTGATGAATTGGTGACTAGGTTTGTTTCGCTTGCTTTAATAGCATGTAATTCGATTGGTACTTTTCTTATCACAGAGCTGCCGTTGACTTCAATAATGTCTGGACTAACTATAAGATTTTCTTTATGTTGTACATTGATGTTGAAGGTTAGACCATCATATGTCGTACAGTTACTGCAACAAAATAAGAAGATTAAGGCAAAATTGTGGTTTCAGCTGGACTAACTTCGTAAGTAACTTATATACATAGTTATTATCTAGACATAGGACTTTATTGCACTGTACGGATTATATATTTTTAATTATTCATTGGATTCAGCTAATTAATGGGACAATCAAATCTGCAGCGGTCGTTTCTATTATAACGAAATAATTTTTTTCAGGGTTGAATGAAAAGAATAATTTGAAACTTATTGTGTAACAAATTTAATATCTATTCACAGACACGAACTGATATTACACAGTAGTTAGAGAAAATTGTATTTTTGTAATGAAGCGAAACTATGAAGAATTAACAGCAGTATTCAAAATACATTAATAAAGTGAGGAATATCCTACTGTATACAGGTATTTCAAGGTAGTTTTCTCAGTGCTTGTGATATTTTCTGCTTGGATTTTGTCATATGTTTATTATAATAGTAAGCGATAACAAATAAGTAAGTAGTTTATGTAGGTACAAAAACTTCAAAAATTGGAATGAGATCATATTAACAATTATATCGCTGGATCACTGTTTTCGCAGATAATTATAACGAAATACTTGTAAAAATTGTTATCTGGATATTAATTTGACAGTTTCATGTCAATACTTTTAATGATTTGTGAAACTGTGGATTAGTTTTGAAGAAAAGAGACAACTGTAATCGAAATAACTTTTAATGCTAAACAAATATCTAAAGATATGCTTCAATTCTGAAATATCAAAAAAAGTATTTAAATATCACACAAAAATTTTATCATATTCGGTATAAAGGTTCTGATATCTCCCTAACGGCATAAGGTCCAATGTCTAATTCGAAAAACTTGACAGAATGTCTTACAAATTATTATCGAACATTAAACCTGTAGCTTTATTATCGTTTGAAACTAGAAATATTTTGCATGTATTTCCTTAATATTGTGACATAATGATTTCGTAGAATAGCTCCACAGTTACTAGCGTTAACCGTTAATTATGTTGCAATTATCTGATAAACAATCTACCCGGTTAATAGTTCATAGAATCATAGAACTATCAGAAATGAATATGCACAATATTTGTATCCCTTCCTAAATTGCAACTTAAATTTTGCACTCATACTACTAGCAAGAAATTTGAATTAATCGTTATGCATTTCTACGTGTTGCTCATATAGTCATAAATACATTAGTTGTTGTGATAAACGAATAAACAAATGTCATCAATAACCTGCATGCATGTGCCGTCTTAGTAGTGAACAGAAAAACTGGTATGATAACTTGATTTTTCTTTGATTAGAAGAATTCTGATGGAACTTCATTCTTGTGTTTTCCTCAGAGGTCCTACATAAATCAGCTTTACTTTATTCAATGCATCTATCAACTCTATGAAACCACACCAGTATTGGCCGTTATGTTTCGGTGAAATAAAAAAAGTTTAAATTATCTCTCTTATCAATCAAGATATTGGACATCCGCGTACTAGGTGGGCACACTGTATATAATAATCTATTGCATAAATATTCCGAAAATTATGAATAAATACATTAGTGCTTTTGAAATTGAAGGAAAAATATCCCGATTTCTATATTCAACTCTGAGTTCAGATTTGTCAAACCTTAGAGCTGAAAATCAGATTGTAATTCTATTGGCATTTGTAACACACGCATATGTCGTACCCTGATCCATTAGTAGTGAAAATTGACGTTATATTTTCATGACTAGTCTTGAAGGTTGAAGTGGATAGTGGCAAGCTTGCCAAAGAATTGAAGCTGACAAATTGAATAATTGAAGCAATTTACATGATTGATGATAGTTTTATATTGAATCCTTATGATTTTTTCTACCTCTGTAAATGACTATATCATTGCTACTATTGGACACATGACAGTTCATGTTACTCTGAAGCTTCTCTATAATAATTCTGCGGCGTTTTATCTACTCTGGTGATGTCTACTTGTATTTAAATGTTATAATAAAAACAGCAATTGTTTTTTCAAATAAATAGAAAGGTATACATCCTATTTTTATGAAATGGAACAAAATCTATAAATTATTCAGACAGACTTCGTTCAAGCATTTAATAATGGACGTTAACAAAGTAATAGAAATAATCATGTACGAGATATTTTGAAAACATTATAAATGAGCTTGCTAATCTCTACAAAATCATTCTAACAGCAATATACAATGAACTATCTAACTGTTTAACTTGTGTTATAATATATTATGTATGTATATCACACGGGAAATTTCACGAATGCGTAAAAAATAAACGACCTTTATCAAACCACTTACTACATACGCAGGTCACTGTTTAGTGGTGTATGTTAGAAAACGGAAATAATTAATTGGATGATAGGAAATATGGTCATTTACTGTGTACACTATATATAATGCGCTTGCATTATAATAACAACAGACACGTAAACATGTCATTATCAAAATGACCTGTGGTTTGTTGCTGGACATCATGTACATATATAGATATGTTGTTTTACGGAAAGGCATATTATGTCGTTATTAAAATATTTACATATGTATGTATGTACATATACATATACTCACCTCTAGAAAAATCTATAAAAATTCATTAGCTAAATGAGATTCAAATTGCATCTGTTATTTTAAGTAAACAATTTCTTAATTCGAAAATATGCCGTAAGTTTGTTTCTATCAATATTATTTCCATTAGTAGCTAAAACAGACATGTAAGCAATTTTCTTTGTTAACAGTTGTAGAGTCAACTGTTTTTTTTCGAAGAGTAATATTCCAATGCAATCGGTACTAATACATTCGCATCCTATAATTCTCCACTAGTCTTGTTTATGGTGAATGAACTGGTTTATCAGCTAAGGTGACCTGTAATAAGGTCTTCGTATTTATAGAAAATCTAATAATTATGGGGAATGATTCTTTCTTTAGATACAAGCATACATTACATACAATGTATAGGTATAGATAGCGCCTTGTTATCGTTTGATATTTATTTATAATTTATATGCGTTCATTCCGTCACTTGCTGAGATCAATACGGCAAACTTCCCCAAGTTATACCTTTCCTATTAATTTATCGTCATTTCAAAATTGATTTAGGGCAAAATTGGGGTTTCCGTTTGTTCGAAGCAAATACAATGAGTACCTAGTTAATTGATTGAAAAGGTATGACTGTACAGATTGAAACTTAACTTGCCTTTGTTTCAGCTTCAGGTTTAATGACAACATGAGACTGTAGAATATATGAATGGAACTGTTCTTTTGCGAATGAAACTAGTAGCAAATTTATGTAGCTATTACAATCCCTATCAGTTTTTGTAACTGAACCCCTCAAAACTAACTTTCGTTCTAAGTATGGCAACTCTTATAAAGTGGTGGCTAAAGTAAAAAATAAATTTAGCTGAATGTATGAACACCTATTTATTATTCGTTACAAGAGATTGTTTCTGTTTGCTTTTATTGAGAAAGTTATAGTGAAATGCCTTTTGCGAGCTGTGGATCTTTTTAACAATTGTCTTCGACCAAATTTCAAACCATAAAATATTTAGTTCACACATTTATTTCATAAAAATTAGTAAATAATCATTTTTAATTTAGATTCAATAGATCTCTTAATTAGACATTTCATCTTAAAAGTTTTCGAAATTTGGTACTTAACTACTTAGTGAGTGTATTTGTATGTTTGCAGTTGCTAGTACGATAGCACGACCACGATAACAATATTAAACAAAAATCTTAGAACGGTATCTTGACTTTACGACTAATCAACATATCGACCTCTTTAAATCTATAAACATATTAATATTGTCCACATATACCTTGTATTAAGTACCTGGTTCGTATGTAGTGTGATTGCACGTATATACATACATAGATGTATTGTGGTATTCAAAACAAACGTCAATGCCCGACCTCGACAGTGTGAAAATAAATGTTTTTTAAACCGGGACTCATTACTAATTACTAGTTATATATGACGACGTATAGAATGCAGATACTTGCCAAAGTGGGTAACGTCAACCTTTTAAGGAACGGCAGAGAGGTCATTCAGTTTTAATTCCGCATTAGTTATATTGCAAGGTTAATACAATTTATCAAAGAGTTTAAGTTCCTATAGTTTTCAATTTCTTCTAATTACATTAGGTATAATAATATTCCTTAAAAGCATTATTACAGCATTATTAGCACAATTATGTTACTAAAAAATTTACTCATTTTTATATGCCTCGCATCTGAATTAATTTATTATAACAAACTATTCAAATTCAGGTTCAGATTGAACTAGCTTATCTAAAATATAGCTAAGCTTCTAATACCTTATAAAACGAATTTTGCTACGATTGTATAAATTACAAAAAAATAGAAGTAAACTCCCAAAATTTTGTTTTCAGATTTCACGATATTTTATCCTACATTAAGTTAAACAAATAAATGTATATATTATAGTGCCTTTCAGAGCCTAACTTATTTAGCGAAAGCTTTTAAATATTTGTTTTCCGAATTCCTCTTTTTTTGGTGAGCTCGTAACAGATTGGATTTGTACGAATTTAAACAGCTCACTGGTATTTCAGTCGATAATATTCTATACTAGCGGGATAGTAAAATGCATGGCAATGCATGAATGCATTTTAAGCGACGCATGGGAGACAATATTATACACACACAATTCTGCTTCCTGAATTTATGTAATGAATTTTTTCTTGTACTCGTTTAGGTTAATTATACCAGAGCACTGTATACAATATTTTAGTACAGTGTTATTGTTTATATATTAATCGACTTTTTGAGATGATGCATGAGGCAATATCCAAGGACATACTACGTAACAGTATGTTTACTATGTTTTTTAAGATGTGTATTAGATTAATTCATTTGCATAATTAAAAATAATTTATACTTTAATTAATACTTACTTATCCGCAAGATCGACGTAAATGAATTGTCATACGTCTGCCAAGTGCTTTTGGAAGTAATATTGTCAAGAGAGTACCAGAGGTTACGGGATCAAATAACAAAAACATTAAAGATGACTTGTGAAAAGAATAAATATTTATGAAAGAAAGTAGGAGCAATTTAAATCTATATGCTAATACAGAATCAAAAGAAATTGAAAAACAAGGGACTCAAACTTATATTAAGTCTTATAGACTTGAGCTTTTTAATTTGATTTAAGGTTTATTATAATAACAATATTTTAGATATTATGTATTAAATCTAACAAATTGTTTAACTTAAGGAAAAACAAGAAAACAAATTAAAATCGTGTATATGCATATCATGCGTCAGAGCAATAACAACCAATTTATCTAGACTGTAGTAGGAAAATTGTGTGTCAATGATGAAGGTGACAGTTATTAGTTCACTATATTAACCAATTATTAGACTACAATTTATGGCGTAAAGGATGAATGGTTTTCGTAATAGCTCACAATATACAGCTTCGACATGGTTACCTAATTATCATAAATAGTGAGCTTGTGGTTTCGTCGTCCCTGACAATGTAATAATATATATTACCAACGAGTTGGTACATTTTTGCGTAGATATTTCTTGTTAGCAAGGATTATAATAAATATTAAGTAATTAGGAATTTTCAGGATAATCCATATTATTTACTTTCCATAAAAGATCTAAATATATGTGAATATAAGCTAAATACAGATCAGCACGTAGCTTATGATGATTATAGCATAGTCATAATCCGTATTGAGAAATAAGAAAATATTATCTAATGTTAAAATAAACTAAGAACGATGTACGCTCAGTACGACTTAGTCTTCGAACGATTTTAGTAAGGTAACTCATTAAAATATATAATCTACCAATACTTTTGAATTGAAAGATGATTCTAATGCACGCACATGTGCAAATAAATTACATTGGCATAGAAAAGTTTAGAATGTTAAGTTCTAAACGTTCCTGGAATCGTTTAAGAGAAATTTTGATAAAATAATGTTGAAACTGCTAATTGTGCCGTTGATACCTTGATTTAAATAAAACCAAACAAACTTTAAGAGAGCACTGCATAAGCTACAGCAACATTTATTGAAAAAGTTGGTTTTAAAAGATAGAGCCAGATATTGGTGATAAACAATGGTGTTATGTCTACTGTGAATTAATTTAGTGACGAAATTAGCAACTGTGGCATTTTCAAGGGTTTGATTATCTGTATGTATCAAAATAACAGGGGATAATATTGTATAATGAAGCTTTAGAAAATAAATATTGGATGAGATTTAGATTATATTTTATTCCCATAGTATTATCGCTGTCGCAAATGTTCATAAATCCTCTAACAATAATGTTAGTGGGTTTAATGATCATATAAGTGATGACAATTGGGGAGACGTTTTTTCTCTCAATATACATATATTACGCTAAAAATGCAGAAATTTTTATACCATTTTAATAATTCATTGCCAAAAATTCCAAAACAAAACAAACTAAGGGTTTGGTCTACTCAAGTATTAAGTAATCAAAAAGTAAAAATATAATACTCTGTTAATTGCAACTAGATGTAGGCATAACTATAAGAGAACGATCAAGTCAGTATCATTTATAGCGAAACTGGATGAACTTAGTAAGGTACATTGGTGTTGATGATCGAATCACTTTTTTTTGAAGTAAGTGAAGAAGAATAAGGATAAAATCTCACAGGATATAAAAGTTAATATCAATTTTTATATTTATAAACGCTTCAAAGTCAGACTGTTTGTATAGTATTGCTGAATCGTTAGCTGACTCTGTTGGCGCTTCTTTTTCAGAAGGTTGTTTCCTTAATTCATAATCCTGAAAAGATGTTGGACGATAAAATGAAAACGGGTATCTACCGATACCCTAAGATTAATATTAAAATATTATTATCGGTTACATATCTAAGAAATGAGTGACTGAAAAACAGAAGCTACTAAATCTCTGGAAGACTGAAATAAAACTGAAATTTCAGCTATATTTTATTGCACCACATCTCAAATATTAAGTGTTCTTTTATTCCTTTAAAATAGTTTTTTACGTGATACACCGACGCGACAGTTTGTTACATATTAAGACTATCTCCAATTTTTGAAAAACTAATGAATTGAACCTAATTGACTGACGTAGAAATGTATTAATATATTTTATCTCTATAGAACTATAGATTTATATTTATTTATTTTCGATAACACAAATCTAAATCATGCTAAAAGAAAATAAAGTAGGGTCTATCTAAACATTTGCGTTTCGATGTTCCGAAACATATACCTTCCGTTACGCTTCTATCTAATCAAGTAATCATTCTTGCCCGAAAATGGAATTTATACTTTTAATACTTTAATTGGGTCGCTATAGTAGAAAGAACTATATGTATAATATAGGAATACTTCTACGAAAGTTAACCAAACTAGAGTAGGAGTTAATAATTCATTTACCTGGAAATTTCCAGAATTACTGATTGTTTATCAGTTGTTATTATAATCGAACTTATATTAACATAAATGATTATTTTTAAAATTACTCTAGATTACTTGTCAAAACAAAACTGTTTAGTTTTATCGAATCACATTGAAGTCACATCATTAAGTACTGTTTCATATTTTTGCATCAGCATTTTAAAATTAAAATGAATGGAAATTAAGTATTTAATTGAATGAAGAGGATACAACAATCATACTTACAATGGACATTGTTTCATTGGTTTCTCGACAAATTTGAAGCACATACTTGTACACAATCAGATATTTACTGATCGCTCTTTCATTTCAACATGAAAGTTTAGAAAACATTTCATGTTCTCAATTGGTTTGTCTTAGTAACGAGTTTCAATTATTTAGAGCCCTCTAGCTGTTGATTTATGCGAGTATCTCACCACTTAAAAATATATTTGTTTGATTTCTTCCGCAGCCGGTTTTATATAGTTATTTGTTTACATCGAAAGTTGTTACTAACCTATATTTTGAGGAGTAGGATCAGGTAGATCTACAATACCCAGCACAACGAGCGCGAAACGTTCAAAACATTTTACCATTTTCTAGGAGCATGATTAATTACATCAATGTCCACGATATTTTGAATTAATGTCACAGAACTCAGAGAAAGAGAGAGAGAGAGAGAGAGAGAGAGAGAGAGAGAAGTCGATTGGCGCCATGCTCATTTACTTGGATATGCTTTTGGTTATAATTACATGCGCTCTTGAAAATAAAAGCTTTCTTTTTTGTCTCATTTTTTTAAAATATTATTTATATTTTCAAATTTATCAGAGAGATTTCTGATTTTGCCGAAACTAGCACTTGTAGCGGTAAAGCAACCGCGCTATAGTGAACATCGTAAAATACATTGATATGCAATTAAAAGTGAGATAATGCAATCACCTAAATTATCCGCATCTGATCAGTATTTGCTACACATAATAGGAACTAACTCCAAAGGAGAATTACTGTGAAATAATCTATTACCTTGACGTGAACTTTTGCAACTCGAATTTGCGTTGTAATTGTAATAGTTAACATTTGCAATCTTTCAGGTCATTCTATTGTCAGAGAATCGCATAGTTTTTAACATAAAAGCGTAAATAAGAATATTCCAGAGCGTGCAGAATCGACAATAAGTGAAATAAACAAAGATATTGCGTCAAGGATTTTATAATTGTTGTTGAGTAAAGCGTAAGAGCAATTGTAACTATCACAACTAACATTGTAGATGAAGACTGTACAATTGTCGGGAGTGTGGTGAAGTGGAATGGAATCTGTCTGTGGATAGTATTTAAATGACATAATAACCAGTAGAAGCAATTAATTTTTAATGGATTGTGGTACATAGAGGTCCATTATAAAAATATCAGCAAACTATTTTATTATAATTCTTACACCACATTTTTAAATTGTATTGGGAGCACGAAAAATTCAACTATACACAAGCTACTAAATGCTAAATGATAACCTAGCCGAAAACAAAATTTTTAGTTCTTAAAGCAAACAACGCAAAAGTTACCTTCTTCGTGACTCACATTTTCATGATACAATTTACATTATTGTTACTTTATGTGCAATTTCGAATGTGAAACACTATTTAGCAATGATAACTTATTACTACATATTTAGAAGCGATGAAGTACGAAGACAATATTTTCGTTCTTAGGTTCAAGGCTGCCAATACAAAAACAAAAAGAAAAATTATAATCTAACAATCAAAAATATGTTTTCAGTTTAGATAACTGTATGTTATTCTATATATTGATAGATAGAAAGTAGTATAAAGCTAATTAAACGCAATATGTCAAGATTAAGTATACCGGGCAAAGAAAGTGAACATTCAAATATTTGACAAATTTATAAATAAAGAAAGATTTATTGGAAGCCCTGTTAGAACAAGGCAGTTGTTTTAAAAAGTTTGCACTTATCAAAATCAGTAACAGTTGAAAAAAATAAAATGAATGCTTAAAATTACAGTAAGGTGACCTACATTATATGAAATACCAAATTTTCAATGTAATAATCACACTGCAGTACATGAATATAAAATATTATGATCGCCACAAACTGTAGTTAATTTAAGAAAAAAGAAAAGAAATCGAGAAATTAATAGGAAAAGAACGTAATCGTTTTAGGATACAAGTATCCTGTCTTGCATTGGTTTTACATCCTATTTTGGAACTGATGCAAATAAGCAATATGAATAAATAAAATAAGAATAAAACAAGTGATAATTATTTTTCTGCTAAATTCCAATGAGAGTAAAAATGGGAATTGAGATTACAATAATTTATTGTACACAATAGAGAATGCTGAAACTTACAAATACTTTGTGCACCTGCAATGATTTCTTAAACCTGTTTGAATACATCGACCTTCTTAGTTCATTGTATGTACTATATGTAGTTTCTATGGCAATACGTTTGTTGACATGCATTAAGTAGATGCAGAGATCTTGCGCGCTTTTAGACTACTACCGCTTTATCAATTTTATTTTGCTCAAATTATTTTTAAATGAGTTTAAAATCATGAACAACTAATGGATTGAATTATTATCAGTCTTGTAGTAGATAAACATATCGCATGAGAATTTTAATACTATACTACTGGTTGTGCAAACATTTACTTTGTATCGTAACAGAATTAAGATTTTAAATTTTATTACGAGTTCCCAGTGCGTGGATAACCTAGTTATTAAAATTCTTATTTCTGTTAACGTAGTATATGTACACATAAAGAGTATATTTTATTTTACCATATCAATTAATATTAAAAACTATTGTGTGCATATATTCAATGATGAAAATAACATTGTGTTAATAATAACTAAATAATTAACATTAGAACTATATCAAACTCACCTAATTATAAAGTCTATGGTTCGCTTCTCGTTTGTCAACAAAGTAATTGCCGTTTCAGAAAATTTGGCCACACATTCCGCACCACATATCACTAAAATTCACTCAATTTAAATTAAAACGAACACCGCATTTGATTGCGTGTTATGAATTACCTGGAATTGCCAATAAAATAAGTACTAATAAGTTATTCATGGCTACAACCAAAATTCTGTAATAAATATTTATAATATAAATAAAACCGTGAAAATCTAGTTCGAGCGATTTTGAGTAATAACCCTAAGCGAGTAGCATGCTGGTTTTAAATATGCCTCCTTTTGAGCTGAAACTTTCGATAACGCACGACCCCACCATAATACTGCAACTGTAGCGCTAGGTAGAGCCAGACCGTCCCAATAGGGAACCGAGATCAAAAAGTCAGTGTTGATAATTAATGTGTCTGTTCGACTGTATGTTTGTCAGATATCAGTAAACACTTCCTGCAGATTTTGTGTGCAGTGTTTTAGCGTATTATAATGCTGAATCGTTGATCCAAAAATAGAATGTATTATATTTGTACAGATTACGATTTTTATAATGAGATATTGATTTTATTGTACACTAACTTTCTTCTCAAGTATTTATGTCTACAATGTATGTTAATTATATTAGGATTTATTATTGACACTAATTAGAAACACACGACTATAGCAATCAGAAAAATCATTTTCAACGATGTTAATGTTTATAGATTTAAACTGCAACTATTGCGACTTGAGAGCATTTTTGAACACCAAAATAATAACAGCGGAGTGTCCTTGAATAAAATCCAAATTTCGAATTGTATTATTATGGAACAAAATATCTATAGATAGTGACCGGGCTTTTAGTAAGTAATAAACTACTTCTATTTTCGCTACTAGATCAAACTGTGTGGATTACGAACTGTTATATGCAACTTTTACCGTATTGGTTGGCACGGCTTTGAGTGCACGTGTTTCTAAATTTCTATTTCAACGTTCATACAATGCATTATTTTTATTAATTTTTTTTTTATCTAAAACTTATTTCATGAATCTGTTTTCTAATGTTTTTGTGTTAATCTTCTCGTCGATAATTTTCTTCTTTAGAGGTCTTTAAAAAGAAAATAGTGTTTCTTTACATCTGCAACTGGTGTGGGAGATGTAAAGAAAGGTTCAATCATCGACTTCATGAAGGGTATGCCTGGCTGTGAACCACATACAGGGTGTGACGAAACTATATCATTCTGTAGTAGCATCAGTTGTAGAGATCGGACAATTTAATATTGTTGGTAACATCTGTTTTTGTTCTATTTAAATTTTGGTTTATATACTATAATAAATTAATAGATTGCCAGTTTGGGAAGTCGCTCTATCGACATTTTTAGTTGGCTGAAAAATTGTTTATTACGGTTTGATAAAGTTTATTTTAGAAAGAAAACTCGTTCATAATCAAACAACAACACCGGAAGGCTTTAAGGCCCCGAGTAAAATATATATAGAGGAATTTTGTTATATGGCTTATACAATTTTTGCATCACTTCGCAATGTTGACCTTATTTCTTTAAATATACCTCATTATCGCTGCCTTACCGAGGCAAAATAGTCACACATCAAGTCGTATATATCCTTTCCGTATCCTCTATCTCAAATCTCATAGAACTATATTCCACATCTTGAACACTGCATCTAATAATGGTCTTTCTTTCATACCTTAATTTATAGTGATGTATAAACAAAACTCAATGATGTAAATTAGCAGAAATCCTGGAAATATTTAAGAAGTTTCACTTCACCCATAGGAACCTACAGTTTGGCATTGTCTTATTTGTTGGTTCGAATATAACTACGTCGTTCTGAGTATACTTAAGCTTAAATTTGTTCATGAACTTGTTGACTTTGTTTAGTTCGTCTATAGTTGGAACTGCAGTGGCTGCAGCGACTTCTTAATCTATATTGCTTGTCCGACATCGCTGCAAGTTTTACTTTGTAATTTGTGTCTTTGTCTCAATGTATTCAGTGGCCTTGTTGTATCCTACCGTTTATAATGCTGCGCTATTAATTACGTTGCCTCAACAGCAAATAATAGATAATTTTCCCGAGAAAAAAGTCACCGTCTCCACGGAGAATTGAACCCTGCCTGCTAGCAATCTTTCACATCACCGGACAGCCGCTTAATTATCGCGAAGATAGCAGTAGTTGTGAAATATATAAACGTACTTTTGAAACAAATAAATAAAACATAGCGTGTGCTTGCATTGGGATTATGTAAATCCTCTCTAAATAAATAATTATTTGTTTAAAAAAATTAAGGTTGCACAATTTTTAAATGCGAAACTGTTTTGGGAAGACTGATTTGTGAATGGAATAATACCTCTAATTTCAGAATCAAATTTGAAATTGCATTTTAAGAGAGGGAATATCATTCACAATATATATATATACACTGTCATTCCTTTTAAGAGTAAAATCGTGAAAATAACACGTAGTTAGTTTATTGAACGGTGTTCAATAAGCATACTTATTTATGGGCAGTGGTCAACGGAAATGATTGTAAAGAAATCTTTTGAAGTATGTTCTTGTCTGTGGTTTTTCTTTTATTAATGGTTTATCTTTGGCGTGCTATCTCTCCACAAACATTCGAACTACAATGACGATTGATGATCAATTAGATGTCTCCACCGTTCCAATTTTCAAATATTTAAATAACTTCTAATTAATATGATATCTACACCTGTACATTCTTCTAATTCACCATGCGCTATTTTTGTAATACAATTTTATACCTTAACTAAATATGTATATTTAAATATAACGTAAACACATAAGTATGAGAGAGATAGAGAATATCAAAAATACATATGCTTTAATCGTTTTTTGCAGATACATAAAATGTTTGGTGATAAATATTCACATTTCAGACAGACATGGTCTCACTTTACATTAGAACACACGTACTCTTTAAAAATATTCTTTGGATATATACACATAAGTTTATACTGACTTATTCGGTGAAATCTTCGATAATTAGTAAATTTTCTATATTTACATTCCGACGTAAGTAATTCGCTTTATTATATTTTATAAATTCTTGATATTCTTACTTATCTCTTCAAAATATTAAATTTAATTTCATAAGGTTATATTTTCAACATTAACATCTACTCCACACAAACACTATTTCTGATGCGTATCTATATATAAAAATGTATTTTCTGGATTGTCTCCTGATGATGGCGAAACATGTAGAGATAAAAATAAAGAAAATTGTGAGGAAGAATAAATCTATTTTTCAGTTTAATCATCAATACTCTACTAATATAACGTTTAATCATGAATCATAAATAGTGATTGTTCCAATTGAGTAGTGTTGATTGAGTGCCTGTACAGGGCCTCACACTTTGTGCAGTACTATAAAGTATTGAAAAAGTAAATAGGCATTCATTATTTTTCCCTTTGACTTTGTTCTTTACTTTATTATTACATACTTACGTTTATTATGCGAACTAAAGAGCGGAGACACCTAAATATTTCACTCAAGACGTCACTATTGCTAAAACCAACACTGTCTTAACGTGAGTAGAGGATTTTGTAACCTCACCTTGATAATATCGGAACCTACGTGGATCTTCACCTGCTATTTCAGTAAGATGATGCCGCATGCCATACTGTGCTTCTCAAAAACTCTCGAGTTCAAATCCAAAGGCGAGTAAATGTTATTACTTTAAGAAATGAAATTTAGCACGTTATTGTCGAAATTAATCAGTATCAATAGATTCGATAAGACATTGTTTCAGATGTCATGTTCCAAAGTTACATCCATACTTTAGCTATGTACTTATAACTGTGGTCAAGTTCTTACCTTACTTACCTCGATTTATTCTATGTATATGCAGTTAACTTTGTGCACTGAAGAACTAGAAGATCGTGCCGATATACATATGTCTATAGCTGTTTTTGGATATTTATCTGCAATAATATACCACTGGGAGCTAATTTAAGGGCGTTACGACGCTTAGTTACATAGTAATGTTAGCCATCGTCATTTTTAGATGTCTGAGTTAAGATAGTCATTGCTCTCAGGAGACAAACACAAGCTAGATTGTTGATTATCTTTGGAGCGTTTATAAGGTATGACTCATAAAAATTACAAACTAATTAAGGATGGACAAGACATATAGCCGCTAGTGTTCATCAGGAAAGCGTGTCCCGTTAGTTATAAAGACGTATAATTGGTAAGATTAAAATTGACCTCCTTCAAGTAAATTTTGCTACAAGTACTTGTATCTCAGAAAAAATTAGTACCAGTAAAACAAATAACATATGTTGGAAAGTCTATCCAGTTAGCCAAAATTAGCATTTTTGTATCACCTACATATACACTAAATGAAATATCTATAAATAGATTCAAAGATATTCTTTCCGGTCAAGGGTCACAGGCATTCCAAAATATATCGATGCAAATATAAATACAGTGACATTGACATTAAGTACTTGTGTTTTTATCTTTTATTATTACTCACTAGGTTATGATGATAAGGTGCCAAGTAATTTCGTCATACAATAATTGCATAGTGGGAAGTTGCTTACATAATTTACGATAAAGGGGGTCATTTTGGAGTCTAAAGAACGTTTTGCCCAGTATATCTCCCTTTTATATATAGTAAACATAATAATAGTATACGATACAAGCATATCTGGATATATGTATATATAAATGCAATATATAATACATAAGGTTATATAAAAACTTATATTATTATTTGAAGTACACAGTTATTTACAAAAGATTTGTATTTATCCCAGTTTTTCGTTTCTACCAATAAAAGCCTTCTCTTCGGTTAAGACGCTTTCCGTATCTGAAAGGGCCGCGTCTTTGTCTCTGTAAAGGATGTAGTGTTGTATCAGGAAAACTATGTCGAAAATAATCGAGACCACTCCTAACCAAAATTTCGTTGGGTTTTGTAGTAAAGACTCCCATTCATCTGAAAGTAAAGAAAATTATTGTTAAGTAAAAATATATTCATTACAGATAACAGATGAATCTCAGTTTTAGAAATGTTTGTATTAGTGTTGACCATTAAAAAAATAATGTAATACTACCTACAATAAACGCTGAATTAATTTATTAAAACAAGGATGTGTTGCTAAAACTATCCTGAAAATAACTACCTAATCTTTATTGCTGCAAGTCGTATCTTTAAATAGATCTATATTTTATTTTATATTTTAAAAGCATTGATAAAAATACAGAATTAGTCTAATTTCATATCAGTGTTCGCTTCGCTATCGTCCTTTCAAAGCAATTCCGTTTCAATATCAAATGTTTTAGTTCTAAAGAGTTAAATTATAAAGAGCACAGGTTATGTGATCCAATCTTCTGAAATAGTTGTTTCTTTTTCAAATGGTGGTCACCTCTAAATCGTTCTCTGATAATTTCAACAGTAGCAGTTTATTTGTATCAAAACTTTGACGATCTTTAATAACTTCTTGTTAACACTTGCAATAGCTGGCAAATAATACAGTATTGTGCAGTCATATCAGTCTTTAGATACTTCTGAAGAAGCTCATGGTACGATCAGCTAACTTTCAAGTGAAAATATATCTACCCGACAACATTCAAAAAAATTTAAATGCACTGAACAACTGTTATGAAAACCTACACTCACCTATAACATTTTGGTAATCTGAAGAAGTTAAGATCGACTAACAACGACAAGTGTCAAAACTCGTCAGCGTTATCACTATGCAAAACAAAATACTAATAGCTTCATGAAAGATGGAAAGTGAGATGAGTGTTTCAGCCCGCCCGGGTACGATTTATGGCAGTCGTTGGAGATTTTGCAGCTACTATTTCCCAACTTGATTACACAGCAAGAAGTCTAGTAATTACAACAATCAATGCAAATTATGTAGTCTTTGCAGCTACACTCACCGCAAATAATACAAGAACTGTTGGAACGTACAAATATCTTAAGTAAGCAATATTCAAATGCTTATAGTGTGGTATTCATGTTACTGATATAGCATTAACGGGGGCTCGTATTGTAGAAACATTACTTCCGGTTTGCTGTGTTGTAACTAGAAAACCACTTCTGGGTTTATTAGTGACAATATTCATGATACATACTTTTGTAAGGTAGAAGCACAAGTAGCCTGCATAAAACATACATCAGGAAGTTTCAAATATCGTAATTAATATATTTTCCCGATACGTATAATTATTACAACCAACTACTCAAGTGCATGTCTGAAAGCTTTTCGAAAAACTTAAATATAAGAGGGGAAATTTCGTAGAAATTGCACAATGTGGCGATAGGAAGTTGACTTATTAACAGCAAGAATATTAAGTTTTCAATTTCTCTCGAACATTTGTAACCTTTATTAATAATTCTATTAATAAATCGAAACGTTTTTGCCTGTAATGTTTATCAAAACTCTTAACATCATTTTGGGACTCTATGTATAACTTGATTAGTTTTTCTCGTTTATATGCAAAAAAACATCTCACTACGTTTGATTATAGAATGACAAATCATTAGATATAAACAATATTTAAATAAGTTATTCCGTTCTATTTATAAAATTTCATAACTTCTCGTAAGTTCATTACAACTTGGTAGCTAAGTAATGCAACAATAAGATTTAATAAATACGTCAAACGTTGTAACTTATTTGTAGAACACATTTTCTGAACAATATATACTTGTGGATTTAAGAACTTTGGACTATATTTATCTTAAAATCAACTATAAACTGCAGACAAAAAAGTACCGCGACGTCGGTTTCACGATATATCCATAGATACTAAACGGAAGTTTTCAGAAGACCATGACTTGTGTATGGGATTTTAAAAGTGCTGTGCAATCTATCCAGCAAAACTACAAATTATATCAAACCTTTATCCACCAAAATGAAGGACAAGGAATGTAGTTTTAAATTTTTTACTATATAATAATAATAATAATAACAATAACAAGTAATTGCAAGTACCTGGCATTGAACAGCAAACATTGGCTTATCGTTTCTGAAAATTGCCTAATATACTAAAATAGAGCAGAGAGAGAGAGAGAGATGTCGTTTTTAGACTAAGAATAAGTAACGACAATCTTAATTTATAATATGCATAAAAAGAATGCATAAAAATAAATTTGTATTAATAGCTGTAGTATATGTAGAGATCTCTCCAAACTCATACGAGATATTATTGAGGTGACATAGAACAAAAACATTTATATTGAATTAGAGTCATCAATTTCAAGTAATTTGAAATTTTATGAAATACAAAATATTTGTATGTACATATGCGGTATCATATACACTACCATACATAGTTATCCACCGTTTTTTAACTTAACAACAGCCCTGATGGAATCGACTCAACACATATTCGGGTGGCAGCTTTCAATCAGTAATCGAAACATATTTATTATTCCTAGGGGGTTAATAGCACATACTATAAAGAAATGTTACTGAATGTTAAAACTCCGACTTGAATGATGCCGATTTCGAATTGAAGTAGTCTTTGAGTTTCACCGTCCAAAAGAATACTTCTAGGATTTGGAAAATCCTAATATCGACGTTATCTTTCCTTGAAGAAAACTCATATTTGATTTATATTATTACTATTTACTCTATATTTTGCAAATTAAAAAAACTATTCCCAAGTCAATTCAATTTAAAAAGTGAAGGGAATCTCTTCTCTCACATAAATAAGAAGCCATCCTTCAAAGTGACCATCATTGTGGAAATGCTCCAACACCACGACATATCTGATGGCGATATCTTAATGTCGTCGTAGAGTCTCTCTTCACGAATGTACTTGGTTCTATTAGAAGAATTACGAGAAGATCTAAAAGAATCGGCAAGATTTTGCCTGACCTGGACATACATATTTCTTATGAAATAGAAACTTCTACGAACAGAAGAATGGTGCAACAATGTAATCACTATTATCGTCGGTCATCGCCAACATCTTCATTGAAATTTTCAAACGAGAAGCTGTTGTATCTAGCAGCCTAAAACCGACTGACCGATATCTATATTTGACGTCTCATCAACACCCACAACGAAAGAGATCTCTTATCAATACGTTGCTAACATGACCAGAGGTAACCGATAAGGTACATAGACTATCTAAGGTTCAACACGTACACAACGTATTATGATAGGACGATTACAAAACCAAAGACATACAACAAAGACGCAAAGAAGAAGAAGGAGAATGTAAGTTAACTAAAACCAACAACAAAAGCATATTTATCATACATCACTGGAATAACAGATAGATTACCATAAAAAAGATGTGAAGATGAAATAAGGTATATGTATAAGGAGGTACAAAAGACAACAACGTCAGCAAAACTGCAAGTGTAAATTTATCTACACAACAAGACCCGGAAGACTTCAACTCAACAATCAAGTTATAAATGAGGTCGCTGTGACTGGCATAGCCACACCATATCCCTTTTACAATTGTTGGTTACATATGAAAAATGTATAAACTAGGAATTATTTTGTTACACAAATTACTCAAAATTGAATAAGACTACGATACCATCATCTATGCCATATTATAATATTTCAATACGTACCTGTCACTTCAATAGGACGAAATGTTACGGAAATATTAAACAAAACTTTCACTAGCCACAATTTTTTTATTATCAAACTAAGCAGTGCCCTGTTTTCATTTATGTACCACAAGAAGGTATATAATAACTCTGCTCGTTAGCAACGCAGATACTTCAATATGTTTACTTTCTTCGGGGAGCTACTATTTACATCGTATAACATCCAAAGTAGGCACACTTTGAAGCTTTTATACCGAATCTGTATAATTCTTAATGGTATATCAAAACCACTCTATCCTTGATCACACCTCTCGAGAAAAATTTAATGGTGCAAGGTAGTAATGATTTCTCATTTTCAAGATATTCGCAAAATTTTACATTTTTAGGTTTCCCTTTTGTGGCTATTAGACGTTTATTTATGAAAATAGACAAAAACAATTTTCACGTTTTTTGAGGCACTTTGATAAGAGGTTAATAGCTTAGCTAATTAACGAGCAATCGCAGATCCAATTGTAATAATTTCAATAGAATATTTTTGGTATCTCTAAAGTAATATTGTACTTACCGAAATTGTGAGCATTTAAGAACATCTGATTGATGCTAAAAAGACCTCCAGTGAAATCCGCTACCACATTGTAGATATTCCAACCAACGGTACTTTTACGTCGATAGTTCATATAAGCCTGCAATATTATATAACAGTAATATCACAATTAAGATCAAATAATCACTAATTCTCACCTGAGGAATGTATTTTGTCAGTGTAAGGACTAATTTTATATAAGAACACACATAAATGAAATCGAGCCATAAACCGTAGTTTGCAGTAACCATCGCAGCAGTAACCGCCAAAATTGCTGCGATAAATCCATGTTGGCATTTGACAATGTTGGATATACTTTGATTGTTGCTCTCATAGATGAGGCATTGAATTCCGGTAATTATCGTGAGACAGCTAGCATGTACAGAGAAGATAATATCATTCTTCAAGACCGGTATCAGGTTTTGCGGATACCGTGCTGAGAATTCGTCCTGAAAAGATGTCATATTGCGCATTTAGTGTGATATAAAAGCTATAATGTACTCGTATTAGAATTAAAACATTGAAATTTTGACACATTACTTTGGTTGTCGTTACTGCAGTCTATAATACAGCTAGGACTTGCTGTGTAACTTGATGTGTATTAATTGTGTCAAGGCTGTCTTACATACACGGTAAATAATGGTATATGGAAAAGAATGCTACAATTTCTCCATTTAACGAAACCAGACGTGCGTATAATAAATTCCTACTTTATCCATTGGCCGTTTTACCACTAAGTTTTGTATTTTGTGTAATATTGTTCTTAGCGTTTTGTGTGAAAGTAACTACATCATCTCATCAAAAAAATACCCATGTCTTGCAAGGTGAATCTGTTATACATTAGGTTCCTGCGTTCAGTATTATTGGCTAAATTCTATGTTTTAATTTTGGCGTTCGGTTTCAGTCTGTTTGCCATTACCGCCAAAGAACTGCATCGTTTATACTCTTTCCCAATTCAGTTATTTTGTCTTTTTAGTATTTATAGAAACCCTCATTAGTAGTCTCATATTTGTTGGTGATGGTATTATCATGTCCGATAAGTTCTTAAACCATTGTGATATATTTCTACACTAAGTGTAATTTGGTGCTGAACATAATCTTGTGCAATACTTATATACGTTTTACTTTGCAAGTTTATTCGTTGAAGGTTGTATCTCGTAAATAGCTAACTTTATTTGGAAATCTCAATTAGAGTGTAAAAATGATCAGTTTCTTTGGAAATCCATCATAGAAAAATTCAATTGTACTCGCTGTATGATTGGACATTGATGTTTTCACCAACTGTTTATTGCAAACTAATATAATTTGAAAATTTCCTCTAAGAGAATATAAATCAATTTTGGTAGGCGCAGTGGATGAAGAATTTCAGTGGGTTAGTTGCGTGAGCTCTATTACAAACGATTTAATATATGTTAGTTAACGACTGACGTTTCGACTTTAAAAGTCTTCACCAATAGTCAACCCAATTAACCGATAAATTGCATAGAAAATACAAACTAGAATATAGAGAAAGAAAATAGACAGAATAATATAAAACAACTAGAGTTCTAAAACATTAACGTGAAGCAAGAAAAAATTTTCGCAAAGTAACTTTCTATAAAGAATAATGCAATTAAGCTAGGTAATAATCAATGGAGACTTACTAACATGTCTGTGGGTCACAGACTTATTTAAAAATATTCGTCGAAATCACTCAAATGAAGAACACCAATTTGCTCTTTTGTAAGTAGTGAATTCATAAATTATTGTTCATATTGTTGCTACTGGAATTTATATAATTGTGCAATTTTTTCATTCTTTTGTCAGTTGAAAGCTCTTGAATTAAACATATTTGCACATTATGCCGCCTTCCGTTGAATTGACTTAAATGTGGATCTCATTTATTGTCGCATTGGATTTTCGCTGGTGCAAGTTTAGATGAGTAGTCTTTATTACCACCAATATTCATTGGAAATCTTGAAAAGCGCTATATCCTATCACTATTTTCTAACCGATTTTTAATGTTTAGACCTACGTGGAACTCGTATGTGCATTATACGCTACATCTTTGGTTTGTATCTATCAAAATTAATACGTCATATAAAATAGATATCTCTTGTTATTTTTATACTGTTACTATACTTGTCCACATGTAATTGCTGAAGTAGTTACATCATTATTTGATACATCTTGGCACTTTAATATTGATAACTCTTATCTTACTCATTTAAGAATAGTTATACTAAAATCACTTCAAAAAAGTTCTATAAAAATCTTTACAAAAAAGTGCATAGTCAGAGACACGTGAACATATGTATGTTTTCTGATTCAATTGCACTCAAGTTTACATAGATGAAGTTTATCTTCCTTTGTATTTTTGTCATATACAGGTTTAGCTTATCGTATTATAAGGTGAAGATTATCAGCAAAACATGTAATGTTGCGCAACTTTTAAATAAATTTTGAAGATTGCTGAAGTTTCCTATAATTATCACCAGCGTACTGTAACCGGTCTCTGAACTTGAAGTTGCATGTCATTCGAGTTTTACGAATGACAGATATCACAGATATGTAGTAAGTGGTTCTTATCTTCAATTGATTGATAATGAAATTCTGCTTACGCCATTGCAATTACATATTTCGATTGTTTCGATGACGTTGGGGTAATGATGGAATTGATGATCAATTTTTTGCATAGGTTGTGCAATTTTCTATTCAATCAATCGGTTCTCAATGTAAAATGCACTCAATTACATAGCAAGTTTATTTTTAGTTTTAATTATTAAAAAAGCAATGTTTTTTAATTTAAAAAAGAAACTGTTGGAAGTGAATACTTCTTTAGCTTTTCGCAAATGCAATCATTCAGAGAAACGATCTTAACTCGGAAGACTGTGTCAGTTAATGACATACAAATATTATGTCATAATATTCGTTATTGGTATGTTCAGAGGCTGTATTGATTTTTGTTAAAATATGTACTTACTCTGATTGCAGGGATGGCATATAATCCAATATTGAACGTGCTATAGCAAGCATATCCGACAATATTTAGAGATACGAAGTCGAAACTTAGGCCAACAACACTGAAAATATAAAAATAGAATTAAAAGATAACCCATATCATCTATTCGGATAAATAAATTAGCCCAAACGTCTGGTGCAGAAAGTTAATTGGCCTACATATGCCTGCTATTGTTGCGAATTTTTGTTACTGATTTTAATTAAAGCAAGCACAAAAATATTATCCAGTAAGTTGTCATATAGGTATAACAAAAGAAATACTTTTTGGTATTAATTTATGAGAGAAAATTATTATTTATAAAAGATTTTGTTAGTAGCAAATAATAATACTACATAAATATCAATCTTTGGTGAAAAGGTGAAAGGAGATAAGTAAAAATCAGCCATTTCCCTCTTTTCTCATGTTTTTATAGTGCACTTTACTATTAGATATTAAATAATATTATAAACGCATTGAAGTGAAATATGTTACAATTAAAATATAAGTATGTATGTGTATAATCCATCTTTTAAAAATGCGAATTAGTAGGCAATAGACTTATTCTTTTTGTCACGATGCCGTATCAGTTAACACCAATCTCTCTGTTGGTTAGTAGAAAATAGGCTCTTTTTTATTATTTTTCAATAAGATCTGCGTCGCATTCCATATCCCTGTATCTTGCGATAAGGAACCTACGTTCAATCGTCATAAGATTTCTTTTTGTTCCGATTCTCAAAATTAATTCCTATCACTGATACGCTTGGACAGTTCAGTCTCCACGACTACATAAAGTAATACTGAGCGTCAATGATTGTTAATACGTTTCCCTAAATATTGTTTATTTTGACCAATATTGCATTCGTTGTTCTTTTCAGGCTAATAGAGAAAATATATTTATTTTCTAATATATATTTGCCTTTACTTAAATTGTCATTTTTTTATACATAATAATTCAAAGATCTGCCCGATTTAGTAATCTATTAATAACACCTTTTATTTACAATGTGAAGTATTTAAGAATACTTTGTGTGCTTTAGCGAAGCAATGAATTTTACATAGGTCTATTCTTTCTAATATTTAAAAAATGTATACGATTTGAATTTGAATTGTTAAACCTGAGTTTTAGTTAATCATAATATCAAATAAGCCTGTCATAATTATGCATTTTTTTTATCTACCGACACGCAGCGAATGCAATCACCTGTATTTATTTATAAAACTATATAAACATGACAATTATATGTCGATGATATATAATTTGATTAATTATTTTTCGCGTATCGTATGCTACTAAATTTATTTATTATTAATCTAGTATATAAGAAAATACTATAAATAATTATTAATCCCAAAACAAGTCGTTCTAAAATATTTTCTTCTGCACTGGAATAAAAACTATAATATTATAGCTATAATATTACTAATTCAGTGGGCTTGGCGTTAACTGTGATATTTTTACGGCTAATATGGATTTTCTTGCTACTTAATATTTATAATTTATTGACTTGGATGACATAAATTTCTATCTATCTATTTGGTATGCATTATAATTTATTTTAGAGCGTGTAACACAAAAGATACTCAAATTTGCGATGTAGTTTAGTCGGCTAATTACAATATTCCAGTTTACAATATACCTTGCAGTGCACACGCTGAACATACGAAAGTAAAATGGGTTGCATAAGTTAAATAGAAAAATTATACCAATGTAGAAACGTAAGAATGGATGGCTACCTACAATTATATAATGGTAAATAATATACTACTAGTTTGGAGTAGTCTGTTAGGTAGATATTTGTGAAATATTGCCGGTAGCATATTTGATGTGTGATGTTTATAATATTAATTTTCCATTAGAAAGTTTTTTATTGTTTGTTTTAAAACTTGTGATTTAATAAAAGAATTTACTAAACGTAACAAAAGTATAGCGTTAAAAATTTCAGATAATCTGTAAGTGTGAAATTGACAGAGAACAAATAAAAGTGTTTTAAATGTTACAGTGTAATTAGAACTGCACCAATTTTTGTATCCAGTGCATTAAAGAGATAATAACGATGACTAGATCGCTATTTATTAGAGATTCTGTGCTCCTGTAGTTATGTCCATACCACCTTAGGTGATTCATTGCCAACATTAAACCAGAGTTTTCTACTTATGCTCTCTTATCTTTTCTGAAACAAAATTGGCATTAATGTAAAGACTGAGGAAGTAAATCAACATAAAATCATACTTCCACAATCATTGAATTTATTTATAGAGAAAACATAGAAAATAGAGACATATGGATGGATAGTAAGATATTTCAACATTTAGTTTACTATTTCTAAATGACTATTAACAATGTTTCCGGAAAATAACTTGAACATTTCTGATGTTTTGGCTATTATTGAGGGTGTTGTATATGCAAGAATAAAATTAGGCCACTGTTACGTACCACTTGTGTATTATAAGTATCAATGTTGATTACTCATCGCACTTTACAAAGCGCAATAATTGAACTTATTGTAAATGTTCAAGCACAATAGAAATTCATTTGATATGCAAACCATTCAACATTTGTGTCTCTCAAAAGTTCAACGAGACTAAATAACAGAATTTGATTCTCGAACAAATTTCCTGGAAATTTAATTCGATCTTGGCAGAAATTATTAATACATTATAACAATGGTTAATAGTACAAATCTTTCAGTATCGTGGCAATTTATCTTTGTGGTATCCATTCGCATAAAAAATATCTGAATTTGTTGAATTGAATACATCGTGGAATCAGAAAAGTCGCAAGTTAAATTAAAATTTTAAAACATCCCAAAAATATCATGACAGTTAAACTTGCTACTGTAACAAATAGCTGTTTTTGTAGTTTGACCGTTGTCAGGAATATTTTAAGTGTTACACCTACAAAAAAGAGTAGGAGAATAGATTATTTCTTGGTTGGACACCTTTAAGAACAAATATAATGTCTATAACCGTTTAAACAGTAACAAATGACTTCTTTTACTATTTGACAGCTGTAAAAGATATTATAATAGTTGAACTGAAAACATTAACAAAATAACGGTTATTTACAATATGATATCTGTTGAGAATATGTTTATAAGCGAAATATCAAAATGGATAAGAGGTAAATGTTTTTATTACGACATTTTTCTTTATTGTGTACAATTCTTATGCGTAGAAAAATATTCGAATGATTTTCGAATGACAATATATTTACATTCCAAAGGAACAAAAGATCACAAGTGCATATTCATGAGTTTTCGGTGATTTTTAAAAGCCTTATTCAGAAGAAACTACAAGCTTAACCTTTTTGACGAAACATATGGTGAAAACAATACCCGAACAGTCTGAATGTATAAAATTGTTTGGTTAAAATTTATTTTATATGTATCGAAAACACTTGTAGTGTTTGTTTGTTGATTCAGAATAAAATGCTGATTGAATTCGGATAGCTAAAATAACTAAAATAAATGCAATTTGGCAGAAATGTTTTTACGTTTCCATTGTTTATAATTTGACAGCGTTTAGATATATTTTGACAATACGTAGACATACTTCGACAGTTACAAGAATAATAATAATAATATGATAATGTAAGGTATGAAGTTCTTCATTGGATCTCTTGGCGCAGAAGTAGAACACTAAACACTTCAACGCACTAAACACCAAAAACTTTTAACTGAAAACCGATAATAAAACTATAGTTTTATTGTCGCCCCGATAATGACAGCTTTGCTGTCGAAACGTGTCGGATTTTAATTACAAGTTCTTGGTGTTTAGTGGGTTGAAGTGTTTAGTGTTTTAAGGTAAGGTATGATAAAGTAACTGCTTTTGTAATATGCTTTTAAGTTGTCACAGCTTTCAAAATTCTACTTTTGCAATTAGGAAAATTTACACTTTTTAGTGGTCGCGCAACTACGGAGAGACGACAGCTTATACATAACAATGATATGACATTGTTAATGGTTGTACGTCGTGTGATCAACCTTTCGTCATGAAAATGTATTTCACGATATATAGCTTGCCATACATACATACAGGGTCCGGCAACGAAGCGGGGACGGAAGATTACACGCTTATTTGAAAGTTTGTCAAATATTTAGTCATCGGATGTTCTTCCGCATCATCAAGTGCACGTTTTAAAAATATTCTGTTTTATACAGGGTATTCCAGATGGAAATGCCAGACTAAAGTTGAATTTTTTTAAATGGAACACCCTGTATATTAACAGAGAAAATGATCCGCGCTTGAAAGCTGATTACAACGATATAATGTTGTATAGGTCTAAAGTTGATAGTTTATGTGTAAACAATTATTTTACTTGATAAATTGATACATTTCAGTAGGCTATTCTGCATAGGGAAAAACAAAAGATTCGAAACCAACAGAGTAGAATATTTTTTACTAGTATGGACTGTCGTTACTATGTGAAATAAATTCTGCAACTGCTCGCTTTATACAGGGTGTTCACAATTTTGCAAAATCGAAGAAATCTCGAAATTTTTAAATGGAACACCCTGTATATTTTTATCTCATTGAAAAGCCCTTTTACTACGCTTTCTATTGATACCTCATTTGATGCACCTAGGATAGATCATTTTCTAAATTATTTCTTTTTAAAGTTGAATTAATGAGAAATGCTTGCATTTTTAGTACCTAATTTGTACATACTTCAAACCTACTGTAAGATCGGATATTCAACAAATAATCCATAAATGGTCTATAACAAGAAGAAACTCCATTTAGTATGAGAAGCAATTGATTTTCACTCAGCGGTCAGAGCTAACATTAATTTAATATAAAGTAAAGGTGTCAGTTTTAAGCTTGTATACTAATAACCAAGTTGTAAAAAATTTCGTTTTGTGTTATACAGTATTTCGTTCAATCTTTAAAAGAAATTGTTATAATGACTAATTTTAGTAGATACTCAACAAACGCAAGCTCCTATTTTCAATAGCTGTTACCTTTCAAATACCATCTATACTTACATCTCTCCACATACAGAATATTTAGAGCGACTAAGACCAGCTAGAAAAGAGATAGATCTAAAGTGGGGCGGTTGTAAAACATATACGGAATAGCACGCTCGCCAATGCGTTAATTCCGTATATATTTTATAACCGCCCCACTCTAGATCTATCTCTTTTCTAACCGGCCTTAATCGCTCTAAATGATCTGTATGTGGATTTTCCTGTATTGTTAATAATACGGCCAGTTCACTTTGTTTATTGATTAGCGGTTTATTTGTTTCTCCCTTCTTGTACGTTACACCATCAGTTTCTATAAATTTCCCTACTAATCTTTCAAATGCTTCCGGCATTCTTTCAAGGTTTGGAAATCTGTCTGCAAATACTCTACTTGCTAGGAGACAATTTCTTGTATACTCCCCAAGAATAAATGTCATATTTACCATTTCTTGAGTAGATACCTACTAAAATTAGTCAATATAACAACTGCTTTTAAAGATTGAACGAAATACTGTATAACACAAAACGAAATTTTTTGGTTATACAAGCTTAAAACACCAGATAACTTGATCAGCAGGTAATCTATTGAAAATGCTATATTACTTTATATTAATTTAATGTTTGCTTTCACCGCTGAGTGAAAATCAATTGTTTCTCATACTAAATGGAGTTTCTTCTTGTCATAGACCATTTATGGATTATTTGTTGAATATCCGATCTTACAGTAGGTTTGAAGTGCAAATTAGCTACTAAAAATACAAGCATTTCTCATTAATTCAACTTTAAAAAGAAATAATTAGAAAATGATCTATCCTAGGTGCATCAAATGCGGTATCAATAGAAAGCGTAGTAAAAGGGCTTTTCAATGAGCTAAAAATATACAGGGTGTTCCATTTAAAAATTTCAAGATTTCTACGATTTTGCAAAATTGTGAACACCCTGTATAAAGCGAGCAGTTGCAGAATTTATTTCACATAGTAACGACAGTCCATACTAGTAAAAAATATTCTACTCTGTTGGTTTCGAATCTTTTGTTTTTCCCTATGCAGAATAGCCTACTGAAATGTATCAATTTATCAAGTAAAATAATTGTTTACACAGAAACTATCAACTTTAGACCTATACAACATTATATCGTTGTAACCAGCTTTCAAGCGCGGATCATTTTCTCTGTTAATATACAGGATGTTCCATTTAAAAAAATGCAACTTTAGTCTGGCATTTCCATCTGGAACACCCTGTATAAAACAAAATATTTTTAAAACGTGCACTTGATGATGCGGAAGAACATCCGATGACTAAATATTTGACAAACTTTCAAATAAGCGTGTAATCTTCCGTCCCCGCTTCATTGCCGGACCCTGTATATACAGCGCGTCTATAAACAAATTCCTTTTTAACTAAAGAACTAACTTTGATGGACATTCTCGTAGCATACCCCCCTGCAGTTCTCGAACAGACCACTTGCATATTTAAGTCTAATTTTATTTTTTTAATTTAAATTATTATGTGTGTATGTTGGTGAGAAAAGTATTATTTTCTATTTTATTCTACAGTATTTTCATAACGTGAAAGAATGAAAAAAAAAATAAGAACCCTTAAAGTGAACACCTTACGTTTCTTTCATTTCACGAATCGATTGAAGCAACAATCGTTTGTTCCAAAATTGATATAAATATTCTTTGTAGGATTTTTTTTTCATTACAAATCTAATACATTAAAAGTGATCGCAATTAGTGCATAAACTTTTAGATTGTCTTGTACAAATAGTGCCGTGGTTGTCGTATGCTATGAAAGATCTTACCTTTTCCTGAAGTAATTTGTCCAGACTTGCGGGTAGAACGAGAACGACCAGGCCACAAAGTAAATCCATCCCATTATTTCTGCGATTGCCACTATCACATCGTTCTTGTGCACGTTCACAATTGTGAATGCGTCTCGCTCACTGCTAGGAAGAGAACCAGAAAAAAAAAGAAGGAACGTAATTCAAAGATGTATCTTGGAGTGAAGGATATCATAAATATACGTACTCAGACGTACTCCTATATTCTGCGGAAACCATCTACGCAATCGTAGTAAGTAACAATTATTCGGACGGAACGAAGGCACTTACCTTAGCTGATCCGGGGTTATCTTTGTTAGGATATCTGATTTTCCGGGAGCGATCCCCCTGACGGTCAAAGGAATATAACCGCTCTTGAAGATCTCATCTGTTATATTTACAGATAGCGGATTTACCTCGATGATGTTCTCATCTTCGACCAGGAAATTTACCGTCACGTTTAAGTATTCAATCAAGTCCAAAGGGTTCCTAAAACAAGTGTGAAAATAAATTGGCTAAATAAAACTAAATCGAATGTGTATATTCGCTGAACTAATATTTAAAGCGATAAGGAAACACAGCGTACATTAGGTATATATCACCCTCATATCCCTTTTCCTATACACATTTTTAAACAAAATCATTAATAAACATGCAATAACTCAAGTCTTCCTAATTCATTTACTTAAAATTTTATGTTTAATGATAGAATGATATTTTCGACAATTTATTACAGTTTTTAGATAGACAATCTAAATATTAATATTCCTGTACCGTATGTCACTAGAATTACTACAGTACATAAGATATCATTCAATAAATAGTTTTGAACGGTGTTTGAATGTCTTTCATCGACGGAATCTTGTGTGGGTAAAAATGTACATATATGTAATAAGATAACGAGATACATTTACGGATAACATCAAAACGTGATATTTTAGTTGCCACAAAAATAACAGGAAATACCATAAGGAAAACGTTTTGTCGAATAACTTAGAGCGAATTAATTTGTATAATAATTTAAGCAGGACATCTATCTGTAAATTTTGTGATTATCTTGAATTTGCTGTTTAACAACGTTAATGGCGTGTCCCCAGCGAACATGAGATATAAAAACAAACAACACAAATTGTTTTAACGGAATCAAGTGTTATTAATTGGGAGATTGTAGGCGTTTAAGAGATTTTTCTATGAATAATAATGAATATACGAATCGAATGTATTATTTTTTCCACAGATCCCCGGAGATTTATTCGTTTTATCATTCGGAATTACTAAAGCGTTGTATTTTACAAATAAACAATATTTTTCATTAAAAATCTTAATAACATGATGACCAGTTTCCAAGAATATTTTCTTTGTTGATTAAAATATTGAACTTTTGTCAACTAATTTTTTTATCTCGTTTGTAAATTAATGAACCCATTTATACCTAGCTGTATGTCGCCTAAGAAGCATACGTATACTGTGCTTGTTAGTGAAGCTGCTCGGTGTGTCTACTTGACAGGATATACAGATAGAGAAGTGAAACATGTAGTAGACTTCGATAACTATACAGAATTCCATAAAAATTAGATAAATATCGCCTGTTCAACTAATTTAATGCCAATTTGTTTGCCTGATTGATGAATAGTAAAGATAATACATATCACAAAGTAGTAAAACCTACGGTGGTTATTTCAATGTTGTTTGTTTTGCGAACGACGAAATATATTGATTCGACAGACATTTCAAAAGTAAGTTAAAAATAAGCTTAACGATGAGTGGGAAATTTAAGCTGTGAAACGGTACTTCCTGCATATTTCTTAAGGGTATGTATGAGGTCTTTGGCTAAACCATAAGTGGACGAATCTACTGTGTTCACTGTTGGTCGAAATGGTATGATTGCTTTATGGATTTTTCGAAGTAGTTTGGATTCTTTGGATATTATCCCATTTTGTATATCTGGAGAATTGTTAGATGTTTAATTAACACAGTGATTTATCGTTTAAATTTTGAGGTGGGATCACGCGATATGGCAGTGTAATTACCATCTTGTAAAAGATCTGATACTTTGGCCACGTACTGTAATTTTTGAGGTGTTGAAAAAGAAACTTTGTGATTGTGAATGTAGAGCCTTAATAAGGTATCTGCTTCAATCTTATCATTTATAACTTGGACGTAATTTCCTTGCAGGAAACAAGTTCATGATAAACTATTAGTGTTGATTGTGATCTCAATTAAACACGCGTTATAAGAGAGTGAATCTATGAACTCCTAAATACTTTGCTTTTATATTAAAAGACGTTAAATTAATAAATTAATTCAAAGGCAAGCTAAATGTTGTACAAGTTAGTGGCTGCTCTATAAGTATATACTATTATTAGATACCTTGCGATTAAAAAGAATATTTTAGCCGACTCAATTTGACGTTTCAATAAATCATTATTGCATTTTTTGTAATTGTTATCAATTCTATCTAACGATTGATCATAAAACACTGCTTATGTTGACGTAGCTGCATTATTTTTATAAATATACCACCCAATTTCGGTATCTCTTAGATAATAAAATAAAAATAATTTCGGTCTAACGGCTCGTCTGATACACTCATTTTATGAATGACTAATACGTTGTTGATGTGGAATTATTGTTCAGCAGAAGTAAGGTTAGTTTTGTTTCTTTACCATCATACTTTAAAGTAAGAGTACTGACACATTTTTATAAAAAGTCATGACTTTGTGATACTATTACTAAATGCCAATACATTTTCTAGAGTGGTTGTCGGTGATGTTTTGATGAAACTTTACTATGGATGAAACATAAATCAAGTTTATCGAGTTACAATACGATATTGTTCTAAAGAATGCCAGTCACGCAGTTAGCCTTCGAACATATAGTGCTTGATCCAAATAATCCCTTGCATTAGATGTTAATCTGAATATGTAAGTTTAGAATGCTATCCAAATACGAAAATTCTACTGGAAGTTACCTTTAGTCACAAAGTTCTGGATCGTTCGGCTTAAAACTAATTTTTAATCATCGCCTACTTAAATTCGTCTAGTGTCGAATTATTATATACTACACCGGTATAGTTCAATTTAGTCTACTAATTAGGTGAAGGTAATATAGTTATCTCTACCAAAATTCCGCTAAATCCTGAGATGATTTGGCATATCCGCGATAAGTAACGTCTGGGCTATATTACGTTTATGTAATACATTTGGTTAAAGCTGCTTAGCTGCTTTTAAAATAAAATTTTGTATCACGTTCATTAGCTGCTTATTTAAAGCTCAGTAATGTTTGAGCCACACCGGAAGAAATAGAGAAACATAATAAGAACTAAACAATTGATATTGAAGAAGATATTGAAAGAAGAAACTGTGGGATAGGTAATGAGAATGAAGCCAAGGAGACACCTACTCTTCCGCTTCTTATATACGTATTTCGAAAATAACTATTTTTGTTTCGTTCACAATATTTGAACACAAATTCACGCAGAAATCAATTTGCCAGCTATTGATCATTGCCTCGTCTAAAATCTGGCAGAAGTATTTTTTCCCATACTGAAAACATTCATCGCTTATTTGAACTGTGCAATTTTATTTCATTAAATATTTTAGTTTCTATGTAATGTGCAGGCAGTAGAAATTGTATATCACGTGTATCAAAACAAGGAATCAACCAAAATAAATAAACAAGTAATAAATATTTTTATTCTAAATTATATCTCCTAATGGAAAATCCGCCATAATACAAGTACAATGCTAATTTGGATTATTGCGTCATCAGGACG
This sequence comes from Holotrichia oblita, assembly GCA_023690525.1. Lineage (NCBI taxonomy): Eukaryota > Metazoa > Arthropoda > Insecta > Coleoptera > Scarabaeidae > Holotrichia > Holotrichia oblita. The sequence goes on along the minus strand of CM043015.1, from coordinate 178,572,941 downwards.
TCAAACAGAATGCTTTAAAATTCAATTATTTTTTTATTTTGTTTCTATATGTTTTAGTTAGAAAACATAAGCTTTCATAGGAAATTGCGCAATACTTATATATAGCCAACAACATTTTACGATGTTATCTTTTACAATGGGCAGTACTGGTAATTTCAGAAACAGAAATACTTATTAAGCTTATCGGATAAAATTATCCATATCTTTTAAGTCCTCAAATGATTCAGTTGCAAGCTAATGTACTATTTCACATTCTACCAATCTATTTACTGAATATAAACATTTCTAATAACGTAAGAGATGGTAGTGGCAAAAGTTTTGTTTAAAAATGCAGAAATAAGTAATACAATATTAGAGTAGTACGTGGTTTAATTTTTAGCATACAAGGTTTTATGTACAATTTTATTTTCAAAATTGATTTACAATTATGCATTCTACTATCGTTAGCATATTGCGTAATCTAGAAAGTTACGATGTTACCCTAGACCTAACTGCGCTAAACTGGTTCAGATAATTTAGGGATAAACAAACTAAACCTGTACGTATAAGCCAGTATAGGAAGAGAAAACTTACTGTCGAACTGTGGTAATTATTTGTAGAGGTCAGACCTTTACGATCAACTTAGAGGTTTCATATTTGAAAATTAGGGGAAGTAAACATGCGATGATGCTCCCAGATTTAACACGTTCGCTGGGAGTAATGATTAGATGTATTAGTAAAGTACGGCTCTGTACAGTGGCCTGCTTGCTAAGCCCTACAACAAACCTTTTCTTCGATAAATTGGATCAATTAAATGGATATGAATGATAAATAACCATTTTCCAATACAGTTCTCTTGCTTTTGAATATAAATATTTTGTGAAATATATTATATATTAACTACACTGAGGTGATTACTAATATATGTAGTGATAAGGCAGCAGTTTCGTTTTTTTGCGATTTATAGTGTATAAGATAAAAACTTTTTTCCGAAAATAGAACTAATTGGGAACAAAGTTTTCATCCCATGTCCAGAAAGTGAAGAGCAATGTAAAAGTCTGCCTTTAATATTTCTCTTAATAGTTATTTACGTTATTAATAAGTATTATCACACCATTAATGTGAAGCTGCACGATGCAAGCTCGTCGTTTGTGTTTCCTCAACACATAAGTTACTGCAGTACAGTCTACCCCACAACATTTTATTAACGACTACAAAATAATTTAATAATCTTTTTAATTTAGATTATCAAGAAATTCGAAGAAAACTTGTGATCCCGTTGTAAGTACTCAAGTTTTCAATGAGCTACGTTTTAACACGTTCACTGCTTTACCAGGCAGGTATCTCGTAAGACAAATTTATCCCATTAGATGTATTCAGCTTATTCAGCGCACATGAGATATTAGAACTGCTGCTGACAGAAACCCATAGATTAAACAGAACTTTGACTTATGGTCAGGGACAACGAGAACAAGAGACAACTTTGGGATTCCAAAATCCGAATCTAAATAAAACATTTTTCTGATTGATACGAACGCAGTAAAATTACCTAATCTAGAATTATATTGGTCAAACAACAGTATATATCACAATATAATGATGCTAAGAGACATCTTTTTACTAATTCTTGAAAATCCCCACTTCAATAATAATTATGAATGAAGGGTATTCGGGTTTCTCTCGCAAAGAAATTGTTAGTTCGGAAGACATTCTATGGAATAGAACTGATAAAAACGAAAAACTTATTGATCTACAGAATCAAAATGACATCGAAATAATACATTCTAAGGACTAAAACTATTCAGTCTATGTTATACTAGCAAAAAAAAGTAAGGTCTACTAAGAACTATTATCAATGCTTGAAATTAAATTGTCGGCATTCAGATAAGTGGTTGGTCATAGAGTTGGTAAATGAAGAAAAAATTCTGAGACAGGCAATGGAAAATAGAGAAGTTGATAAGTATGTGCGACGTCGAGGCTTAAAAAAAATAGAACATATGTTTATCAGACACCCAGATCTGTTAACGTCAAAAGTATACCTGGTGCTATTAGATACCGAGATCTAGTAAATGAAGAATTATCATATTATCACAAATTGTGTTCACATTGAATGTGTTAATTGACAATATTTTTGTAACAAATTTTATACAAACATTGTAGTTGTGCAAATTAGACGAAATTACAAAAAATGCTCAGTATTTACTTTTACATGACCAGTCAGTAGCTAAGTACGAAAATTTTTGTAAACACTTCATTGATTTGTGTATATACATTCTGACAGGTAAAGAATGAAGCAACAGAAAAAGTATTATTGGCATATTTTAAATTTTTATAGAAGAATTACAAGTTCTATTTCTGTGAAGGAAAATGTTGTGTTATCAGTAAATTTAATTATTTATCATTTTTGGAAACACAAATCGTTGAGAATACTACACGAAAGATGAAGAATCTTAATAGAATTAAGACTGGACGTATTAATCAAATTATTCCAGGGTTCTCATGGTAGCGCCACTGATTGCAAAGGGTGACTTTGAGACCACTAGTGCACTTACCTCCGAGTCGGAAATAGGGAGAGACAACAAACTATATACCCTAACTCTGGAGTAATTTAAGAATAGAAATAAATAAAATTTTAAAAGTTTATTTTGTAAAATTATAATGTTTTCTATAACTCTATTCACATATTTATTTATGTTTTTGATTTGTTTACATAATATGTTGCTATCTACTCCTGTTTATAAATACAGCGTATTACTTGTATTGGTTAGTATGTCGTTTGGATAGTGTTACCCAACATTTTTATAAGTGTTTAGTTCTTTCATTACTATATTACTTGGTATTATTTTTAATACTACTGAAATACAATATTTTATTAGCTAGAAAAATGTTGCAATAGAAATAGAAATCTGTAGCAATTCCTTGAGAGATGAAAGTATTAATTGAGATTATTAAGGTTGATCTACGATTGCATAATTAAATATGACTGATTAATACAATAAAAAGTTATATAATAGAGAATTGCTTATTACAGATATAACTGAGCTATGTAAATAATTTTTTATGCTTTCATTCATAAATCCTAAGAAGATAATTTTTAACTAATATACCGAATTATTTTATTTATAACGTATGAAAATATTTCAATAATTTGTAGTAACTTACGCTATTATAAATCCGATAGTCCTAGAGGTATTAAGACGGATACGGACTATATCTTCCGTAAAAGTAAAAGTACTGTATACTCCATGGAAACCTGATAAAATAAACCAGTAAGTACCATCAGATGTTTAACGAGCTTCGGGTCATCTACTCACATGATAATATCATAAATAAAAATATAACTGTATAAACTGTTTGCACCATTTTGTCCAATAGAAAGAACGAAACCTGCACACTCTGAACATTCCCTACAATATGACGTAAAAACCCTAGTTCAGTTTACTTAAACACAATTGGATCCCTAAATCCTGACAACAGATAAGGTTATGGTGTCATTTATGTAGAATCGTCCACATAATGCATGTTGACAGCATGTATATAAGCCGGATTTAATTATTTAGGAAAAATGATAAATTATTTATAGATAGCTTCATTTGTTGTTCGATTTAAACGAGTATATTATATACATGCTGATTTCTAAATCAATTTGATTATTCATTTTTTTCGAAATTAACTTGAGCTTCTAAAAAATAAGCAGCGCTCTTATCGGAAATTATATACTACTAATTTACTGATTTTAATTACAATTGTGTGTTTATGTATGTATATATTTTATATAATATCTAAATTGTATTCCAAATGCTAAAGGATTATTAGCAACCTTGTCTCATTTAAGGAATTAGTCTTTAGAAATACATAAACATAATATTTATCAATTATTAATTTTGAGAGGAAACAGTTTGATGGAGTAAGAATACGTGTTTAAGTAGCTTATATGATAATAGCCTGGTTTGCTCTTCTTCTTCAAGTTTCCTCAGTTTCCCAATTCAGCTTCAGGATAAAAATGAATTTTAAGTACCTTATAAACCCAACACTTTTAGCATTCATTTGTCTTTACTGTCATAAACAATGTATGGAATTGTCAATCTAATTTGGTATATTAAATCTCCAATGGACATAAGAACGAGAAAAAAAAAGAATCTGTTTAAACCATTCGTCTGATTCCCATCAACGTAGCTACATATATTTGAATAGCAATTTATGAAGCGATTTCCATACACTATGGGCACAAATTCTAGTTCTTATATAACTACTTTATAAAAATGAATGTTATTGGCTTAATATTACCCAACTTACGTGAAAGTATCTGACTAGTTGTTGTTTACAAAGATAAGGTTTATCGGTAGCTAGTCATCCACTTGTGAAGGAATTGAGATTTCGGCAAACTGGAAAACTTTATGGAGTAGTATATGGATGACTGTTTTTGTCGACTGAACTATCCGATTTCTGAGTAAAGGCCGCTGCAAACACATTTGTAACTGTTAAGCTCTTATAATGTTATATCTGACAAGCGGTAATGGTATTCTTAGAGAATTTGTAGTAGCGGCTCAGAATTCACTTCAGCTACCATTTGCTGTTGTAATATAATTAATAGCACAATATTGCAACATATATAAAAAAAAAAAATTTAACAAAATTGTTTTTAAGTAACTTTAAGTTTTAATATGGTATTGACAATAAATTTAAATTTATAACCATTAAAAGAAATGCTTTAAGTTTTAATATGGTATTGACAATAAATTTAAATTTATAAAAACTGGCCAAAATTTCTTTTATTTTGTTGCACACAAGGAACGTGTACACGTATAAAATATCATCGCACCCACTCACATATTTCTAGCATTTCTGTATATGAGTTTCATAAACATTTTTATTAATATGATCCCAGCGGAAACATCTCTTGTCTGGTGATTTTGCGGGTCAGCAAACTGGGCCATTGCTAACAATCCTTCTAATCGGACATGTATCATTCAGGATGTTTGTCGCCACTCATGATAAATGCGATGGTGCAGCGTCATGCATTTAGGAAGTATTTAGTTTTCTTTTGCTACCGAATATTTTCTCATTTATTTGAAGTTGAAAGTGCATTAGCATGTAAATCTCTATAAATTCCGCCTTTAAGTTGATTAGCTAGAATAAATGGTTCAAACAGGAAACCATCAACAATTCCACACCAAAAATCGCTACTAAATTTCTGTTGGTGGACCATGGGTTTAATAAAATGCCGATTTTAATCAGCTCATATGCATGTTTTGGCATTAAAAATCCAACGGTTTATGTGTAAAAGATGCTGTTTGATAAGTTTCTATTTTTCAATTAAGCTACTCCTTATTTCACATCTTCACTTTGGTTTTCAACAAAAATCTGAAATTTATGGCACAGAATTTTTAATACGAAATGGAAAGTTGTTGCGTGTGAACAGCTTCGCAGCAAATGTGCCATGATGCAGTGTTTGTGAAATGTGGCTACTGTTTGTCCCATTCATAAACTCCTTAATAGTTAGGCTCTGATAGCCATACTATTTTGATGAACATCAGGAAGCGTTAAGAAATAATCCAGGGAATGAGTTTTATCAGAAAATCAATTCCATCGTTGCTGCAGTGTAAATTTAGCAGGGTCAATAAGATCGGGACCACACAAAGAAATTCCATCCTGTAGACAATTTTTTAGTCACGCTAGAATTATTTTGTGAACACCCCAATACGTGTGCCAAATATAAAAAATAATCTTTAAAGAAATCATAAAAATTTAAAATTTCAGCACCCTACGTTTTGGAAACATAAACGTGTTATCGGAAAACTTGATATAATATTGAATAACTTGTCGGTAATAACGGAGTTTTTAGGTGTCTTACACAAAATATTTAAATCTATTTCTGGATTTTTTCTTAAGGATTAAGCATTTTTACTTTAGGATCGTATCTTATCGTTTTCGTTGGCTCTCGATACTCCACCACGAAAACAGGTACTCAACTTTTAATGCTACTCCATAAGTACAGACACAATAGTAATTCACGGGTAGCACTTGGAGTTAGCAGTTGGGAGACGCGAAGGCATAGGTAGTTGAGATTTACCGACGGGCAGAATGTACCCTAATCCATGTTATAAAGTGCCACAACCCTGAAAATCCATGTAGGAAGGTCCAGCATATACAGGATATTGTTTCTCAACGGGTATAGATAGCACACATATAATACCATATGCAGGATTATACCATGTCATATTATATGTAAATTCGGTGCGTAAGCATTTGAAAATATTGGCAACAGGTGGATCACTGTCTCTGTTCTGCATCGATTGTTTAATTTTTGTGCTTGAAGTGTCTTGTGTCTACAAAAGATCCTTCTAAAACAAAACTTTTCATGTGCTTTTAACATGTAAAGTCAGTTGATGAGAACCTACTTCAAAATACACTTTGCCATTCTTCTATATTTCCGAGTACAAATAAAAAAGAATAAAATAAGGAGTTTAATAAGAAATTTTGATTCCAAGAAAGCGGTTTTAATGTTCAAATGTTTGAATGTTTAGTTTGAGTTACTATTACGAGAAACAATTTGCAACACTAGTTTTTGTCAAGCTTAATTCCCCTCGAGTTTTTTCTCCAGAAAGTATATGAGACCGCAGTAACACATACCACCGTATTCGGCATAATTCTATAATTTACTTGACATTTCGACCATGGTGTATAAAAGGTCATGGCAAACCAAGCAACAGCTGTTACATCAACAAGAATATATATGTACTTTGAAGAAAGAAGCTTTCAATGTGTAGCAGTACTTCAATGAACTAGTATCTCAGGTGTTTGAAATAAAAGACAAGGAATCTATTCAACTAGCATGTCCATTCAGGATCATGGACAAGAATATACAAAAAAATGTGTATAAATGAGTTTTAAAATCATCATTTTAAAATCAACTTAACGGTTTTCTTTGCGCTACCGAGAAGGTGCTTAAAAGATGCTGCTATTAGACTTAACGCACAACGTCTTTACTTACGCAAATATTACCTGCCACTTCTCTTTAAAATATAGAAGATATCAAGTTTTACTCAGAGCTAGAGAAAAGTCCTAGTAGAAGACAAATAAGAAGAAGGCCAATACTCCTTTAAATGAAATACTGCGAGCAGTGACGCAGTCGTCCTAGTGTGGTGGCTGTTGATATTGTGATAAATATTTCCAAGAAAGTACACATGTATTTTTGTTCAAAGATTGGTATTTTCAAGTCAACAAATTATGTTTGATTAGATTATTATTTGAAAATTATTGTATACTTGATTGAAGCACCGAAGAAATATTCTTCTTTAGAAAATATATTTCATTGCATGATATTTTATTTGAATTGAATGTAATACCTAATTTAATCTGAATACTACTGCTTTTCTCAAAAAAGCCTGTTTAGTTGAAGCAATTTTACATTGCTTTGAATTCCAATTTTTTAATTGCTGATACAATATATTTTTGCGAAGATTTATGGCACAATAAAAAAATTCCATCAAAATTGAAATCTTTATATCAAATATTATATATAATATTATTGACTTTTATCGCGCCTCATTAATATGTTCCGACAAATATTTCGTAGATTGGGAGTAATACATTTCATCACCAAAAATATCGTACTTTGCACAATAGCAAAATGATTTATTGAAATCAGCTTAATTGCACTGAAGGATATACACAAATAATCTAGGTGTTCCCAAATCCCTTGAATCTCCAAACTAAGTACGTAAATTTTGACGAAAGAGGCGCACAAATATATAGAGATAAATTGTCTGACTATCTGACATACTACTCACAATTAAGTAAATATATAATAACTAGAACTGTATCAGGTCGGCTGTACACTATAGGCCATTCATATTAGAATTTGGTTTCATCGAAATTTAATGCAATACAAAGCAGTTGTCCAGATAAGTCATTACAATTTTTTAGGCAGTCTTATCGACAAACTGAGAATTGGATTCACGCTAACAAGATACTTTTGATTTTTTATATAGCCACGTATAAAAAGCGAGGGTTTAATACTTTGTAAAGCTGATGTGTATTATATAGTAAGCAACTTACAATAGAATTAGTAGGTTTATTCTTAGCGGAGCAGAGATTACAAATCCTTTATAATTCATTTACAATAGCCCGATCTTTAACAAATGAGATTACAATTATTATGCTTATATAGGCATGTAGATACTCGTGGTTCATTCTAAGTGAATATTCTTTGTTGTACTAGCGTGATAATTCTATTAATTCGAGTCATTTTCCATGCAAATATAACTAAGTATATCTATACTGAAAAACTTACAGATTAGTTTCTTATGTCAATTAGGAGTTTTTTCTTAATAACACAATCGAGGTCATATACTAATTGAAGCAGTAGAAGTCGATATTTAGACCGCGAAAATATAAATAACACAACATAAATTTATTTAACATTTTAGTATCTCTTAATCAAGATAAATATTAGTTAAATCATTAAAATTGATAACCAACAGGAAATGAGATTAAATGGAAAACTGTGTGTAAAGTTAATAAAAACAAACTCTTTTGATATTTATGCGGTTTAGTTTTTATTTGCCCCCGACTTCTTAAGCTCTGTTGTATGTCGGTATGTCTTCTATGCAACATTAGTATAGTAGTTTGTGTGTATGATTGTGCTCAATAGCCTTGTTACAGTAGTATCTCGCCGTTTATAATGTGTTGTTAATCACTTTACTCCCGATAGTGAATGGTAGATTGATCAGTATAGAATTCTGTCAGATAAATGTTACCGTCACCGATTAGAAATCTAGTTAAAATCCACTTACTTGAAATTCACCCAATACTGGACAGTTGTGTAACCACTAAAGCTATCGGCTAATAATTTTTTAATAAAAAAATAAAATAAATTTCAAGTATTTTATTTACACGAGAAAAGTGACTTTGATTCCTGCGATGTGATATTTATGACTCTGGTAAACCGGTTTTCTGGTGGGTCTGGTTGTAACGGCTTCTTAAGCTGTTGTACTTGTTTGACTAGCGCTGCAACTCTTGTAGTAAATAGGAAATAAATTGGCAGAATAAACTACTTTTTCCTGTTTGTAAGGGTGCTTATATTGTAGCTGTGAAACTATTTATATATATTTTTAGAACACCAGAAAGACAAATGGCAGAATAAAGAGAATATATAGATCCTATTGTAATGTTGGGAACGTCGCGAATTGGTTGCAGGGTTAGGTAGACATCGTTGTACCTTTTTCAAGATAATGGAGCTTTATATGATAATAGAGGTTTTCATAAGATGTTCTTTGGAATAACCGCTTAAACTATAAGGCGGTCGGCCAATGACTTTGCTAAGCAAAATAAAATAAAGTGTTAGTTCAACAAACATTTGCAAATTTCATGTGGGAAAATGTTGGTTAAGAGGTTTTATGATCAGACATATTAATCATTAAGCCAAATCACTTCAACGACCTTCAAGTAATGCTTCATAGCAAGTAATCCGATCTACATAAAAAGTATCACTTCCAGCTGCACAAAATTCAGTATAGATGAGGCAAAATATCCAATAAAGACAAATGATGACTTCTGGTATGGTTGCAACGAAATAAGAGTTTGTTTATTTTATCTGCTTCTGTCATCTCTGTATAGTTCCATAATATACAACTACTAGATTGATGATTGCTTACTCCAACAAAAAATTTTACTCGGTTGAGGATGTAAACTTGATGAATTCTCATCGAGTTTTCACACTCACTCAATGAGAATTAATGTAAAGCAAACAACAACCTATAGAGTAGCATCAATATTCACACCTGCTTTTGTAAACACTGCTACCATTGTTAAACCTAATTTTTAATAAAGTAACGGTTATAAGCCTTTCCGAACTGTTGGTTTTAGAAGGCAACAGTTTAGTAGTCACAGGATACCGAAAATAAGATGGAGAGAAAATTGCTTGCAACAGCTGTGAAATAAACGACCTTTCGCAATGCTATGGCTTCAACAACTTCATCTCATGTTATAAATTAAATAAGATGCATCATATCCAAAATTATCCGTGCTGCGATTCTATAGCAAGAGAATCAAACAATGTTTTGAGCAATTGACACTGTTTCAATTGACATATTGTTTTAAGAGGGCACCGCTTAAATATTATGCCACAAAGTTTTGGAGATAAGTGGAAACTATTATAAACGCACTCTCTATAGATGGTATACCTGAAGTCCATTCATGTTTTGAGAGTTGGCATGCTAGGATGTTCTGCAAAACTGTATCCATTAAACTGTATAAACGTGTATTTAACTATATGGACTGGTGCATCAGTAGAAGGAAGATTTCCTTTTCGTCTCGATGACATATTTGCCCAAGTCGTAACAGATGCACAAAATTTTACCTGCCGTTTCATACAACGCGGATGGAATGTGGAATTTTTTTCTGCAAAATACATAATTCACCTTCTTCTAGCTCAAACAGACTTGTAGAATCAGGTCTAGGGAATACACCATTAGGCTATGCCTGCCATCTCACGAGACGCCTTATATAATAGGTAAGCAATTTGTTTTTCAGCAAGAATTTTCTTTCTATCCATATTACTTCAAAATACATAAAATGCTTTCCGACAATTATTAGCAATTGTCTATGTGTTCTTGTTTTTAAAGTTTCCTGCATTATACTTACTTTGTGCTAAAACAATGGTGGGGGTAGGCTCTTTAAAAAGATATAATAAAACTAGCGTTTTCTGCATCATATTATGAAATATGTCCTGCGAATTAATTAAAAAATTAAACAAATACTGTAGCATTTATTGTCTATTGATGATGTCTACTGAAAAACTGCGTTCTCGATGTTTCAGACAATCTCGTTATCCAGACAGAAGTTATAGATTTATGACACGATCACCATGTTTAGTTAAGTTTTACCGGTAGCTAGATATTATGCAACCAGCATAGTTAGCATGTTTTATCAAAAACTGCACAGGTAAAAATATGGTTAAGGAGGTAACATTTCTATCAAAACGGTGGACTGCAAATTTGTTAAAAATTTTTGTTATAACAAATTTATTTACATTGCAATATAAAATCTATTTATGCAACAGGTCCTTGAGCGTTTTCCAGTTTAACATATGCATATACCAAATTTATACCAGCTTTCTCGACGCACTTAAATTTATATAAGCGTTAATATTGTTTTAGGTTCTTTTTAATGTCATTCTATACTAAATCTGCAGGGACAGTTGGTTACCAGCACTTCCATCCGATTGTCATCGGTAACAAATACGATACCGTTCTAATCAATGATGTGACAGCAATAATTGACAGAATGAAACAGACATGATATATACATCCTTATGTATAATACAATCACGATCGACTTCCATGGAAAGGACCGAAGAAGAACAGTCAAAATACGAAAGTGCCTATAATAGACGTAATAAAATCAACATTGGATATATATCAAATTCCATGGACGACATCCTTTTATACAACGGCGTAAAAAAGGAAAGATAGTGCGCCGGCATGCGGGAAAAGTGACAAGTTCCAGAGGCACGTCCACCGGCGGAAATAAACCGTACGTCCCTCGGATCTTTTCTTTTTTATCTCCATATCTATTAAAGCGTCGAACAAAGGAAATTTATCGATGAAAATTCGATTTGTAGGACAACAGATTCTTCACTTACGATTTATATCTCACGAGTGCCTTCGGGTTCAACAGTATTCCCTTGTGCTGTATACACTGTTGCAGACTGTGAAAAACTGTTGAAACAATTTTCAATGTCTTGTAAAATATGGAAACCAGATGAAATTGAGTTGAAAGTTTAACAATTGGTTTCGTGTTTTTTTATAAACTTTATATAAGATAAACAGAAGTATATACTCGTGTAAGTCAGAGCGTAATAATAACTCAAATTGTATGCAATTACATAACAACTACCAAATAGATTTCATACAAATGTTATTTTTGTTCTAGGAGTACAAAACGAGATTTAACTTTCGTTTAGAAATGTCAACAATTCTAAAGACATTTTTGGGCAGCACAATGTGCCTATTTGTCGCAAATACACATTTCATATGCACTTGCCGACATATCTGTGAACTAACTACACGGAACTGACTGAAAATATACCCAAAGTTAAAATGACGCACACACGTAATATGTAACACTGTTCTGTTATACAAGATATTATCGGGGTTGTGCAATTGATTACACTCTATGCTACTTTAGCCAGTTTGTGGTTCACTAACCGAGAAAAATAATTCATTAGGTTTGGTTTACTATGTGTAAGCACCTTTAATTCGCGCTTATGGTCTAGATTTCTATTTCCTTAGATGTTGTGACCAATTTAGAAATTCAGTTTCTGAAACTTATTCTATGCTGAAGAGATGTTAGTCGTTTTTATAAAGTTGTATACAAACAATAAAGTCAATTACTGTTTAGTGAGTTAACGCAATTTTGCCTAACCTCTACTGCCAGACAATCAATAAGTCACTCATAAGAATGGTCGGGGGTCTCGAAATGTCTTAAGTTTGGTGCTAGCAGTTTGTTAGTGTAGATCTTAAAAATAATTTAATGCTGTTGTAGGAGTTGTAACTTATAGGTTTTCTATCTATGAACAATCGTTCGCTAGACTTTCTTGTCAGAGAGTCAACAACACGAATGTGCAGGCTTCCTGTGGTATAGGTAAACTATCTAGTAGAAGTAGAAGGTTGCCTTAAATGAACTTTAACTGCTAGATAATACTAGCAGTCCACTCTCATTCAAACAATCTAGAGTAATTTTGCAGTTATTTCTTCCTGGAAACTGCAAAATGAGTTTTTGTCGTTGGATTGTGTTTTAGTCAAGCACAAATGTACGATTGGTTTAAGTATTTCAGAAGTCATCGAACCTTAGTTGATATCTGTAATATTGAGGAGCTTACCTACGGTATAAACTGACTAGATTTTCTTTGCGACACCGTCTTAAGTGTCGTAGGTTAGACCCTTTCATGGCAAAGGTAATGGTGGAGATTATTGCTATATTGCCGAGACTTTCAACATTACCCGCGATAGTTTTTTTTTAAGTGGTCGGTGCTTAGTAAATCATTTTATAAGTTCAAAACATTCTGGTAAGACTTGCATTTATAATAAAGTTTTTTAAACGTAAAATATTTTAAACCAAACTAAAAATAATACATGTAAAATGTTTGGGCACAAATATTGCACAATAGTATATTTTAGATAATTCAGCAGAATCATCATTAAAAACAATTTAGTAGCACATAAGTGTATCGTTCTAAAACCCTAATTGCCGTAATTGTGAATGATTTGTTGGACAACATAAGCCAAAATCGTAAAGTTACCCCCACAATTATTGCGACTTTTAGTCGGAAATTGCCACTGGTTTCAAAGTTTCTTCTTCTATCTGCACTCTAATAATTTTGTTACTTCTTTCCTACTATCGCGCTCTACGGCTTTCTCTTATACATATATTTTGCTGAAGATTTTTTGCGTCCTGTATGTTACTAGATTGAGCCTAATACTATTCTTCGATCGCTTCTTTTAGTATTAGCATAAATACGAGGACGTTTTACTTTATTTTTGCCTATATCAATTCGTTTTAGATGTTGCCTGAACTATTTCATATTTCCAAAAGTCGGTCTCTCGTTCGTTCCCGTTTTTTTGTTCCTTGTCACATGTTTTTGATTGTTGCAAAGACGAATTTCTCCTTGCATTTATATTTGACGTTTTATCCTTAAAGTGGTTTACCTTTGCCGAAAGAAAAAGCACCATACGCCATGGCGTCACTTTTTCTTTTTTCTGCCAGGAGGATGTTCTGAGAATTCAAGTTGCTCGAACGACATGTTTCAAATTAATCGGTTGAAATCGGAGACTGCCCAGTTTTTTTAAATAAATAAGTCATTAACATTTGTGTACGTTCGGAAACGAATTTTGCGATCTCAACAATCTCCCATAAGTTCTTGGTTTGGTTGAGCTCGGGAAATTGCGAAGGCCATTGAACCGTAGCAATATTTTCCCCGCCTAATCTATCTTTTACTAGCTGGGAGGAATGTTTGGGGTCATTATAGTTTTGAAACTAATATCTTAGTGGTATGATTTCTTCAGTATATGGAAGAAGGTAATTCCTTAAATTGTCTCTATACATCAAGCGGTCCATTGTACCAACAATGTGGTGCAGAGAACCCACGAACGATGAGGCTGCCACATCTGTGTTTAGAAGTACGACAAACATTATTTATTCAATCTCAACCGCATGGACGTTCCACATAATATCACCATCACTTTTAACTAAATAGAATTTTGACTCGCCAATCGAAACTACTCGTTTCCACATGTAAAATGCCCAGTATAGGTGATCTTCTGCAAACTGTAATTGGCTGGCTGATAGAAAGGGATCTGCATTAGCGAAATTGCAGATTTTACTGTCAGTGCGATCTGAAATTATCTTAGGTCAGCCTATATGTTTTAATCGGTTACTCCTATCGCTATCTTTATATCTTTTAATAATACGAGGCACAAGAGACGGATTAATCTTACATATAACTTTTTGGGATGTCTGACTGTTTCATAGTGCTGAGAAAGACACGAGCAATTCTTAGCCTAAGATCATCAACTATCCGTTTCATTTTTGCAGTCATATAAACGGGGATTACACACGTGTCTCTGTCTTGCTATATTTTTATCCAGCGCGCAATTATTAAAAATGAAAGATGTTTTTTGTTTTAGCAGTATCCTATTAAATGAAAATATTTTTATTTGGAGTTATTTACTGGAAAATCTGGGATTTATATATGAAATGACACAGCTCGTTCAAAAAATATCGAATCTTTTAGACAAATTCATGGACCTGAACGTTAAAATAGTTTTGGTGACGAAATGTAGCCTTACACTGTAGATACTCTGTGACACCCGACATATTTGCACCTCCCTTGAAATACAAGGCGTCATAGTATGTTCCAATGTATTAGATCGATATCAGCTGTGGAAATGCCAGGGCTTGTATCTATGAAGAGTACCGGCAAATCCACATATTAAACCGATATTGTTTGCAACAGTAAACTAATCCAAATTTGTTGATGGAAAAGGTAGATCAAAATATGAGGCACGATATGGGAGAATTTAATCTTGATTGCTTTTTTACAAAGATGATTTATCACGACTTGGGTAAAGTAACAAGGAAAAGAAGCAATTATATAGCTTGGTTTCACAGATGAATCAAGTTAGTTATGGTAGTAAGAAAAGAAATAAAATAATATAAATGGGAAGACAAGGATGTCATACAGTCCCTTCCCATATTAATGTTACCGCCATATAAATTTCACTGATTGGGCAGTAATAATTACAGCTTAGAGGATCATTTAAAACGGTCCTGCATTTTTCAATTCTTTTAAAAGGAAGGTGGTCTTTCGCAAATTTTAATCGTTTTTCTCCATAGCTTGAGTTCAGCGAAGCTTTCTTGTTGGTCGATGTGATTTCAACCCCAATTCTGCTAATAGTCTACTGAAAATTCGACGTACAATATTTACACCAGAAGTTTGTGCATCTTGGTATAGTTCCCTAAATGCCTGCTAAAAATAAAACTTTTGCGTTAACTAAACACCTACCGAAACACAAGTTTACGCTAGAATGATAATTCGAGATTTGATTAATTTACCATTTTTTGCTGAGTAAGATAACAGCACTACATTTGGAGATTATTTGTATGTACTGATATACTTAAACTTCTTATAAATATTTGTGGAACTTAATCTTGTCTTATACCTTTCCAAAAATGCAGATATATGTTTCCTAGCTGGTAGTAACGTTAATGCCCGTGATATACGAGGCTAGGATAGCAAGCTAGTGCTAGTAAGTTAGCGAGCTAGTGCATCTATCCTCGTGTATACAAAACTAGCTTTATTCCAGGCTAGTAAGCTAGTGTCTGAAGCCAGGATAGTTTAATAGGTTGCCGTTCTATTTTTAAAGCTAGTAAGCTTCCCCCACTACTAATTTCACTGTCCTGGCTTGTGTTTAGCTTCGTGTGGCGGGGAAGCTAGTAGTAGTCATTTTACTCACATGAGTTGTAGCGGCAACCTATTGGCTCGGCTGCCTTAAAATTACTGCCATCATGTAACCAGCACTAGCATCTTCCAAGCGAGAGCACCAAGCCACGACAGTTATCTCAACTAGCTTGCTATCCTAGCTTGGAAAACAAGCTTGGTGTATCTCGGGCATAATATGGCAAGGGACAGTAAATCAATCATTTCAAGGTTTGAAGAATAAAGTTATCAATATGGGAGAAAAAAACATCGCACCGTGGTAAATCTACGGTGATAACATCCTTCTATTGCGAAGGTAGTCTACCAAACACTATCTTTTTCATTTATTCGTAGATTTCAAATTCAATCATAAATACGTAATATATTATTTATTGTATGTAAATAGTCAGCTGGAAATAAGCCTATATTGGATTTAGTGCATTTCAAAGTTATTACATCATATTCTATACAATATCTACCGGCATATTAAACATAAAAAACTTCATTTTGTTTAGAGGAGAGCGAGAGAAAAAAGAAAACGTAAAAATTCCTAATACACAAAAAGTTGATTCTTTTTTTTTTGCAAACATGCGATTCGGCATTACTGCGTACCGTCCGTCGGTGGTGAAACAACGCGAAAGTACGGAAACCGACGACCGAATCCGGACTACGGGGCTTCGGCGTGCGTCGCGATGCTATACTAACCAATATTTACCTACCACGAGCGCGTCGAGACTACCGCTTTTCAGTTAGTCTGCGGGTGATCGCGTCGCCAGATAATACGCCAGAAGTCGAAAATTGTCTTCGCGTCTTGTTTGCCTCAGCAAAATACTCGCCGGCGATATCCCCGGAAAATACCGCGAGAAGTTTCTTTCGCACCAACGCGTACGCGACATAGTTTTACATTGAGTAAATATTACAACATAATTTTTAATATCTCCGATTTTGATAACGAACAGAGTGTGAGTTAGATGAGAGTTTAGGGGAAACAATTTGCAGTTGTTTTATTGCAGTTCTTTCTGCTGTTTCTCTTCAGTGTGATATCGGTGATTGTAACAAATACTTATTCTCTTGACATTTGAGTTTTTTGGTGCTAACTTGAGCTGCTCTTTATATCCTCAGTATCGTGCGTTTGTTTACCTGGGGTTTGTTTGTGGTTCTTCTGGTGGTACAGCGTCGGGACACGAAGTTCTCTCATCCGGGTAAGATTTCTTATCATGTGCGTTTATTGGGTTAAAGTAAAGCTATTGGAAATATTGAGTATACTGATTGTGTGGAAGTGATGCTCCATATAGTTTCTTTTTTCATGAACAATCCAGTTTAGCACAGCATGATTAATATTTTACAATAACAAAGCTGTAGGTAATATTAATATTAAAATCTATATACTGAATTATTTGGATGTATTAAGTGCTACGCTTATACACTATCCACGTGTTACAAAGTTCACCTTTCGAGTGCATATAAGGAAAGAACTGACTTCATAAGATACTTGTGTAAATGTGTATTTTGATTAATCGCCTTACAAACCGGATACCTAGTGTAGTTTATCGTAAAGTGGTAGACACGTTACGTCAATTTTAACACTTTTTTGAGGTTATTGTAGTGTGAATGTCATGGTAAATTCAGGTGTATTTATTGGAAATCTACCGGTTTTTTCAGAGATACGTACATACGTATGTCGACAATATCTAGGCGGCAAGCTATGAAAAAAAATGCTACAATTTTCAGAAACTCTACTGTTTTTCACAAGTTTGTCGGTTATAAATGACTTTGTTCATATCTACTGTTGAAATCTATTTAAAATATTTGCAAAGATAATTTGATTCTTTAATTCAGCTCACTTTCTAACATTTACATATTTTCAATCAAATGAAAAGTATTTTAAAATTTTACCTTTATGAAATTAGTATTAATCCACACATCCATCACATTATATTATACACCCTTGATAATATTCCAAATATTTAAACTGCTCACAATGAATAAAACTCAATACGATACTATTACCATTTTATTTTTACATTCAGTGTCGTGTGATATCTACATTTACATGAGAATGATAGCAACTGCTACAAATTGTAGTTGCTTCAAATTAAGAACAAACTACCCCGTATAGTTTTAGCGGGATTATTGACGATTGTGCATATTATAAACTTAATCATTGATTATTTCAATTTTAGCAAGATCTGTATGCGAGACTCAACATTTACAGATAATACTGAACTATCTGATAAATAGGAGTGACGATGATTGACCTGACTTAGTAAAAAATTAACAGTGAACAGCTTGCTTAGAGATAAATGTTATACAGCACTAACAAATTTCAAACAGTGCAAGATATATTTGACGGTAAAAGATGATTTGTTAATTATTTATTTGAACTACTGTACTTTGAAGTAGCGAGCATTCTTCTTGACATACTAATGTTTTAGTCATTATTTACTCCTCATAAAACTGTTACTAAGGCATTTAGTATTAATAATATTTCATCACTACATATATTTTGTAAATTGGTACATATATTTTAAATCATTTCTTATCCAGAAACTATGTTTCATTGTAGCAAAACAGTAATAACATGTAAGAGTAGTGTATTATTATGCCGACGTCACTAGTATGAGAAAATGCATCATTGCGCTAGACATTCATAGCTGTGAATAAATGTTTCTCTTTCGCTTTTAATTGCAGCATACACTATTTAAGATACTTTAAATTAAATTCTTTTTACTTTCGTAAGATGTGAGCACAAATGCAGTAAACTTTCTTCATAAAATTGCATTTCTAAGTTTTGGCGCCCACAATTGCTGCGGACGGCAAAACAAGGATATAAAATAAAGTGGGGTAATACACCTCATATTGCCAAGAAACGTACAAAAATTCAAAATTCTCCCACGTTTTCTTAAAGGAAAACCACAGCGAAACAGTTGAAGCAGTTATAATTACAAAAATAAAACACACACTGCCTTAAGTAAAGATTTTGCAGACAGCGAACTTAAAAAATACTACATTAATCTCCCTTTTCGGTCAAATATGCAGCAATATAGTAACAGAACATTTAAAGCTGCCTTTTAAGCACTTTCGTTACGGGCACTTATCAGCATATATTGTGCAATTTTTATTCAGGTTTCATATCTTATGGCCCGAATAAGAGTAAATTTATATCACATGAAAATTTTAACCACTTAGGTGATGATCCGGTCATTACAGACTGCTTTCTCTTACAGAGGCTAACTGGTATGTTTAGAACGGAAATCATTTCTCTGAGTGATTTGTAGAGATTTTTCTTTCCCTCGGATCTACAGTTCAATTTGTATAAGAAATTATTTGCGTCGGGTTTAGCTATCCTTGTTTTAGAAAACCGCTGCCAAGAGGAATATCTATGTATTCTGTAATTGCTGTAAAATGTTTTATTATTTACCGGGATTCCAATATCTAATAAATCGTTTCACGTTAACATTTGAAGCGGTGAGTCAAAGTATCCTGCAATGATATTCCTATTCATGCCCTGAGCTCTTCCTGCGGATAGTTTTGCAGATTTTCTAATAGAGAGGAGCTTTGTCTGGCACACTGTCACATTGCAAAAAATTATGTTTTATATCCAGTTTATTAGTAAAGTCATCATTTACCTTGCATCGCTTCCATTAGTCGCAAATTAGAGTTTTTCAAGTTCCTGTATGCCTGACACTGTTCTTCTCTATTAGCTGTTCTGCTACTATTAGCAGTTACATGTTAGGATTAGGGCTTAGGATTCTAACGATAATGCTATATTTTTCATTGACTACATTTACATATAGCAAATTTAGTAATGGAGGACTTAGAGCAGGTCTCACTTGCCAAACTAAACTGTCATGTGCAATTTTATAAGCGGTATGTAGATGATTGTATATGCTGCATACCAAATGATAAAATTGAACATGTTCTACACACATTTAACACATATCATGATAGGTTAAAATTTACTTTTGAAAGAGAAAATCAAAATTCTATAAACTTTTTAAATGTAAAGATACAACATGATAACACACAAATAAAAACAAACTGGTACATTAAAGACACTAGTAGTAGTAGGCATTTAAACTATTTTTCAAACACTATAATATTTCTGTTTTGATTCAAACACATTTTCTTGGAATTTAAAAAATACTAGCGTAATTATTAACAGTTTAGTAGATCAGGCTATTAAATTAGCTCACCCTGATTTTAGAAAAGAAAATTTAAGCAAAGTAAAAACAATACTAGAAAAAAATAGTTATCCTAAAGAGTTTTACAATAAATTAATCACAAAAAGAATAAATAAAATATATAACACAGGTACAAAATCAAATAATAACATATACCACACTATACCATATATAAACAATTTAAGCGACACAATAAAACACGAATTAAAAAAATCAGACATTCACATAACTTTCATACCTACCAACAATAGACATTTATTCACAAATTTAAAAACACCCATTAAACATGGTAATCAAAGTAATGTCGTTTATAAATTAGATTGCAAAGATTGTAATAAATGTTATATCGGACAAACCAAACAATATTTAAAGAAACGAATTTATAACCATCAATACACAGTTACACATAACGTCACCGCTGAAACATAATTTTGATTTTCAAAACACTAAAATTTTAAAAATGCTTTATCTAAGCACTCTAAAGATAGACGACATAATTTTGATTTTCAAAACACTAAAATTTTAAAAAGGAAAATAATTATAAAAAAAGATTAATTTACGAAATGATATACATTAAGAAAGATGAAAACGCGGTAAATTTTAGAACGGATATTGATAATTTAAGCGTTATTTACAATAATTTAATTCACGCATGAATTTTATTAATTTTAAGCTCTTGACTAGTTTTTTTTGCCATGTTTTTCCCTAGTCCTTGAACAGAATTGTTAGAGCTTGACAAAAAATAGATTTATATACGAATAATTCAAATCATTTCGATTTCTAATGTTGTATTAAATCATTATTCCTTCATTATTACTTGTGAATATAATTAAAATTCGATATATCAATGAATTCTTTGTTTTTAGATAATTTTGTTGATAGGCATGGCAATTTATATTTATATTTTTAGTAATTTGACATATGTATATTATTCTCAATTTCTTCCACCGTTGAAGTTGTTTTAACGAAAACATATTATTATATGTTATGGAATAAATTGGTATTTAATTATTTATTGTTTTATTGACCTCTAAGTGGAAATAAATCAGGAATTAAAAGATAACTAGATTTACACCAATTTCTTGATTTTTTACTTTATCTTTTGTTGTAGCTATAGTGGTTGTAGCCCAGGCAGCTCTTGTGTTTCTTATTTATCTTTTGACCATATTAAAGAAGAGGAAACTAATTAAAAATGTAAACAAAGTTTATGAGATATACTTCTTGCAATACTACGAAGAGTATTGCCCTAAATATGGTGGAGAATGATCTCATTGCAAACTATTATTAGTAATAATTTAAGGAGAGTTAGATTTTCAGTTTCTAACATATGGTAGCTATAATATTTAATAATATATAATATCTACTGCTTTCTGGGTAGCTTAACAAGGAGTTGCAAATGCCTAGACTCAATAAAATAGAATACTGTCCTCCGATCATACAAATTCTTATATCGCATAACCATACTAACAATCATCGTATTTTCAAAATTATAATTAGCTTCTTCTTTTCTGTTGCATACTGGTTGTTAACGTTGTTGTGTTACAATATTTTAGTCATGTCATGATAGACTATAATTTACATTTTAAAAAGAATGCCAAAATTTTATGAGTTTTTTAAGAATTAAGATTGTATATAACAATGACATCAAAACAAACAGTAATGTCGTCTACAAATTACACTACAAGGCTGTAACAAATGCTACATCGGTGAAACTAAACAATATTTAAAGCAACGATTTTATAATCATCTTATATAAGGACTTATGATAATAAAAAATAGACGAGGTCAATTGTAGAACTGATATTGATAATGTAAGTTTATAAGTAGCATGTTTTGCCACGTTTGTCTCCAGTCGCTAAACAGAATTGTTATAGCTTAATAAAAATATATTGATATAGAGATTTATTTAAATAAATACAGGGTGACTGGTATGTAAACGTACATACATACTGGAAGACCTATTAGTAGAGATCATTTGCAATAGATTTAGCCTAATATGGCTTACACAAAAGTGAAAAATATTCGAGGTAGGGAAGGAAGGGTAAGAAAGTTTTAAGGATCTTGTAGACTTAATGTATTATGAAAATTTTGAAACAATTACTCATCAATCTAGACATTGTTTCGAGGTTTTCTTGAGAGCTGGAAGTATTAATTTTGTAATTCTTTTTTTTCCAAGAATTTAACATAATGTTTGCTACGTTGTGCGTGTTAATGTGTCTTTTAATAGTGAAAACTGAGAAACTGAAAAAAACTTCTATAATTTTCATTAATTTTAAGTATTAGCCGGAGTAAGTAATGGATTTTGGAAAAGAAATAAAACATTCAATATCTCAAATATTTTCCACTTTTGTATAAAGCATATTTGGCTAAATCTATTGCAAATTATCTCTACTAATAGGTCTTTCAGTATGTAGGTTTACATACCAGTCATCCTGTATAATAAATTTGCATTAATAAATGTTTCAATGTTCTCTGTGAGATTGTAAACAGAACAACATATATGTAAATATCAAATTTCTTAAATATACTGATTATATCAGAATGTGTGCGAGCGACAGCAATGTAACTTCCAGGTAATATTGAACAGAGTTTAGAATTGCCATATTTGTTATGTCTTTCACCGGTTGATTCCATATCAAGTGTCAATTCGGGAGCCTTAATTATTAGCCTAATTAAAACATACTCTTAAATTTCGCAAAGTTGTTAACCTTACTTGTTTACCTTAAAGTTGCGAAGAAACGAAAACTGTTTTAAAATCGGCTATTTAAATGCTCTCATTTTACTTTATCTACACCACAGGCCATATAAAATTTATAATATTTTTGTCAGTTTTGCCTGATTTACACATAATATACTCTATCAATAATAATAATCAACATATTTATACTAACTTATGACCTTAGCTTAATATGCCTATGTATATTGAATATGTACAAATAGGTATTAGAGATTCGATAAAACCAGGCACTCAATGATTTTCGCTGTTTCCGGAATTTTTTCATGGTATAAAGGACAATTTATTACGTGTCATGTTTTTTTCATATTTATACTAGATATATGGCGCGAGATACTTCGAGCGTTATTGAGTTTGTGATCGACCAACCAGCCGTGCGAATGAAAGTAAACTTGATCGTGTTGTGTATAAATATGCTACGATCGGTGAGCTTGCTTAAACGTTTAATGTGCATTTTCATGCCGGATGGTTGACACGAGTACGTTAGTTCATATTTAAACATCTTAGCATCTACTCGATGGTTAACCAGCACCTCCTATGGAACATAAGTTCATACGTAGAAACAAAATCGTTAAGAATAACCATTAAAACAAAAATTGTTGTTATGTGAGAGAACTTAAACAGCCTTAAAATTGACTTCCTCCTTCAGATCATCTAACTATCTATAATTAAGCTGCAGTAAAGTTATAAAAGTATCGTACACTTTGATCTACATCCAAAGTAATATTATCTTAAAGTTTGGTTACATTTTCTCGAGAATAATATACATAGTTCGTAATATTCTAGTTAAATTCGACTGTGCTATGTTATACGTAATATACGTATATTACGGCACTAGAGTGGGTAAAGTTCAAATCGAGAATAAAGTATCTAGTTATTTTATTTTCATTCATGAAAGAGAATTGTTCAAACAGCGAAAGAGTACTAGCTTTATTTTGTGTACATTAAATATTAACAGAGTTTCTATGAAAGTAGTTACTACGGTTTATTCTCTGCGAAAGTTGAAACGCTATTGTAAATGTAATCATATCCAAATGTGTATACTTGCCGGTGTGGAAAATCGTATAACCTCACTATCCGAACTTCTGGAGTTGGTGACAAAGCACGTGTTTTATTGATTTATAATTTGAAATGAAATATAAGGTGGATGTAGGCTAGATGCTATGAAACAAATCATCTATACTATGTCGAGACTGCATTACATTAATAAATAATTTATATTGATTATTGTTTCCAAGAAAGGATTCTAGTGTAGGGTATACCAACAGCTATCTAACCTCCTAGATGTTTATTACTTTACCTGACATATAATTTATTCATTAATGAGGACTAGAAGAAAGCGAGGAACCAGCACGTTAACAATTGATATGTTACCGTCGTTTTTACATTAAGATTGAATTAACAGTACAATTAGTAAGTGCTATAAACGTGTTAGTGGATAAATATAAATTCTCATTACAAAGGATATTATTTTTTATAAGTGACGTTCTCATTATTTCAATTTGTTTATTTATATATCTATTTATTTATTGAGGGAGATAATTAGTAGGCATACTCTAATTTTTTTCTTTTTCCCAGAGTATTTCTCATATATGTTTATGTGGCATGCCACTAATGCTTTCCAGCCAAACTTTGGATGGAAATAAAACGCTATGAAGAAAAAGAGTGATGTTAAGAAGTGTAGCACTAGTCTAACAATAATTCTCTATGACATCCAATCCGAGCAGCAGTTAACTTCAACGCTGGGCTTTAAACAGTAAAACTGCTGCCCTTTTAAGAGCACGTTTTGTCGTAGCGCAAAATCAACCTCTTTACCACACTAAGTCTGATTATTTCTCATTGTGTGTTCTTTATCAATGCTGTGACCTACTTCTTGTTGTGTATTGCAATAAGTCGTATATAAACAGAAAAACTCCTAAACTTGGCAGTACCACCAACACTGAACTTAAGAATTACCTAGCAACGACATTAGTGTGCCATTTTTAAGTGTATGTGCTTCAGCGCTAATCTACTACTTGTTCTTCTTATTTCACTATAGCCCACTACTATCACTCTCTTTGTACTTGTGTAACGTAGACCTGCAGAGTGTCCTCAAAGCAACGGTAAGAGAAAAGTTTTGTTAGACAAAAAAGACTTTTGTCTAAACAAAACGTCTTTTCTTTTTTAAAATAATTTAACGAAGTAGTAAATGTGCATCTTATTGACTTTACAGACACAGTCACAAATAGTATCCATTTGAAATTCATTTTAATCCAATGAATAATACTTTTATGAGCTGGGCTTAGTCTTGTAGCTGTTTAAATTTACACGACACTAAAATACCAAATTTCTGCTAATTAAATAAAGAAATATAGCTCTGTCTACATTGTGAGACTCTGCTCTGCAGAAGCTGCCTCTTGAATACTTCTTGCCACAGCCCACGACCTCTCTAAAAACGAACCTTTTACAAACGATATGTACTATTATAGTTTACTCTAATCAATACAGCAGGAACTAAACATAGACAAGCACTTGGCATTATTATGAGTCAAAAACTTGCAGTTATGGTCACCATACCCGCTAATGCGAGAGGAACTGCCCAGAGGGGCTGCACCTTAAGGTTACTTATGAATGTAGCTTGAAACCAATAAATTTCGTCGTACAAAATCGGAATTAAAAATCTCAGACTCTTACAGATCTTTATCGCCAGTGAAATCCAGAAAAAGGATAGGAAATATACCTACTGGTATTAAAACTAGTGGAGCAATTATAATGCGAGCTAATACAAAGGTGAAAAGCTGAATTCTTCAATACCATGCAGGTTTTACATTTTTCCCATTACCACACAAATTAACTTAACAGAAAAGTATTCATGTTCACAATTAACCAGAGTTTATCCATTTTTCCACTGCTCCTCTACAGACCTAAACGACATTTGCAAAGTGCCAGTTTATTTCAAAAGTGACAAGAAGGAAACAGTAAAGCATATTCATACAAATAATGTTGATTCAAATTTCATTACTGCATTGTTTATTTCGGAGGTACACTTTACGCTGTAAATTCAATTTCATTAGAAAATGCATTTTAAAACGTATTGTAGAAAGTCTCATTATAATAACTTTCGTTTGAACTGCATACTGTTGACATTTAATTTATTTTACTGCATTCATAAATACAATATTATTTCCTCTTTTAGAATGTAAATGTGTAGCAGTGTCGTTGAAAAACGTCGACATGTCGTCGTTCTGGCAGCAATTTACAATATTTCTGCTCGAATGTACCAAGATTGATGTACTAACTCGAACGAAACGCAGACGCCCGTAAAGTCCAATCCGTTTGATAGAGTGGAGAATGGGGCGCAGTAAATAGAAGCGTCAATTTTCGATAACCGTCGTCCTCCCAAACATATTCGAATCCAATTAAGAAGCTTTTCCCCAACCGACAATTCAATATCGTCATCGCGGTAATGCGGTATTCTTCTGTGAAGTGAATGTCGAAACGGGACAATATATAGTCGTTTTCGAAGTGCATCAGTGCAAGTGTCAGCGCAAATAATTAATGAATCGGACCTGATGCTATGCTGTATTCAGGAATATCGACTGATATTTGTTTACAGGTGCGGTTGTATGCTTTTAGCTTGATATGTAATCGCCGATGACAAAGTAATTAAACTGCTTGTCATGTTGTAATCTGCGCAATAACTTTGAAATTGCAGTACACGAAGGAAAGGAGTCACACTATGTAAATGTCCGAACCAGTTAGTAATAGATTTCTGTAATAGCTTAGTAATTCTCTTACACATACCCATTACAGACAGTACATATAATTAAGAACGCTAGATTTTTGGGATATTTTTCATTTTTGCTGGTAATACATTAAATAATTAAGCGGTTATATATGTTCAAATATTTTGTTGACGTAAAAATAGATTCACGAACAAAATAAAGCCAATCTAATTGATCGTTGTCATCGTTTGCGGACTGGAACAGCATCCCTTAGTAATAAGCCTGCAGCTATAATTGTCAAATTCTACTCTTTTGTGCAAAGAAAATTATAAGAAATAACAAAAAACAATTAAAGGGTACTGGTGTTACGATTGTTGATGATCTTACAAACCAGCGTTATCACTTATACAGGGAAGCTGCGAAGAAACTCGGCCGTAAAAATGTATGGACGTATAACGGGAATATTTTTGTCAAGTTTAAGGAGAATAGTACGCTAATTCAGACCATCGATGACTTAAAAAAGTTAAGTTAATTATTTAGAGAGCTGCCACGGACATGTCACGTTGCTTGGTTTCACAACAGAGGTTGTAGTAACATTACATTTTTCTTTTTTATTGTTGTTTATATTTTGTATCTTATTTAATTTATACATTATATACATAGTTATTCATTTATTTTTTCTTTTTTTTGGACTGCACTGAATTTTGCATTTTAATTACTTTTAATTTTAAGTAGTGTTCTATGTAACCGCATTTATAATTATCTTTTGCATTCTTTTTTAGATTTGATTCTTTTTTTTTGTATTGCCATATATAACACACTTAACTTGGTGAAATTGTATATACTTTTGCACTTTTATATTTATCTGCATTCTTGCTTAACGCAATTACCTTATCTACTTCTTTATTGATCGGTTGCCTTTCCGTTCCTATCGCCTTAGTAATTTAATTACTTAATTTCTTTTAGTTTTACCTTTGTCTTTTCTGCATATTATTCAATTAGTGTTTTCTTATTTTTCTTTTTCTCCGTAAATATTGGTTATCTTTGCACTGTTTTTTTTGTAGACGTAGTAGCCGCATACGATGAGTTATCATAACTTCACAGTGGCTTATCTTAACGCCCGCTCGCTTCTCCCGCATTTTTTAGATATTAAGCAGTTGTTATTGGATAAAAAATTTGATATATTTGCAATCACGGAGACTTGGCTGTCTAGTGTTGTGGACGAGGAAATGGTACGTATACCTAACTATAAAATGTTCCGCAATGATCGGAATGGGCGTGGAGGTGGAATCGCCATTTTTGTAAAGAATGATTTTAATAGTTCTGTTTTAAACGTTACCGTTTTTGATTTGGAGCAGACATGGTTAAAAGTTGGGGTTAATAATACTACTTATGCTATTGGTTGTGTTTATCGATCACCGTCATTGTCATTGTCATTTTAATTTTGATGATACTCTGTCGGATATGTTTTTGAATTATGATAATGTTATTTGCCTGGGAGACTTTAATCTAATATGCTCGACGGAGACAATGCCAATGTTTTATCGTTCTGCTCTATGCTTAATAGTTATGGTTTGCGACAAATTATTAGCGAACCAACGAGAATATCGGGTAGCTCTGCAACTCTTATTGACCTTATTATACTTTCTGACGTACTTGGCACGTGTCGTTGCGGTACGGTTGATGTCGGCCATTTATCAGACCATCAATTAGTTTTCTGTGAACTTAACGCGCCGTGTCCTGAGTCTCCTGCGCCACCTAGCAAATATAGAAATTTCTCTGGTATTAAGCATGAGACTTTTTCGCGTGACCTTCAGGCAATCCGTTGGAGCTGCATTTATGACATTGCTGATATAAACGGTAAAGTTAATTTCCTAAATGAAGGTTTATTATCTTTATTTGATCTCCATGCACCCTTCATTTCTCCCAATTCAAAATCGCGTAAACGTCCGTGGCTTACTTTTGCGGTATCGCGGATGATGAGGCTAAGGGACAATGCTCTGAAATGGTATCGTCGTACTGGCCAATTGGACCATGGCAATTATTATAAAGCCTTAAGAAACCAGACCACTCACGCAATTCGAAGAGAAAAAAAGCTTACTTCAGTTATCAATTTAATAATGCTAATGCTAGAAAGATGTGGCGTATTCTAAATAGCTCCCCTTCCTAAGGATATTTCAAACCCAAATCTTATTAATACTCACTTTATTTCCTCATCCAATATAAACATGCATCCCGACCACGAAACTATATCATTTTGCAACAGCAATAGACATCCCAATTTTCTAACTGAATTTGACTTTATATTAGTAAACGAATCGGACGTTTCACGTATAATTTTTAGTCTATCGTCTGCTGCCGTAGGATCAGATGGTATCAATTTGAAAATGATTATTCTTAGTTGTCCTACTATTTTACCATACCTCACACATATTTTTAATTTTTGCTTGGGCCATGGCGTGTTTCTACAGTGCTGGAAAACAGCAATCGTTGTCCCTATTCCTAAGGTGAAACAACTTGGTACGTTTAATGATCTGCGCCCCATAAGTTTGATACCTGTACTCTCAAAGATATTAGAGCGGATTGTAGACAATCAAATTAGGACGTACCTCTCAAATAATGACTTCTTGCCATTGAGGCAATCTGAATTTAGAGCCAGTTGCAGTTGTGCTACTGCACTACATGACCTTATTGATGATGTGATTTGTGCTCGTGATAGAGGAGAGGTTTCGCTTTTGGTTCTACTCGACTATTCCAAAGCGTTTGATAATCTGAATCATTACCTCTTGTTGGGAATGCTGCATTATCTAGGTTTCAGCAGATCAACTATACATTTCTTTGCATCCTATCTGTCATGTCGACGCCAATGTGTTAAAATTGGTACAACGTTCTCTGGTTGTAAATTCTTAACTAGCGGTGTAGCTCAGGAAAGCGTCTGTGGTCCTTTCTTGTTTATTATTTACACTGTACTTATTGAGAAGTTTAATACTCCACATTGTAGATTATTTTGTTATGCCGATGATACTCAATTGTTATTTAACTTTTCCTCGGACAACTTGATGGGCGCTGCAACTGTTGTTACCGATACGATTCAATCATTAACTGATTACTCCTCTAAGCACTGCCTCAAAATTAACCCTAATAAATCAGCTGTCTTATTATTTTGCGGAAGTGGGTATTCTGATTTTATTAAAAATCTTATTGATGTTCAGGTTGATGGCATTGCTGTGCAATATGTTGATAGTGTTAAAAATTTAGGGCTACTTCTAGACTCCGAACTGAGATTTAGTTTACACATTAGTAATGTTATAAGAAGAGCTTATAGTACATTGAAGGTTTTGTATTCCCACAAAGATGTTTTGCCGGGTTCATTAAAACTGTTATTATGTAAGAGCCTGATACTTTCCCTATTCACTTACTGTGATACTATTTACGGACCCTGTTTGACAGTTGTTGATGGGCAAAAGCTGGCCACTCACTACGCGTTACTTTCCGAGTTACTTGACTTGAAATAAACTTGACAAGTACTTCTCCGAATTGTATACATTACGTGCCTACTTTAAAAGTTACAAGTTTTTCGGAAAGTGCAAGTCAGAAGACGAGTAGTTTTTAAAAATGGAGGAAAATAATGATACGGCAGCTTTAGCAGCTTTTATAACATTAAGTTGTGGTTATCTTTTACTCAAAAATAGAAAAAGGAAATGTAGACGCAAAAGATGGTGGGTAACACCTTTAAATAAGATTTACTTGCACAATTTTGACTACAAACATTGTAAACGAGAACTAACTTGCAACTACTCGCACTAACGAATGCCGCGTAGTGTAGCGCGATCATAACAAGTATCGCAATAATCTACTTGCCGCCTTTGACTTGGGAACGTTTTCCGACACACGACGGGAAGTACAAGTACTTCGGCGAGTCTGTGCAAAGTTTCATACACACTGCTTGCTACTTGTCAAGTACTTGGCAAGTATCGCGTAGTGAGTGCCCGGCTAAAGAGTGCAGCAAGTACAGAACTCTTGCTTGCGATTTATCTATGGTATCCGCAAGCATGAGAGAATTTCGCACAAGCTTGGTGAGGCAGGTTGGTTAAATATGAAGCAAACCCTGTTTTTGCACAGTGCCTGTCTGTTCCGGTCTATAATTATAAATAAATCTCCTCCGTATCTATACAATAAAATTACTTACCGAACAGACGTCCACAACATCAACATTCGTTATAAAAATGTTATTACTGTTCCGCGGTATCGTACTGCACTTTTTCGGCGGTACTTTACATACTGTATAGCTTCGGTGTGGAACAGTCTACCTAATAGTGTCAGGGAAGCGCCTACGATGGTGGCTTTTCGGAGACTTTTGCGGATGGATGGGTCACATTAGCGATTTCATCAATTGAATTTACTGCGCTGTGAGACTGCAGTTGCTACGTTTTTCCTTGCAGTTAATTATTATGTTATGCTGTTTGGTAAGCTGCGTGCTTAACGTATAATATACAATGTATTGATGTAACTTGGTGTGTATTATTCTCTGTTGTATTGTGTTGAGGGTCAGATGGTAGAACAGAGAGGTAACTGCCTCTTCTGAATCTGATTCTTTGTCTCGATGTCTTCTGTTTTCTTTATTATATATTATAATCTGTTCAGTTGTACTTTTTTTTATTGTATTTGAGACAATAAAAAATTATTATTATTATTATTAATATATTCCATAGATAACATTTTAAAATAGAAACAGAACAATTCATGCTGGACATTTTATTAAGAACAAGGGATAGTGTATTTAAAAACTATATCATATACCCACTGTTACACCTAATTGTTAATATTTTATGGGAAACCCTTTAGTTTGCAAAACTTCAGCACATCTCCTACATAGATTCAACGAGACGGGCACAACGTTCTTGGGGAATACTCTGTCATGCACTACTTACTCAAACAGACTATCTAAATTTCTTATGTCATTTTGTCGCACAATCCTTTTGAGATCGTTCCAGAAGTTTTCGGATAGGGTTCAGCTACGGACTGCACGAGGGCCAGATCAGAACTGTGACTGCATTCTGATGTAGCCAATTTTTTACTCTACACGTGGTGTGCTTTGGATGATTGTCGTGTTGGAATTTCCAAACAACTGGCAAATTCTCCTCCGCATAAGGCAGCATCACGGTTTCTAAAATATTCATATACATGTGCTGGTCCATAATGCCTTGGATTCTGTAAATTGGACCAACTCCGTGCCAGAATATGTAACCCCAAACCATTATGGAACCACCTCCATGTTTCAGGGTTATTCGAGTATACCTCGGATCGAATTCTTTGCATGGTGGACGACGTAGGTATTGTCTACCAGCAGATCCTATTCGATTAATTTTAGTTTCGTCGGACCAGAGTACATGATTCCCTTGGTTAATCGTCCATTCTCTATGAGTTGCTGCAAATTGTATTCGTGCCTTTCGATTACGCTTGTTAACCAAACAATTCTTGCGCGCCGCTCTTCCAAACAATTGCGCTGCACATAAACGACGTCTAATAGTTCTGGCTGACACACCAGAACCATCTTTTCCAAATATTTCTTGCCTTATTGCGTTAGATCTCAGTCGAGGATTTTTCTTTGCTAAGCGTACAAGTATTACGTCAGTCGTAGCAGTGGTTTTTCTAGGTTTCTGTTTTCTTTTTATATTTTTTGTAGTATTATATAACTTATAGTGGATGAGAGCATGAAATACCATTGTTTTTGAACACTGCAAATGCTCTGATATTTTTTTATATGACCATTTTCTGACATATAACTTAAGAATACATTTTCTCATCGTAGGAAACGCAACTTTTGCTTTTTCCCATGTTTATGCCAAATTAAAATAATTGGAAATATTATATATACTTATATATTGCATAAATAATAAGTTGTCGATACGCACAGTAACACGGCAAAGCGACAAGTTGATATCCACATCGTTCTTAATTATATGTCCATGCTCATTCGGCGAACTGTAACCGTTTGCTTCGTTCCGAGACATCGGAGATTGACAAACACCTGCTCTGCACACGTGTTTTAAAGAGAAATCATATACTTGTAAGTTTCGCGAATAAAAATCATATATCTTGAATATACACATTAAAGCTAAATCAGTACTTGATAATTTGATGCCGCTCTTAATTATATGGCCACCACTGTATATAATGAACTCAAATTTCTGACTAAAGTTATAACAAATTCACAACTTATTGATAAAATTAGTGGAGATCCAA
This sequence comes from Holotrichia oblita, assembly GCA_023690525.1. NCBI lineage: Eukaryota > Metazoa > Arthropoda > Insecta > Coleoptera > Scarabaeidae > Holotrichia > Holotrichia oblita. The sequence goes on along the minus strand of CM043015.1, from coordinate 178,540,112 downwards.
TGAATATCAATAAAGTGTTGCGACACTGGTCTTCTTTGTAGTAAGTGTCCACCCTACTGCAGAAATGATCATATATGTATATAGAAATATGAATGCTAGAAGAATACAAAAGAAGATGCAGAGGTGTGCATTGAAGCATGCTGAACAGAAGTGAGTGATTTTGAAAAGTAATATTAATCCATTTCGTTAATTTCGTCGATATTTGTTAATTTTTAAGTAGTAAGAGAAAAAAGTTATTGGATCTGAAATACATGTTGCTTAATTTAGATTTACAACTAATGCTTAAAGACCGTCCAAGAATTGCTAATCAACTCAAATAGATACGAAAAGATTCATTCCAAATTTGTTTTCAACAACATTTTGTGTTTGGTGTGTAATGTATCATAATGAACGCTCGATGAATATGCTGGCTCACATTTTTCATACAAATGATAATACGTAATAATAACTCACCCATCTTACTCTCAATATATTGTCATCTAATTCGCAAGTACGACATCCTTCGATTCGCTCCAGGGGTAGCACCAACCTAACCTTAACATACATACTGCTCCAAACAAATATGCAGCATAATATCATTTGAGAACACCAGCAGGACGTAAATATAGACGGTTGAATGGTGAATGGGTTGAATTGATTCGATTTCCATTACACGTCAAACAAAGCGTCGCCTGAGCGGACAATTCGCATTTCCATGTTATTGAATTCCACCGCTGCTGCTTCGGTAGAGCGACCCTTAGGCACCTTTTTTTCATAACCGGGTATAATTGTCCGTGAATTCAGACCACGTGTATCTGACGTAGCGGCGAAAGGGAACACCTCAACGAAGCGGAAACGAAAAATGTAAATGAGAAGGAAACGTTGAAAGGACAGCAATGTACGGGCGATACGAAAATTAAATGGTACTAAATTTGTAAGATCGTTCGTATATAGAAGTGCGGAAAGGTGTGTGTTAAAATTGAAGGCAACAGGGAAGAATAAAGTATAGGTACCTCTTTTTTATATAGAAATAGATATAAATGTGTCGCATTTCGCGAAGCTAATCAAAATAAATACAAAAGCTCCTCCCCTATATTATATTCATATGTTATTAATAGCTCTCAAGTTTACTTTATATTGCAGCGTTTTGTAATCGCACATACATAATAATCTGGAATTCATTCTAATTTTGTAATACATTTTTGATGTTTTCTCACGTCCATTACATGTCTGGTGTTGATATTACCGGAGTTTGAACAAAGCGTGTTGGTGTCGTAGTCACGGGTGATGGCATTTTGGTCTTCACGGAGTTAGATAAGTATTAGTCAGACAAGTACTAGGTATTGTTTTCTTCGAAAAAGTAAGTATTTTTCAAACTGTCAGATTTAACTTCTCGAATAGTAAATGGTACAGTGTGGAAAACCTTGTGATTATTTGATATATTTTCACTGTAGGACTAAAAATAGTGTGCAATCGCATTATGTGAATCGAATTATCGGAGACTACACCAAAAATTACTGTTATCTATAAAAGACGAGTAAGTAAAATGAGGAATTCATTTCTCCGAACCAACGCTTTCAGAATTGTTATTCGTGTTAGAACAGGTACGTTGCATCGCTCATAAAAAATTCTTGTATGAGAGATAAATGTCTGACTGGTTTACGATAACATTTTCAACTTATTGGATTAAATTCAGTGTTGACTTTTTTTAATGCCGATAAGATAAATCAACGAATTATTCAGTTCTTTCTTGTCTATAGAGTGTTAAATCGAAGCTAAGCTTATTTCAATTAGACTACAATCATATAACATAATCGGGAAAGAACAATATTACTATCTATGTGAATGGCTTTTGATGCTAAGGGCCACACTACGGTCTTAATTATATTTATTGTAATTTGGCAACACCAATCTGCTGCATTTATAAAGTTGTAATAACCATAAAGATGTTTCTGCGAGTTTTCAGAAGTTCGGCTTTGTCCAATATCATTATTTCAGTAGCGGTAGATTTATATAGAATCATGCATAAATTCTTAAGGAGAAGTAGACAACACTGAAGCATTCTCAGGTAGACAGACGAGCCTGTTTCTGAAAATAAAATTAAGATAAAATATTCTTTTGGATTTAGGTAGCAGAACTGAACGAAGAATTTTAACAGCAGAACAAATAAAACCTAATAAACTTAAACGACGTGAATGACAAAGATGTACTCGTTACTTATAATGCTTCGTATAAAATAGTCCCTCATGCAATTTGTGAAGAATTCATTCTGCCAGCTGCGACTGAGTTTGTAGTAACAATGTTTGGAGCCAATTTTGTCGAACTATTACAGTTCATACCTCCATAAAATGGTATTGGTACAAGTCGAATTGGTGATATATCTAAAGATGTAGAGTTGTTTATCGGGTAGTTGCGTGATTAATTGTTTTCCATTCAATTTCATCGGATAACAAATAAAAATCCTTATTTAATAGTCTATATTCGATTTTGGGAAGGCACTTTAGACGTAGTTAAACTGCTTCTCTGCAAATTAGCAGAACTCAGAGTAACTCCCATTATTTAATATCTTAAACAATCTTGTAAACGAGATGAATATATAGTGTGGAAAAATTGCGTCAGAATATACGCCGATAGTACTAGTACAGACCTGAAAATCTTGAAGGCTGTTAAACTTTTGGAAAACAAAGATCTACAGAATATTTCTGGACATGCTATATGATTCAGGAAGAAGTTTTGGCTTCCAATGAAATAACATCTGCTCTGGATACTGTGCTTATGACGATTATAAATGTGACTCATTAAATAACAAATCTTTGCTTTTCAACGTTAATAGTTTATATCGAAGCAAGGTGGTTACCACGAGAGGAAGTTTTGCAACATTTTTTTAGAAAACGGAAACTGACTGAAAGCCGAGAAATTTCGAGGAGATTTATTGGTAAGAAAATTGCACTTCTTGGTCGATATATTGCAGAAATTAAATAGATTGACTTTTCAATTCTCTCGAGTAAACGCACATATCTTTTGAATACGATAAAGTTTATGATGTTTTTTTAAAGCTGGAATTGTGGAAAAGAAATAGTGATAATCATTAAACTTGTTTCTAATTTAGTTTTGATAAGTTAGTTATCTACTATCTTATTGTTTTTCTGACAGCTATTTCCATAATATTGAAACCAAAGAAAACAGGTTAATAAATTAGAATAACCTACACCTTCACAACAAAATAAAATTTCCTATCATATCTATTACGATCTTCTTTAGTTTAGTTTAGTAAGTGTAGCTCTATCATTTAGATCTAGAGCCTCCGTCGTTCACTCATTTTCGAATAGCATTTACATTACTGACTTTGACTCCTTAAAATAATCAGATATAGTTATAGTAGTCCTTATGTTTTATATTGTGTTTGCTTTAGCCACCAATATTATTTATTCTGTAACACGTAACCTGTTATTTTCTTGTCGAGCTGACGGATATTTATGGTTCCTAAAAGAATGTGACATGCAAATGCTTGTTAATAATTTAGGATACAAAATTGTGTCATATCATTCATTACAACTTTATATTTATACGATACTATATTGTGTTCTAATATACTACATAATAATGGCATTTTTTACTCCTACTTTCATTATTTTTTCTTCGAATATGTAGTTTCGTTTTGGCAATTTTATTGTTTGATTCTACATTTCGGTTGTATCCGTGCCATTCACCCTGCAAAGTTACTTTAGAAGATATCTGACAGTGGAGTTTAGAAATATTATTAAAATTATTCAATTGAAGAGAAATAATAGAAAAAAATGGCAGTTTTTAATGGACGACAAATCTCTTCTTTCCACAGATACTGAACCATTCACGGTATGTACAATCAAAATCCAGGTGCAAAGCTAAAAATTATTATTCTTTTATTAGTCATTAATATTTCGTACTTACAATAGAATATATCAATATTAGAAGAAGCATTTTCGTGCTGTAGCGGAAAAGGTGAGTGAGAATATTGGAATTTAGAAGCATCAGATTTTAATAATTTCCATTTAGATACGCTGTTCTACTAAATTATACAAGGTGAATATTACTTCAATAGTAAATAGTAAGTTATTTTACGAAGGAGTTTAATCTTGACAATTCTTTCGCTTTATTGATTTCTATATTTCACTGTGTACTTCTTAGTTGTAATTTTATTAAGCACATAATAATATCATTAGAGCAGTTCATGCTGCAGTGAAATAACAATGGAGAATATAACGCGATATTTTATGAAGCCTTATAGTATGCAGAATGCCCCTATCCTTGTATCCAATTTCACAGAGAGCAGAAAAGCGGTCGATACAAACTGCACATTCATAACAAATTTAGCGCACCTGTTCAAATACATCCACCTCCTCGCCTTGCACTTACCGTGTTTGCTTATCCCAGCCGTTGGCTCTTCAGCGTACTAGTCCATTAAAGAAGCCTTTATCTGCACCTTGGTCGGTTTTATATTCAATATATTGGGTAGTGTGCCAATTATACCGTAGGTAATATTTAATTAAATTGTATTAGCGTCAAAGTAGTTGATTGGCAAATACAAATGATTAATAAAATTTTAGCCCTCAGGGAGCTGAAGGAAGGAAATAAAAGAGAAGTAAAAGAGGAAGTAGAGATTTTAATACAACTGTGTTATAATTATTTTTATAGCTCTGTGTGATATGCAGACTCTAGACATAATCTTCATTTTTGCAAATTTTCTTCTGCTGCAACAATCAAATTTGCAAACTTTTACTAGGCGCATTATACCTCCATTATAGGCTTTGACATAGATAGGAAGCCAGCTTCTGTTGTGCTAAGATCCCAGCAGATCACTTCAAGTGCCTATCCTAAGACTATTGCAAAAGCTGGATATGTGGGCAAACTGGTTTAGGTTTGTGGGCATTCTATTATAGATTGGAATTAGAAAGCCAGTAAACTAACAAGAAATACTTTAAATATAGTTCATATGGTCAGAGCCAGCCTGTGTGATAAATCCGGAGATACCGGAGATTAGGAAATAATTACAATGTCAACGATCCACTTATTTATAATAGAAAAATCCTGATGCAACTTACGGTAATGTTAAGGTAATAATCGAGCAGTGTCACTTAGAAAAGCACTTTTGTAACTGGAGCTTTGTATCTTATTTTACTTGGCGAAGTTGTCACTACAATGATGAGGCCTTACTTCACGTTCTGTGATATTGCTACACATTTAAAGGGAAATATATCTAGCGGTAATGCCGTTACAACGTAGAACCAGCCCTTCTGATAATAATAATAAATAGTAATCTATTTTATAGTCTTGAACTTGAGCCACATAATATCTTGTCCAGCGCAGGACCTGACACATATTACGTTAATTGACGTTCTTCATCATTAGAAACTATCAAGATCGATGCCGTGTTATGTGTAGAGATAGAGTACTAACATTATTAGGAATATCAACAACAATTTAACATAAAAGAAGCGGTTAAATACACTGATAGGATGTAGTAGCAAATTAAGATACATGGAAGTTGATAGGATAAAAGCTTACGTTTTCTGTCCAGTAGATGTCTTATGAATCACATCATCATTAGCAAAACACTTGCTATTATTCATATCTAATTATGTAGGGATTATTAATATCTAAGACTAACAAAGAACTTTGTGTAATCTATCTAATAACGTGAGTGGCATTTCCAGACTCTTCGGTAGGTTTTCGTTTGACTTTTATTCCTTGGTATAACTTAAATAAATATGACAGAATTCTTGGGAAAAATAGGATATTTTATATAACTAGATGTGAAATAGATATTATTGCAAAAGCTATTGAATATTTATTTAAAACATAAAAATAAATATAACAGCTAGAAACTAATATACATTCAATCAACGCTGTGAATAGGAGAAAACCAAAATATTTTAGTATGTTTCATTTTGTAAATCTTACGGTTCCGAGAAGTTTTCGTTGAAACACCCTAAGCGGATATATTATTGTCACTAACTAATAAACAACTTGTTGTTTGCTTTTACTTCTTTAATATGTTGCTTTACTTTTACCGCCGAACAAAGGAAAATTTTCGCTTTTTTTAATAATATTTACACCACCGCCTTGATTAATGTATTCTGTTCGTCGAAAAAAAGGTGTATTAAGCTCAGAGAAAATGAAAAATAATACACTGTAAACAGAAAAATTATATTTTTCTTAATGAGAAATTTCTACATGTTAAATTTCGTTATTGTAAATATTGAAATTGATAATGGGATGTGATGTAAATTAATGCTTTATTTCTACAGATACGAAATACACGAATCAGCATTCTGTTAGTAACAAGCTTATTTCATTAAAAACAAATACATGTCAGGGTTTCCGTTTAGTTTAAATAAATACCTTTTCATTCTTGCATGTATATGAATCATTGCAAGGTATGTTACGGTTTCTGCGATAGTAAATATTGTACTATTATTGGCGGAAAATTAGCTAAAAATTCTCTCTACCTAAATTTGAATTGTATATGATTTTCGTACTAATAACTTCTAGAATTATCTGTTTTTCGAAGCTACACGTTCCGCAGCTACTCTATGCTGTAAGTAACCATCGGTTCTTACGTACTAACTAGGCACCAGACTGCTGCTTCTGGGTAGTGTGTGCTGTATAGACTATAGCACTATTTTTTGAACGTAACCCAGCTTATCGGTAGAATTATAAAGTTGGCATTAGTGCTAGCGTTTGTAGTCGGGAACAATATTGTGGGAACAAGGATACTAAGCTTTTTAATCCGAATACTAAGATATTTAATCCGAATAAAACACCGAACAAAACTTTCAGCAAAACAAATTTATAAAAGACTTTATCAAAACAAAAATTAACCTTCCGTTAGAAAACTAATCAAGTCAATAAACTTGTATACAAAATAAGAAAACAAAAATACAAAAATACTTAAATCAAATCAGTCAAAATTATGGGTACATTTAATTAATTAAGGTTAATTAATGATACTCATTATCCCAATATTCGGTGTGGCCTCCTTTAGCTTCAATAACAGCCAATAGTCGTCGTGGTATGCTCTTTATTAAAGTTGAAATTGTTTCTGCAGGGGTTTCACTCCAGACAGGCAATGAATATTATTGAAATAGGAATTAGCGTTGGTTACTCCTTCACGAGAATTTTTTTTTATCTAAGTAGACCCATAAATGTTCTATGGGGTTTAGGTCAGGGCTCTGGGGTCCTTAGCAACTCCTGAGGTATGCAGGATCCTGCAGGAAAGTAAACCCGTCCGTTAAATTCTCTTCGATCGAAGGACTCAGATTTTCTTTCAATAGAAAGTCTTGTCATCTCTCTCTTTGTTTGGAAGGCGTCACCTGGTCATCTCCACACTCTACCTCGCCGTTTCGATCCAGAGAGTTCAAACTTACTCTCGTCAGACCCCATTATCCCAAAAGGCCACTGGTTTGTTGACATACATATTGGCGCAGGCTAACCGTTTCTTCGTTTTGTGGTCACTAATGAACGGTTTTTTTTTTCTTTTTGTGTACTTAGCTTTGAAGTCCAACTTCTCTAATTCGTCGTTTGATATTTTTTGTGGAAACGTTAACACTACTATTCGGTTTCACTTGCACTTGGATTGTTTTTTTACTTCACGCAAAATTCGGTTATCTTCTCTTATTGTCGCTTTGCTTTTTCGTCATGGACCCGGAATATTTTCAACACTATTTGTCTGTGCAAAGTTTTTACACAAACGCGCAACAGCGTTTCTTGAAACTTTATATTTCTTCGCTATCTTACCGTAAGTATCACCTAATCTACGATCTTCATTAATGAGTTTCAAATTTCGAGTTAATTTCCATTCTAGAAACCATAATTTATTTGCAGACACACTGTCAAACAATATAATGACTTAAAACAAATGCACTAAGAATATTTCTCCACCAGAAAGCTAATAACGTAAAACCAGCTACACAATTATGTATTCGTAACATCTCCTAGTAAATACATTGTACCATTATCGGATTAAACAATAACAAAATAAAATCTTGGTAATTCATGTACTACTATTAAGAGATTTGTTGAAATTTATTACTCTAGCAGGTATGAAAGGATAAGTCGTTCCAGAAATTTATCGACTCTTCCAGTACTCTATCCACAAAATTGTCCTCAATCAAAAACTTAAAAAAATTAAAACACAAACGATTCTAGCAATTAAAATGACAAAGCACCTCTAGGAAACATCTTCAATTTAAAAAAGCTTGTAGTGATACATTTTTTTCGAGATAAAGCAAAAAATTATACTTAACGCAAAGCGTTTAGACAGTTTCAACAATTCATGTGTGACGTGTTTGTAGTAATTTATCTTTCCTTTTAAATTGCACAAATTCAGACTCCTTACTTATATTACTTCTTATGTTGAATTATTATTACTTGGCTTGTGGTATCATATGATAGCTGAGGTTTTTAATCTAGTTAGTTCTTCGCGACAGAACCTTGCTTCAATAATAATAAATAATCGAAAGAGTGTGAGCGTTAGTATACTTGCCTCAAGGTTTCAATTTAGATATTCCAGATTTTAGTTTACCAAATATATCAATTCAATAATATTATATAATTTTACATTTTTTGCGATATGTAAGATTCTCTATACTATCCAGGCATTAACTTCTTATTCTTTTATTATTTTTTTGCTCCGCGTTAGTGACCTACCGTCGATGATGTAGAATCTTGATTATCTTCTTGTGTGAATATGCGGAAGTTGCTGCGGTACTACTCACAAAAGAAAACTGGAAAACGTAAAACAATAACAATGGAAATCAAAAGACAAAGCTACAATAATAAAACCTCACCAGAATATACAATTGTTTAACAACCTTCTGCTAGGATCGGATCTCGAACATATAGAACAAGAAGCGAAGGGCTCTCGTTTCTCTTTCAAGTGAAATTAGTGGTTGTAGAAAATAAATGTCCAATATCTTCAATTGCTTTACAGTCCCACCAAGTTTGATCAAAATCGGGGCACAACTTATGATAAAGTTCGTTTGTTAGTAGGTATGCTAATATTGTCAGCTCGTGGAGAAGCGAAAGTTACAGACAACAAAAAATCAAATATGTATATTTTGGAGGAGTTATCGAACTTCATTGGAACATTCACTTCATGAATGTGTTCTACCTCTAATTTTATGTGATGTAGTAATCAACATTCTGCATTACTTTTTGATTATATTGCAACAATACATATGTTCTACAGAGTTACCCTTTATTTTTTCCTTCCCGTGTTTTCGGATATCACTTAACACAAGCATACACTAGAAAATTTATATTTTAAATCTTTATTTGCATTAAATGTTTAATGATGTTTGTTTCTTTTATACTTCATAAACTTTATCAGTCTTTCGTATTTCAATAGCGACGGTAAATGGACACGAATTTTCTGGAGGTATATTTCGTATTTTAGGAGATATCTATCAACAAAACCAGTTGCACTATACAGTATGACAAGGCTTACTACGACAATATAGAGTAGTGCCACTTGCTTAATCTAGCAACACTTTATTGTAAGTTATACTTATTACATAAGATTTCATGCCATGAAAATTTTGTTATATATTGGCCTATTAAAGGGAAAATGTCATAGATTAGCCCAATTTTCGTTGTATGTTTCCTCTTTAGTTTGGGAACGTAGAATTAACGGGGCAAGATATTAAAAAATGTGTAGGACTTTTTTGATAGAACTTTGTACAACAAAGCCCGTGACAATATTATTCGAATTTTTTCAGTTAAGTATTCATAATTGAAACCAGTCATGTTACTGGCTATTTTCCTAGTATATCTTGTTATACACTGTATTCTTAAAAACACCTAGTCTTTTGGCTTCTCTTTCACAGCTTTCGATCGTCTTTTAACAAGAGTTCCGCCTACCCTATGCATCAGAGCTTTCATGATCTTAACCCTCAGGCAACCTAATGATAATAAATTTATAAGAATATCTTTTCGTATACCTATAAAAGGGGATAAGTCATATTTTTGTAAACAAACCACGGGCCTTTGTTTAACATCGGGAAAGACATTAAAGAATTTTATCGGTAATCTGAAAGATAAACCGGACACGGAACGATGCCGGTGGTTAGAAATTTATAAGATTGCGTGCGGTCACCGTAGGAGAGTCTATAGTGGACAGACAAAAAGATCAATCCAGTGGAGATTTAAGAAACGTACGCATGAAACAATGCATGTATGATAGCACCTAAAGGCAAGACACATAGATAAGGAGTTAATGTTTGTGTTACCAGTTATTTGCATATCTGTGTAGTAGTTAAAATATTGCTTACACTGATTATTAGGTTTGTATTACCTACCAAATATTTTCCACGTGTATTAAGACCATTTATCAATTCTAAACTATTCTAAATACATTGCGGAATACGTAAACCTTAAAATACTGTGAACGTGTCATGCTTGTTGCGTGCCGTTACGAATAAACTGCACCCGACTCTACATTTTTAAACGTCTGGGAGTTCGCTTTTCTCCGCAGCTTTAAAACAAAAGAAATTGACAGAACAAGGTTTGTGTTGCATGAACTTTTATGGAACCACACCATAGGTTGGTGCTTTTTTGGCCAGCTCGTTTTCTAGATCTCAATCTGACATACGCCTAGCATAGTGTCAGTTTTAGAATTATATTTCATCTGGTTCTTCAGTTTAATGTTGAAATGTATGAAATGTTGAAAGTTGCTATGAATGTTAGAAGTTCAATTACAGGAGGCATCGGAATTGCCGTGGAATTTGGAAAACTATAGAAAACCAAACTCAGAAAGGAAGCACTGGGGTTCGAACCCGGTACGGCCGGACTGCGAGGCAAGTGTGCAAGTCACTAAGCCACTAGCCCGACTCATCGCCTTAAAAGCTTGTATGGCCATGTTTAAATTCTGCTGCTCAAAATTTCTCTGTGATAAATAAGGGTGCGGAGTCCCCGTATACAACATTCAACTCATGTCTAATTTATGTTGTCGTATTGCCTTTCAACGAGAAATATTTAATGAACTTCATACTAGATTTTGTCAATTTTCGCAAAAGCACTCACATTAAGTGATTCAAACGATTGTCAACCAGCAACTGCTTATCCAAAATGGCGCAACGGCATTACCCAGCTTTTATTGACGAGTGCTACCATCTTCATATTGTTAATTACGTTTTATGCTGCTACAAGCTTTTGTTTGTTACAAAGCTTTCTTTCACAATTTACTATTTTGTTTAATATATAATTAATAAAGGATCACGAGTGTTTATAGATAGGCCAAGCTTTTCAGGGCATTCAGATACTTAATAAAATAAAAAGGAGCATTAGATTCCAATCAAATTTTTTAAATCTCTGAAATCGTCTCGAATTTACATATTTACCTATCTAGAAAAGCTTCCCCTGCCTATCTAATCTAATGGCCCGTAGCGTGGAATACTCATTAAATGGTTAGCAGTGTTATTATGCACTTTCCCGGGGTGGAATATATTAACTAAGGTTAAAAGGAAAATGTATATAGTCAGAATTTTTGGAGCAGGAGATTCGTATTATTTACATCAGCATCTAAACTACACAATATGCTAAAAAATATTGCAGATTTTCATTTTATCATTTGTATCTCATTCGCTTGAACATAACTAATTTACAGGTGGTCTACAAAGGTGTCACAAATCTCTTCATAATTCAGGGAAAAAAGTACTATCAGGAGATTTTTATATCCCGTTCGGAAAAAAAAATTTAACCGCTTTCATGTTCGGTTTGCTTTAAAATTAGAATCATAAAATATACACTTTACGTCTGGAAAAGTTGCACGGTCAGAACGGCTGTAAAGGCGTATTCCGAAACCCCTGTTTCGTAATATATTATTCAAAAACTCATAATAACACTTTTACGAAAACTTTACGGCAATCTAATTTCGTTGTGACGTCCGTCGTGTGACTTTTCTCCATGTATGTATGTCGCCGTGTTTCCCCTCGAGCTAACCAGTCATGGTCCCTTACTTTGCTCCGTGTTCATTATACCCTCATATCCATATAAAAAACATACATACAATACGTAGAACCTCGGTAGGTCGCGCCGTTTACATTTGCATTTAATAAATACACTTGTCACCCGACGTTTATCTTATTTAAGTTAGCACGCGAAATATGAATCACATTTTAGTACGTGCGTTAACAACCCTAGTCGATCGTTTCGGTTTTTAAAACGATTCTAACTAGTTATTTTTATTATAGTAATTAGTTGCTCGTATGCGTTGCCTAGAACAGGTGGTTTAGAAGTTATATATTTACTTTGTTAAGCAGCGTGTAGGTCAGCAATAAAATGTTTGTTATAGCTGTATGCAATGCCATATAGACCCACTGTTATAAATAATGTATAGCAATCACAAAAAATGTAGAAAAAAATTAAACTTTTGCATAATATACTATGTGCTAAACCCCAACAGTTTCAAGATATTTAGCCTTGATGTTTAGAATTCGAAATCGAAAGAAACCACTAAATGACTAAAACTATGTAGTTTATTTCAAATTGGACACCTTGCATATTTTTTTTGCTACCTATTGCATACTTATTATCCCCTTGAATTACATATAGCATTCTCTATTTATTTTTTGAAAGCTTAGTGGTTGTGTGCTCAAAGATGTGCCAGGTAAAGATTCGTTGGACGACTTTTGAACTTTCAATTTTAGTTGACTGTTTAGCAAAATCATTTGGTGTAGTTGCCTTCGCTGGTTCTTCTTTGGTTGTATATTCATTCGGTTGTTGTTGGTTGATGTATTGTTTAATATAATTTCGATTTTGTCAGTAGTTGCTACCATTAGCATTAACTATAAATAAGAGTCATCAATATATCTTTTCATAATTTCACTTTGGAATTACATATTGTTTTATGGTTTGAGAATGTGTGTAGTTGTACACTGATTGATTGAAGTGTAGAAGTGTTGAAGTGTACACACAAGTGTAATTCTCAATATTATCTAGCCTCCTTGTCATAGTATTCTTTGCTCTTTTTCCTTTGCGTTATTATTGGACTGTATTCATGGTAACAAGTTTCTCTCAAAAGTTAGAATTCCGCGAATAAAACGTGAGTATTGCCGTTACAAGGAGTATTGTTCGTTTTCTAGGAAGGATTGTGAAAATGCAATGAAGATGAATCAGCCGTTTCGAAATCATGAATGTACCCATTATTTCTGAGGTAGTTACTGTTACTCCGAAAAGAGTTACGGTTATATTTAAAAGTGTTAGTATAATCTCGAAAAGGAGAAATACTTAACTTCTGAGGTAGTGGCTGTTATCCAGAAAAGAGTTAGGGTTATCCTGAGAAGTGTTAGTATTATATTGAAAAGAAGAACTGTTACCCCGAAAGGAATTACAGTTATTCTTAGAAGTGTTAGTTTTATTTCGAAAAGGACAAATTAAATTCTTATTTAGTTCGTTCTTTACTGAGGTGGTAACTCTTACCGAAATCAGGCGCTCCAAATTAGCTTTTGGGAATCGCAGTTCAGGAATGCATTTGGTTCGTTGACACGCTGATGCCAGGTACTATAGCACTATCTATAAAAACCGTCACAAATGCAGAATATCCTAAAAAGGGAGGGATATATGTTGGTAAAAAATATTGATCTGTATTTATTGCAGATGTTATCCAGGTATAGCCTGTGACGTGAATGTGTCTGCTTTACCAATAATAATTATACTAGGCACTTAACTTTATCGTCTATGACCTCTTTGTCAGTAAGTCACTATTTATTTTCACCTACTTCTTATGATTAATATATTTGATGCGTAAATAAAGTCGTTAGTCGTGTTAGAATAGGAACGCAACTCTGTCTCTAACAAAATGCTTATGCGGGAATTAAGCAAGTCCACTCTAACTAAATCTATCTCTTTTAGGATAAGATTTTCATTTTTTCGGATTAACTTCCATGTTGAGTTTCTCCAAAGCAGATAAAATCTTTTACATTTGGATGTATTATATCTTCTGATCTATGAATTATGCAGTAATGGATAACTTGTTGTCTTTATGGTTTTAAATCGGTGTTTAACTTATCTTTATTAGAAAACAATTCTATCACTTTTTTAACTCCGGGTTTTAGATGTAATTTAAAAGAAAACAAATACATTCAATTTGATTAGAACTATCACATTTTCGGGTAATTACTTATCTATATTTTAACACCAACTGAAAGGATAAGAATTTATCCTAGAAATTTTTATGTGTGTAATGATGAAAAAAAGGAGGTTGTGACATGCTCAAATTCCCATTTTTCTGCAAGTTAATTGGAGTCCTTATGAACCAACTACAAAGGTGATGCCATTGGCCGTACCAATACTTTTCAGTATTCATTATCTGAATAACTTAATTAGGAATTATAACCTTTACTAAATCTAGTTCAAGGTAGTTTGGTTATGATCAACAATCTTTAAATAGGGTTCTTGCCTCTCCTCAATTAAAAAAAGAATACATTCATGGACACAATTTGGAAATGATGCTGAAGTATTTCATGCGTTAGCACAACAGGTTTTAGCCTCAGTTTTAGCTGTTGGAAAGTTACTACTTAGCAAATATTGCATAACTCTTATATCTTCTGAAAGTCGAAAAATATTATATCTAGCAAGTTTCAAGTATACCTAATTCCACTATGACTACGACGAATTTTATTGATAATCAGATGTGCCAGATTAAATGACTATTCTATCATTAATTTGCAAGAACTAGTTAGTCTTCACTTGTCAGTTAATCTTTGTAATTCTAATATTTCTTCACGCCACTGGGATACCACTGAGACCATTCTTCTCGTATAATAACCCCGTAATATTATTGAGTCGTTCATCTCATATTTTATAATTTGTTAATAACATTTATATATTGGTAGTCTGTTAATTATTTAGTGATACGAGATATGCATTCCCTGTAATCGCTCAGTTACGTTCAGTAAAGGTTTAATTGTGATATTAGTTAAAGGTTTATGATCTGTTTTAACGATTGTTCTTGGGTTGGCTACAAATGCCAAAAGTTTTTTTTTGTATTTTTTTTTTAATTTAAGGATAATTTTTTCTAGTTTTCGTTAATCCTCTCAAATCCAACAACTCCATTTTCTTAATAGACACCAACACCAAGTCCATATTGACTAGTATCACACTCCATAATAAGCGAATTATTTATGTCATAATACCTTAGCGTTCCAGCTTTTGCTTCTAATTTTTAATTTTCCAACTGGTATGTTGCTGTTGTTTGATTGTGACACATTAAGATCCTTTCTCAGAGCAATGGATGGTATCCGTGCTCATTGTGTAAACCAGCTGAAAGTTTTTAATTTTGAGACTAGTTTTAGCTCCTAAGCATCCATATCCTTGAAGGTATTTCTATATTTGAATAATTTAAATTCAGGCCTAAATGATCTACCGTTTGGTCTGTATAATTTATTTAGTTTTAAAAAGAATTATTGTTCTGCCTTTGGCCAACAATCTAATATTTGTCCGAAGAAAAGAAAATATTTTGTAAAAATTGGTAAAGAAAAGGAATTATCTCCACCAGATTGGATGATTTTTATTGAATTTCTATGTCGTCAATATCGTCACAAAATAGTGCACATAGTTGCGTGAGTTCCATTAATCTTTCGAGTTCAATAAATTATACTTTACCGTCTTCCATGTATTTAAATGCATTCCAAATAGCGTTTGAACCATAATAATATCAACGAACTAACAATTCACCGATCTATAATGTCACACCCTATATTAGAAAGAGATTAGTTTGAATTTGTTAGATAAATTTGTATTTTCTCTTTAATCGTCAATATAGTTGAAGAGTACGTATTCGTTACGACGATTTATTTATTAGTTTATGTGTAAAATTCTTTATTATAGCTTTCATTAGATGGTGCTGCTAACTTTACGATGTTAATGTAAAAGGCTCATTTACTTCTTCTATTAAAAATTTTCACTACGTTTGGACAGCAGTTTACGACGTTCTGTACTATATCAAGTATTTTAACGTTTGTTATATTGCTTATCTACCATCTCTTTAATGTACTGTACACTTTCCTGGAAACGTAATGTGCTCATATTTATTAATTACCACAGAAATCGAGACTTGTTATTAAGTAAATGTACGTTGATGAAATTTGGTGAGTTATCATAATTCGTTTTGTATTACTTGTTTAACTTTTCTAATCATATTGGGGATAAGAATTGGGGGATCCTTGATGGTACAGACTATAATTGCAGGAAGAGTATATATAATCTCGAACTTTTTACATCAGGATAATTTCGAACGCGACTATTTTAAATCTCTTACACAATTCTTACAAAGATGGCATAATTTACGACTTAGTTTTATATAAAGTGCAATTTGTATTAAGCAATAATCGTAAATTATTGGCAGTTATAAAATCTAAAATTTCTGGTGTTTGTTTATCCAGAACTTTTAGTACAGGATGGAAGATATTAATAACTTTACCTGCTTGAGCAATCGATGTATAAGAATTACTTCGTAATGTGTTCCAACATTTTTTAGAATATGCTACTGGACGTCTTGATAAAATTAATCTATGCATACAGTAAGATATTAAAAATGGTCACATTATCACGTAAATTTTAGATTTAATTGTGTATTCTATATTCGTGCCTATTTATACCTGTTGCAATGTTATATCGCCTTTCATTCGTTTCGCCTTTTATTCAATAACTATAATGACCGTTGCGTGATGAAACGTATTTTCTCCCATGGTTTGTTGAGCCATAAAATGTTAATTTATTAAAATTTTTTGATACCGACCTACGATATTTAAAACAACCGTGCATGTATACATCCTTTGAAAAATACTTGTCGTTTATTTGAAGTGTCGGCTATTTAAATTGCTAATAATTTAGAAAGACATAAACCATAAAGTGCCACTTGCATACATAGTTTATTTTATACGCACTTGAGGTACACTAATACCCCCGGATTTCATAAATTATATGAAACAATAGCAGAGTCGTTCGAATAATCTTCAAGGCGAATCTGAAACGAACATGGCATGCGGTTGAGTTCCTACGAAATGAGTCTATTTTCAGGATTAAAAGATTGATAAGTTGATAAATTTAAAAATTTTAATTGAAAAGTTTTATATTGTAGAATTTTAAGTGACCGAAGGAGCCACAAGAATACCGTTCGAGACATTAGTTGCCCTACATCTATTATATCGATTAATTTAATCCACCTGATAAAGATTTTATTGAGATCAACTCTGAAATAGTGTGTTTGTGTTACAGACTTGCATTGCTTCATTCAAGGATAAAAGTATGAATCCATGGAATCGCAAAATTGTTCTAAAATCAGTGTATTAGGACAGCGATTCATTACCTTACCATTGTTCAGCCTGTAACCCGAACTAACTGGATTATTTCGAAGGTCACTTTCAGTTAGAAACTACACTTTTTTATTTGTCTTAATGAAAAGAGGTTAGCCACTTTTGAGTATGATTAAGTATTGTTTATCTGTCAACAATGCTACTAGTGTTGTCAATAAAAAATCATGAACGGATAATGAACTTGAAATGATTTGGTTATTACTGATAAAGATTATAACCATCTGGTTAAAAGAAATAATGGCAATCGAAATTAAATTGAGGGTGGGGCGATAATTAAACTGAATTCAGGAGTAATGACGAACACTATACAAATGATATGGAACAAAAGGTAGGAGTAATGGTTTGAGGCAGTGCTCAATCTAGTGACAACGATGGAATAACTTTAGTTGCTGAAAAAGGAAGAAATCACATATGAAAGATACCACATCCGACGGACTGAACGGATCAAAATATACTGTACAAAAAGCTGATATGTCTGCAAACGAACAGACAACTATTATACTTGTAACAATTGGAAAATTTCTCACGCAAGGAACACTGCATAGAATTGTATGACACGCGAATAATAAAGCTCGACGTGTTCCAATCCAAGAAGCTAACAAGAAAAGTGCTAGTTTTGATTGGCATTTTGATACAGATAGAACTTTGTCGTAATTGAACATATACTATTTTTATTTTGAAGTACACCTCCTTTAATGCATTTATTAAGTTTGGACAATATGAACTCCTTATTAGAATATTGGCAGATTGTTCTGAAGCTGTACATAGATTTTGACTTTACACGTTTTGCAACTTTGCAAAGAAAACGTTAAGATCTGCTGGAGTAAGCGAATACATGTACAACATACAGCGGGCAAAAACATACGGAAAGAGCAGTAATTCATAAGATAAAAGGGAAGCTAGTATAAGTCTGTTCTAGAATGAGACACGGTTCCATAGGCTGAATAGCAACAAACAAAGAAACAGATTACTTTTACAGAAGTGCGGGTTTGATATGACTAGATTGAAAGATAATTGTTGAGTATATGTAATACAATCGTTTTCAGTACTATTAGAAAAGCAGTAAGTCAAGAGTAGCATTTTAAGTCTTAGAGATTTTATTCACATATTTACACAAATTTAAACAGAAGCCTTCCAATTATTGCTTTCTGGCCAAATCTTTTTCGTGTAATTTTAGTTGCAGGAAACTATAATAGTAGTTTATGTATGTAGTTTACAATAAATAAGTATATACCTACCGTCTTTCGATTAAAGAATAGCGATTTTTTTAGTGATGAAAAAGTAGGTTTATGTATAGTGGAAAACTGAAAACAATAGAAATGTGCTTAGAATATTGATGTGATTTGCTTTGTTTTTCTATCAAAAAAGTAGCCTAGCAAAGTTCGGATATTTTTTATTTGCCAACTCTGAGACTAGCATGAATAAATTAATAACAAACTGTCGCATAATTATTTTGCCATAAATGCAATCCTATTTCCGCTGTTGGACATGCGAAATTGTGACTGAATTATTGATATAAATTTCCTTCTGCTGAATTCAGAGAAAAAATGTAACGCGGTCAAACCGCAAGATCTCGGAGGCTAATCGGTGGCACCTCTCTGACAGATAACTCGAATAAGGAGCATTGTTTGAAATAAAATTGGTCTTTCGAAGCATATTAATTAAGTATATAATCTACAGTCCGACGCTACAACTTTTCAAGAACACATGCAATAAAGACTCACGGTTTTATAATATGTTATTCAAGTCTTATAGCTTTAGTCTTCTTTATATGCAATAATGGCAATATAAATAGATATGCATCTTTATTAAGAGTCAATCGAACAATATCATTCACGTCACATATTTCGAAAATTCCTTCAACTATGTATGTATATATATTTATGTATACTTATATGGAATATTATTAGATTTGTAGGAATACCTTGCGCAGTTAACAAAGTTAAAACTAATAAAAACATCAAACAAAGAATGCTCGGTGAGTAAATATAGAGATCTATTTACTTTAGTGAAAAATCTGCATCGAAATCCTAGGAAGTTCGTTGTGTAACCGCTTTCGTCCAGAAAGTAATAAATATGAAATGCCTCTGAAAATTTTATAGGAGTTTTGAGCGATGTTCTATTGATTTAACCGCATAACTTTCGCGAATTGTTTGGAATTCGTGAAAGTGGTTTACGTAAAGGTATTATTTATTTTGGAACGTCACCGAAACTATAACATTCACTTCCAAACATATTGGTTGATATGTCGTTCTTTCGCACGTCTACGATTCTGATGGAACATTTGACTAGTTAGTGTATGAAATTTCAGATGTATTCCTATAAACATGGTATGATTGTTACGTTTTTCTGTCTTTGTATATAAACTATTGTAAATACACACCCATATTGTTGATTTTATATAGGCATTTCATGTCAAACTGGTTGACTCAACAGACATTAACATAACCCAGATATCTCAATTTTTGTTTTTCTTTGAATAGAACACAACATTTTGTAGTATGTGGTTTATTGTAACGTCTAAGTGATTGCTGTATTATATAAAAAACAGTGGCAGCCAATCATGGTAACTAATATTATTATTAAAATTATAGATGTTTACGATATTAAATTTCTACATGAAAAACAAGACAAACAATTAGAAGCATTTGTATTATATCCTGTAAATACATCCGCACAAGTTGCCGTTCCTAAGTGAATATTAGAGGGATCAGAGAAATAAATCATTCAAGATCTTCCTGACAAGAAAGTCGTTGTCTTACTGCTGCTTATGTATTGTTTCGTAAAGATACGACCGAGTCCAGATAGATACACTAGCGAACCATAATCCTTGGGTAGTCGTATGCAACTAGATCTGAGGAAGCTGTTTTCTGCCCGCTCCTAGTCCTTCGATCAATTATTATGTTGCAGAAGAGAATTTAATTTGAAAATTACTATTAATATAACTCTTCAGATTCGGTAATTATTGTCAGCCTCTAATATTTTTATTTATGACAGTAGTTATAAAGTTGAAGCGATTTTAAATGAGCCGCACTGAAAGAAACGTAGACTTGTTGCACACATAATCATCGCATAAATAATTCATATTAAATCTACTCAACAAAACTTTAACTCATTTAAGGATAGAAGAGAAATACAAAATAAAACAACTTTTAAAAATATTTTAATTTTGTTCATAAATAGAACGTTTACGACCTCTAATGTCTCCAATGAATTAATTGCACCAGATTAACAATAAAAAGAATGACGAGTGAGTTTAGACGAAATAGATGGCCTTTAAGTTCAATAACATGACACAAAATAGGCATTAAATAACTATAGCTGTACTACTGTAATTGTTACACGAGGTTTTTATTTAGCAAAGCGATGTGATGGTGATGAATTCAAATTGAATTGCTGTTGGTTGAGACTTAAATTAATTGCTGAATCCATTACACTTTTTTGTTGAACAAAAGCACTTGATTTTATATTTATATTCATTCATATTTGATAACATATGATTCTACTGCTTTCTATTAAAATGATACATTCGGATATATTACGCGTATGTTTGAAACCGATACGAAGCGGAAACTTAAATGACAAGAAAGAAAGCTTAGCAGAACTTAGCGATGATGACCGAAGCAGCCAGGCAACGTGCAATGCTATTTTGAAAGAGTTTTTCAATTTTAATATATATGCTGTATAAAGTAACACCTATAATCGTTGAAAGTATTTTTGCACAATTTCAAATAATGTACCACAAGTGGCAATTTGCTATTTAATTGTTGTTGTTTTGGTAAATGGGGCTTAGGTGATGGTGAGTTTTACTATTGTCGTTAAAATTCCTTCTTCGTATACTACAAGCGATTATAGGTTTTTAAAATGTCATTCCTGTATCGTTGCCAATGATTTTGTCATTTTAATTAGAGTCTTAACTGCATGCGTACGACTTTGGAGAGGTATGAGAGAGACAGTATTCATCGAAACCTCTTGATTCATATTCCTGCCCTAAAAATTTAGTTCGCTGGTATACTTTATAACAGCGATGACTACAATATCCATGCACCATTCATGGAACTGAAAACATGGTTTTTGCGTGTGATAAATTATCTCATCATTTATTTATCAGTTCACGAATTTTTACTAATCTAAGTTGGCGTTGAAATACTTTGATGATTCTTATTGCCTACGAAAGACAATTTTACAAATATTTTTATTGCTAGTAATATCACGTAAAAAGGTCAGGTCAGAAGTGATCTTCACTTCTGACCTCTATTGGAAGGAGTGGACATTGTTGGCCTCCAGACATGGTTATACATACATGATATACATACATATATGATGCCCGTTTCAATAAAAATCTTGTAATTTCTTTCATATGTGTAACCTATAATTTCTGATTCCAATTTGTTAATTGATTGTTATTGAAACTCAGCACTAGCATTTTATTTTGTGGATAATTAACTCTCCGATGTATGACACCATTTTGACGAAGTACACGGTTTAGTTGATTCACGCAATAAGTAGTTCGAACTAGAATTGTTGTCTACCATCGCAGAAACCAATAGTTAAAGGCATTTCTAAATCTAATTAATTATCTATCAGCTGCAGATTACCGAATCTAGAGAAAGTAATGTTACAACACGATCGTAATGCTGTAATCGTGTATGGCATTTCCTGTATTATCAAATATAATATGCAACATATTGTTATATATGTATGAGCATGTAGTATCTTTGTGGCAACATTTACGGTATTAAATATTTTAACATATCAAGAGTATCCGTTATTCATTCTATACGCCCGTTTATATATTTTTTAACATAAAATAGCTTTCCAATTTGACAAACATGCAGGTTGTTAACTTTTTTTTTTTTAACAAGAGTTTTGAGTTTTGTAATGTGTTGAAATGCGGTTGTATACTACATTTTCAGTTCTAGTTGTTCTGCAAGCGAACTTCATCGCATAGATATTATTATAACTAAATTATATTCATTTTTAGGAAAATCTCTCGCTCTGTATATTTTGCGATCACTCCATATCTGTCACAGAAGAATTTATTGATCTCATATTCCTCAGACATAAATGAAATTGTAAAACTCGTAATATGCTCTAACTAAATGTTCGCCAATTCATTTTCTGGAACTGAGATATTATTATTGCAGTTATAAATGTGCGATCCTTTAATAGCATTGATGTACGAGTATAATTACCGCCCGGAGGGGTTCAATTGATCTCAATTATAGGTTTCATGGGGTGTCAATTAATTAAAGGACCTTCTTTGAAATGCTGCCCGCGTACATCGGAACCACAATTACTCAACGATTCGGAATGACTGGAGACCGACACGCTTGATTAAAATATCATAATAACTCACTTGTATTTTCATAGCTCAGCAGTTCCAGAACCACCTATATCCAATTTATGACGCCAACACAGCTATTGTTATTAATCAAGTTAACAACGTCAGAATGGGTTATTGATTTCTGAGGAATCGAAATCTCATTTAGTCATTATATATAGATGTAGTAAGTCGGTTGCATTTTTCTGTTTTCTTGGTATAATGTGTCTTACAGGGAACGACCATATTATTGACTGAAGCTTGATCACACTCCTATTAATGTTAAAAGGAAAGCTTGAACGAAAACCAAATACGTATTATATTCCAATAATGAAATTGTCGATGTAGTATTTTTGCTTGATTTCCAATAAAAATGCTTTTATCGGAATTGGTATAAAGTAATGACGTATTAAAAAAATGTTATTGTACTTTTAACAAATGACGTTTGACAACCGTAAAGAAAGTCAAAGGCAAATGTTTACTTAAAGCTAAATCCATTCTTTATGAAGCAAAGTTATTAGTTTTATAGGTGTCGTATACAGCAGTCTCACGCTGGATAAATACAAAAGATATCAGGCTTTTTGATGCATTTTATTCTGGTTTATTTCTCCGTGCATGTTTCATTAATAAAATTTATATTGCAACGTACGCAACAAGCATCATTTTTGTTTTTATTTGCATTTAGATCGTGATTCTTGATTAAAAATATATATTCAGGAAATATCAATTTTATCAATAGTAAACAATGACAAATGGCAAAACGCTATTCTTCTAACACTCATGTGGTGCAGATTGTCTTCTAACATTTCATGATTAACTGTGTGGAAAGCCTTTGATAAATCCAGCGCAATGCAGGCTATGTGCTTATTTCGATTTAATTTGACGAGAATTTCGTTTAAAATTTGAACTAGTGCTGTAGTGGTTGATAGATTTGCTAAGTACGCATGCTGATTTGAATAAATCAGTAATTGCGTTTTTATTTGTTGTTCTACTACCTTAGATAACACAGGGAGGATTGGTATCGGATGATAGTTATTGAATTGCGATGCTTCGTTTTTATTACGAATTAGCACGATTTCTGCTATTTTAAATATGTTTGGAAATATACCGCATTCTAAGAAACTGTTATAATGTTTGCTATTGGGAGACTAATACATTCTCCTATCTGCTTTATAATTGTTAAAGAGATTTCGTTAGGACCAATTGCCTTAGTGTTGTGTAACCTTCTTATAATTTTAATAATTTCATCTGATATGATTGGAGGTACAAACATGGAACGATTGGGGGTTATTAACGTTTGGGTGCCATTATTGAGGTAGCTATTGTTTGCAAACTGTGTATTCAAGGTTAGAGATAATGAATTGAAGTTATACGTATCAGGATACATTTATTTTTTGTTCAATAGTACCTAACACTTGTTCTTTGAATTGTAAATGCCTATACACCAGAAAAAATTATGGTGAGCTGGCGCAAAGCGTTATAAACGCAATGTGTCTATGAACAATACATTACAGATGGTGAAATTGTCTTAAAACTCTGCTCTATAAACTGCATATAATGTTATTGATGTACAAGAGTGCTTCAATCTTTGAAGGCAAGAAAAGGGTCTACGGTGATAACCAATGTCGCATCGCTCCTGGACTTAATTTTGAAAATAATGTTTGTGGGGATGTCAAAGAAACGCAATGTATGTAGAGGCCATTATATTATCGATTGTTTTTTCTCGGAAACTATTATAGCTGAAGAAATAAGATAGTATAAGACAATGCTACAAGTGCTCACTATAACTGTAGCGACTTCATTGTTGGTTTGTTACTTGTTGTATACTGTTAAGGTTAGCTTCTTTAAACTCTTATACTGAATTTCTGAATTTGAACGTCTCCTTTTAGTCTTTTTACTCTTAGTTTAATCGCAATGTGCTTTCTCTTGTCTTAAAAGGCAAGGGTTCCTTCAGAAATTGCAAACCAGTTACAAGTTTCCGTGTGAATGTAGCTCAGCGTAAACAGGCGGAATTATTATCTAGAACATGGAAAACAAAAAGCTGTTTCCTTTGATTTAAATATTTGATTTTTTGAATGAATACGTGTGTGTAGCAGCTGTGAGTGTTTCTTTCTTCGCTTATAAATAAGGGATTGTTGAAATATCGCCGAAGCTCTAATTTGAAAGAATTGCTTAGCAGATAAATGTCTCTACTGGTTTTACTTCACCGCTTGGAATGTAGTAACTTATGTGATATTTAGTATGCAGTGATTTCATATTTTCTTCCTTTTATTTCTCTTACACGTTCCAATTAATTTTCTGGTGTAAAAGCCAAACTCATTATAACAGTAAATCGAATAATAAGAATTATAATTTAATTCGTACTACGATCGTAATCCGAAATGCTTTTTAAGATCGAAACTCCTTAGAACTAATATTAACTACATCCCGAACGTAATGAACTTCATTCGTTATTAAATTAAATTCGATCTACTCTGTAACGTGTGTTTTAAAATTTAACGATTTTGTAGACGGGAAATTTCTTTCACAGTATAATTGTTTAGACGTACTCTGTCGATTGGAAGGGCAACTCCTGTTGCGTAACGCTGTTATTTTTGGTCTAAAACCGATGGATACGTGACACGCATTCTTGCGTAGTTATGATTAATTTTCGTATATCTCATTGCATTTAAGTTATAAAAAACCTTGCCCTGTTTTGTCTTGCGATCGGGTTAATATGTTTTAACTTGAAATTCAAGTTCGCGACATCCAGAATGGTGAAGAACCGCAATTTGAGAAAACAAGTAAATGATAAGAAAGTCAAATAATGCAAGTATTTTCGGATTCTTTCGCCTTCAAATTGAAAATCAGTTAATAGAACGTAAAATTGATGTTGACATATATTTCTCAATTAATGTTTATTTTAGATTTTTGGCAACTTATTGCTAAAGTTTATCACAGAATAGGTAATATCTTTTATCTGTGCATGTTTTCATTGAAGCCAAATCTATTCCCGAACCAAACTATGTTAAAGAACTTCTATATCTGAAAGATCAACTTGAAAACTGTGGACAGTTTATGGGTAAAACTAGAAACAATCAATCAGTACAATAAAATTAATACACAACAAATAAATTTGTAGCAAAAGGAAACTCATACAAACAGGATACCATTAGCTAAATGAAAAGCCCAATAATGTAGAATATTGTACAACTAACTTTCAAAAAGTAGATATCTTGACAGAGATTTGAATGTTAATTTGTTTTGTAAGCAAAAAGGTTGGGCTGCTATATAATTAAATTACATTTTATATATTTCAAGATTAACTCAGAATTAAGAGAGCATGAAGCATTGCGATTCCCGCTTTACATGTTATTATAAGTAATTTTAACTGTAAATTGTGCTTTGCATCTAATTTGACATATTGAAAAGTGTATAAGCTGTCAGTTTGTAAATACTGTTTGTTTATGTACATACGTTGTTTTATTGTTAAGAATATACCTTCACAGTAGAGTAAACTCAAAAAGGGTACTAACAAGGAAATACAGGCAAGTGCTGGTGACCGATTTAAATGAAATTTGGTGGGTTTGTAGACTGATACAGTGTAAGAACAACGATAACTTCCATAGATGCTAAATCGCCCGTTTTCGGGAGGTGGGGCGCCCTAAAGCCAGCGCTACCCTTCGGTATTTGATTTAATATCTCCAAAACTATAAGACATATCAAATAAAAGTTAAGACAAATATATAACTGTTTTATGAGTACTAAAACATAGCAAGAACAGTTTGATGTTGTCATAGCTCTTGTTTTCGGGAAGCAAGCACCACCCCTAAATTTTTTAAAACTACCCCCGAAAACGGGCGATTTAGCATCTATGGAAGTTACCGTTGTTCTTACACTGCATCAGTCTACAAACCCACCAAATTTCATTTAAATCGGTCACCACCACTTGCCTGGGTTTCCTTGTAAGCGTAAAAAGGTTTAACAAACATCTGTTTTTTTTTACTACATATACTACTATATATTTATAGATCTACTGTCCCCGAACTAAATGGAGTGGCGGAAAAAAATATAAATCACAATTAGCACAATTTAGTGGATTCATTATTGTCCTCTATAAAAAAGACTAATAGAATGTTAAACACAGGATAAATAAATCACCACTACATTAAATTATAAAACAGCTGGTAGAAGACTAAAAAAAACAATGTATTTAATATTATTATTGGCAAAAACGGTAGAATTAATAGAACAATTAACCATCTGAAGTTATGTCTCTCAGACGGTCCTGGGTGCGCTCGAGGCTATAGATGCAGGAGGCTTTAGTGGGTAAACAGTACTGGAGGTACTGGAGTTCCACACACCGTCCATAAAGGATTTCCTCCTGGGTAAAAAAAATGAAAATGTAAAAATTATGATAATTTTTTGGAAAATAATCCTATAAATCGGAGATTTAATTATGACATAGCATCAGTAATAAAAAGAGTGTGTATCAGAGTATTTTTATCTATAACAAAGCGTCACATCCTAACTCCATGTGAAATAAGTGTCTTTCCCTGAATAAGATATGAGCGTAAAAAGCTGTAGCACCTCTAGATTTCCTTCCCCTTCCTAGTGCAACCATGAAGGATATATCAAGCATACATAATTTGCTTTCATCAGCGCTTCGTACAACAACGGTTCTTTACTGTACGGAAGGTGGTTTGCGAATCTGCGGATAGAAGTAGGTTTTTGGAGTTGCCGTTAGAAATTCCCATCGATAGATGACCGCATTTATCTCTGTGTACGTCGATAATTTGGCCATCCTTACGTTTAATGGACCATAGGTTAAACAGAGGGTGGAAATTGCAGTTGAATTTTTCATGGCGATCTTGAATTTTTCAGGGTCCGCTGAAAAATTGTTCGTAATTATTAATGGAGGTTTTTGCTATTTTTATCCGAATCAATAAGCACGTACAGAGGGCGTGTGAGATTGATTCGCATCGACTCTGTGCTAGTTCTATACGAAGCTCGTTCTGTACATAGTTCAACCTGATCACAAAATACGATGAAATATCGCTTTAAAGTTCGTGTTTATTACTGTCTGAAAAATAAACCTTACCACAGCAGTATATGTTACCATTATTACCATTTTTCACCTGACCATCTTGTAAATCTAATAACTCAGACTATGGTGAATATGCTGGATGACAGAGGTAGTAATGCCGTATTGTAGATTTTAATGTTATTATCGATGCAAATATGAACACTAAAAAAAATGGACGAGTTCATAAAAAATGCATATAAATAGGGGCTGAGAGAAAAACTACACAATTTTTTGGGTATAGAAATAATATATCTGATGTGAAGCCATACCCAGAACTTCCAATTTCCCTTCTTCGATTTGGCAGAAATTCAGACGGTATTTCTGCTTTATTTCTTCTCATAGTACCAACATAAGTCAATCTTTTTGCTTCAAGACTGATACCAGTGGTATGGAATTGTCACCAGTAATATTTCTATTCGTACCATGAATTGGTTCAGATAAACGTAACATAGCTTGCGTTGGTTTCCTAGCATTTTGTTTCGTTTAGTCAGAGTTCTGCCATCACAATCCTTGTTATGATAAATATAACCATTGAGAAAGTAATTATTTCCAGTATCAGTTAATGCCAAAATCTGTAACCCGTACTTGCACGGCTTACTGTGTATATACATTTTAAATTTACATCTGCCCCTGAAACCCACAAGCATTTCATCAACAGATACTAAAGTATCGATGATATGGGCTGACTGATAGTTCCCAATAAATGACTGAAAAAGTTCGGAGATTGCTGCAGTAGGATCGTCAATTTTGCACCGTTATCTTGTAGGTGGGTTGTCAAATCTGAGACATTCAAGCAAAACAGCAAATCTCTTCATATTCATTACACTTCGAAAAATGTTTCTTCCTGTACCATCTGTTGCGAATATAGACCTAATATTTTCATGGTTTGACTTAAAAACAGCAGTGTAGAAAAGTAAACCTATGAAGCTACGAAGTTCAATTAGATCTAATTCGCACAGATCAGATTTGGTCGGATCTTTATACTTTTGTTTAACTTCAGCTAGTTTCAAGTATATTCCATAACCATTTGTAACATATCATCACTAAATAGTTTGCTCCATACTTCTTTTTCAGCAAAAGATATGTCTTGCATATCTTTTCGTACACCAGGAAGTTATATAACAATATTATGTTGAGGTGTGCGTGATTGTTTACCAATTAAGGGTACGCGATGCCATTTGAAACCGTTCTTCCCATAATACTATTGTATTCTATTTCTATATCTTCTATATCTTCAAGCTCTTCTTCTGCATCGTTGTAGTCGCTATCATCTAAAGAAAAAGTTTCGTTAAACCACTTAGTTACAGTTTCCTCAAACTTAGGATCACCTATTCGTATTCTTTTAGAAGTAGATCCTGGTTGATGGTCCATAATAATATAGCATTCTTTTCATATTCTATATAAATATAATGGAAAGCATGATTAGATTTCCACATCCATAATATATGCAAGTTTGCAAATAATTGTACCTAATTTTGAATTAAAGCAGGTAGATGGCACTTTCATAATACAGTATGTAACATATTTATGTAAGTGCACAACATTGAATTAAATGTGAGGTTATTTCCGAAAACTAGTATAGTACATAAAATACTAATAAGAGAGATACTTACTTATTCTGCCACTTAAGCACAGATAGTCAATATGACTCCATAACTAGCACTACAAAGTTTAGAATTAAATAAAATTACAATATAAAGAGGAATTGTTTAGGGATTTCGTACAAACATCAACGGAACTATAACACGAAGGTAGTCAGCCGCCTAACCACTGTGGCTATCGATTCGAATACATGATATTAACAACATACAAAATCTTAATACATAATAATGAACGCTTTACTCGTTACTCAAACACCTTCTGTATTTGCATTAAGACATTTTGAGAAATGAAAACATAACATATATTTATGCTCCGTTTTCAGTTGTTTTTCAGGCATGATATTTCGAAATTGAAGCGCAGTTTCATTTATCATCAGTAGTAAATTGTGATGTTACTTAACGCATTAGTTACACCAAAGTAACTAGTATACACATAAAAATCATTACAGGCGATACCTGCTTTACACGTAATGGCATTTTAAGTTTTATAACTTACATGGTAACTTGAAAATCAACATGGGCATTGTACAGTACCTGGCCAAAACATTGGGAACACTAGCAATTTTAAACATTATAAAATTCCAAAAACATAGATGTATTACACAGATAGTAACAAACAAGCATTATTTATTTGTACAAACATTTTATTGAACCCTTAGTTCCCCCTTCCACAACCCTTAGTTTTATGTGTGCGGCTCATTTATTATTCAGGTAGTGAAACGTAACAATTAATTATTGCTTTTAGTACATTTTATTTATAAACATTATTTATAAACAATCCCCAACATGGGTCGTAAAAAGGACATCATAGTAGAAAACATAGTAAATATTTCTACATTATTACCTACAGGACAGTATTCGCAAAGACAAATATCGCGATTGGTAGGTGTTTCCACGCAAAGCATCGGTACTGAGAGGTCCTTTGGTGGAAGGAAGAGTATAACCACACCTCGGGAGGACCGCAAAATCATAAAAGCAACCCTTGCTAATCGTAGACTATCAAGTAAAGACATACAAACAAAAATTGGCAGAAGAAGCACTGCAAATATCCAAAAGGACGGTGCGGCGGCGACTCCACGCAGCGGCCCTGAAATGCAGGCACCATTTGACGCCAAAAATGAAAGAAGCACGCTACATATGGGCAAAAGAGTACAAGGACTATTCCATTGAAGATTGGGAAAAAGGAGGCTCACAGAAAACTGTTATAGTAGGTAAGGGGTCACTTGAGACAACCCTCACCACTTTTACCTTCGCTTGACGGTGACCTATACCAAAGCCTTTTCTTGTATATGGCACGGGGTGGTGAGAATTTAAAATTACCAGCGCGGGGTGGGGCAGGGGTGTATTACTCCACATGACCCGTATGACTGTACCTAATGACACCTCTTACTTCCTACGAAAGCTTTGAAGTCTTTAGTGACGCAACATTGATGCAGATAGCAACTGAGAGAGCTAGATTTGCCAAACGTCATAATTAGGATTGTCTCTTAGGAACAGTAAAACATCCATAATCGATTATGATTTGATCATGCATAACCATCGCAAGCCCTGGATCTCTGTATTTTGTGCAAGGTTCCATAAACCAAGAACAGTACAAAACAGTACTTGACGGAGGTCTGTTGGCATATGTAAATGGATTGGATAGAAGAGGAGGTCCATATGTGTATATGCACGATGGTGCACCCTGCCATCGTGCAAAATCGATAAAAAATTATTTGAGTTCGGTGAATTTACGGGTTTTGTCATGGCCCGGAAAATTATCGAACTTAAATTCAATAGAACATGTGTGGAGTAAACTTAGGAGCATTTTCTATGCAAAGAACAATCCTAATAACGCAGAACTGATCAAGAACGTTGGCTAAATAATGAATCAATTCGAGAAACCATTTGGGTTAGCATAATGAGCAAGAAGAATATATAACGTAATTAAAGTAAAAGGTGGAATCACGAAATACTAGAGATATCATTTTGTAATGCTCAAATATTAGTATTGTATGTTTTGAATTAAATTTCTACGTAAAATCATGGAGTGTTTTCATGATTTTATTATATTTGGCAGTGTTCCTAATATTTTGGCCAGGTATTGTAGATAATTGCTTGTCAGGAAAATCTTGTTTGCCTAGTCTACTTTATTTACGCTAGTGAAACGGGAAATTGTAAACGCCTGTTAACAATTAAAAATCTAAACGTTTAAAATCAAGTGCTCGAGCTTCTCAGAAGATGACTGCAACTTTGTGTACAAAAACAGGGGCACCAGCTCGGGCACCGCTTCTGTGATAAATTCGCTTCTGGATTCTGTACGTATGTACACATACAAAGTTGTTTTATTGAATCATACCTCGAACACAATTGAGTATCGGACGTAGCTGTGGAAGAACTTTTCTTGTTGTCGTAATATCTAACACTCAGAAAATATTTTGCTGTATTGGCCTTGAATGTTGTGAAATAGTAACTATTTTATCTAACTCAAATGAATGTGATCGTAAATATTATGCTATGCACATTCAAGTTAACCATATCTAAGATTTTTCAAATCTCCTATTATGTCACTACATTTGCTGTTCGTCTGACCGGAAGAAGTTATTGTATGGAAATGTATTTCAATAGTAAGTTACTTTTAAAGTTTTAGCACTTTCTCACTCTCTCAATTGGATTAGTTCATTACAATTGGCAATTAAACGAAAATTAATATTTTCCTGCTTAACATATTTGCATAAAACCAGAATGTGGTTCTACATACACCCTGTATACAATATGTATCTATATACAATAAACGCGTGATCAGAACCACGGGAGAATTATCGAAGTTAGATGACCTTTTTTCTGTTATTGGTAAACATTGTCATCTATAAAAGGTAACTGTGTTAAGTTCACGTCATATACGCAACTCGATGCTCAAATAAAAGAATAAAAAGTTTCTAGTAACAGAAGTTTTCGTAAACATTCACCAGTACAAATAAATTGAACTTAGTTATTGGAAAACAGTTCAAAAAGGTTTTCAAGTGTATTTTCCGTGTATTGCGTTACACTTTAGATACTTTACAATATTGGCCGATAGATAGAGAAGTCAAGTATGAAAAATTCAAGAGTGGAGTTTTTGTTACAAAGTTGTTGGTATAAGCGATAAATCGACCTTCTAGTGGATTTTGTTGTTGTTTTCGGTAGAAGCATTCCCTTGTTTATGTACATCCTTGTTTATGTACATCCAGACGATATCAATTTGTAATGAAGATCGATTTAATAAAAGTCGCCGGAGTTAGGAGAGGGTGCGGGATCCTTTACCTTTTACGGCTTCTTTTCATAGCATCGGTCGTGGTGCGTGACTACCAACACTACTTTATCACGCCCTCTTCCGTGTCGAATATGAAATCACCACACCCCAATATTTCAGCAGGCTCTACGAATAGGTATCATTTGAAGTTCATAATGGAAACGAATTTTAATAAACCACCAAATTCTAGTAGGTACATAGAATACTGAATATTATCATAAATGAAAAATATGTGTACTCTTATGCAATTGGTTTAGTTATACCATTATTATCATATTTAATCTGCATAGCTGAGAACTCGGAAGCTTAAAATTTGCGTATTTTAATTATTTGGAACGGCAAATCCAATTATGTAGAAATAACAACAACTTCTATTAGTACCAACTGCTCTATATTCTATACCATATACAGACTAAGTCTAAAGTATGGAACGCCTCAATGATTTCGAAAACGGCTAGCATGATTTTTATAAATTTTGGTTTGTGGACGTTTTGTAACATGGCGGATCTTATGGTGGGATTTACAATGTTGTCAGATCTTCGGTTTTTCTTGAAGTATAGTGAACTTTGTTATTTCAAATGGATCACCCTATATGTTTTTTGATTTTTAAAATCCTTAAAAAATAATCAATATTTTTCATGTTATATTCCCTATACCTAAATGCAACTATTTCCAAGTTATAAGGTAAATTTACATTTATGTCCACCGAATTTAAAATAATTCATCAGGGTGGCTATGATCGCAACAATAGTTATGTCAACTTAGACTTTTCAAGCATTAATTATTGTTGGTGTTTATCAAAAGCAAAAAATGGATTGTTTATTTGTAACAGAACGAATTCAGATTTTAATGATATTAGGATATGGTGATATGCTAAGAAGTAAACAAGAAACTTGTAATATCTTTAATGGTTTATATCCTAACCGAAATCCTATAACAAGGTCTACTGTGAGTAAATTGCTAAGAAAGTTTAACGTAACTGGTGCAGTAAAAGATTTACCTAAATCAGGGCGCACAAAAACCACAACAACTGAAGACAAATCGTTAGATGTTTGCGTCATGTTAGAAGAAGATCCGCACTTGAGTAGTAGACAAATAACTAGAGAACTTGATGTTTCACAAAGATCCGTAATGAGAATTTTGCGAAATAATAAATTTCACCCATACAAAGTAACATTAGTTCAAGAGTTGTCAGATGATGATTTCGATAGACGTGAAGAGTTTTCTGACACAATGATGGAAAAATGTTACAATCGAAACGATCCAAATTTTTTAAATCAAATAATGTTCTCCGACGAGGCAACATTTACCATTAATGGAAGCATAAATCGGCATATTTCTAGATACTGGTCACGTAATAATCCTCGTTGGATGCGTGAATTCCACACCCAATATCCAGAAAAGCTTAATGCTTGGGCTGGAATAATAAGCAACAAAATAATTGGACCCTTTTTCATTGAAAGGAATTTAAATGATCCAGCGTATTTAAATTTGTTAGAAAACAGTACTATACCTGAGTTGGCTCGGTTAGTAGTAAGTATTTACTATTGCCTTCTAATTTAGAACTTTCATTATTTGTAACTTTCAGACAATAACAATATCCCAAAAAATGATATTTGGTTGCAACAAGATGGAGCTCCACCTCACTATGCGCCTGAGGTGAGAGCATACTTAAATAATGTGTTTCCCAGAAGATGGATTGGAAGACGTGGTTATTTCGAATGGCCCCCACGATCACCTGATATGAATCCTTTAGATTACTTTCTATGGCCATTTAAAAAACACAGTTTTTAAAACAAAATCTGCTAACATTGAAGAATTAAAAAGTAGAATTACTGCAGAGATAAGAAGAATTGAGGGAACAGACATGTTGCAAAATGTATTGCATAGTTTTAAAGACCGTATGGCTTGTTGTATGGAAGTACATGGACAACATTTTGAGCATCTGCTGTAATTGCTTTAAGTTTGAATTTTCTATTAAAATTTGTTTTTTGACGAGTTCATTTGATCATAGCCATCTTGATGTATTATTTTACCTTCGGTGGACATAACTAAGAAATAGTTGTATTTAGGTATAGGGAATATAACATGAAAAATATTGAATATTTTTTAAGGATTTTAAAAATCAAAAAACATATAGGGTGATCCATCTGAAATAACAAAGTTCACTATGTTTCTAGAAAAATCGATCTGACAACATTGTAAATTCCACCATAAGATCCACCATGTTACAAAACGTCCACAAACCAAAATTTATAAAAATCATGCTAGCCGTTTTCGAAATAATTGAGGCGTTCCATACTTTAGGCTCAGTCTATATAAATAATATAAGCGAGAAGACGTAAATGAATGAAAAAAAAACTTTTATTTATATATATTCAACTTACTTAGCTATTTATTTAATTAGTTATTTATTCATCCAACGTTTAATAGACTTAAAGTGACCCCTACAAATTTCTTTTAGAATTATTCCTGTATACCATCTAACAATATCTTTGATTATTCAATTATATCGGCGTTGAACTCTTCCATTTCCATACTAATTCACTCGCTAGACGGCGGAGTACATTCCCTCCTATATATCGAAAAAAGCGGAACACTTCTCTCATTGTTTCGTTGACGTACTATTGATTATGAATACATAATCGTGGTTCGATTCGGTTTCGGTTTGTATAGCGTTTTCTCTCTTTGTCCTTTCAACCACTTTTGGAGAAAACTAATTGATGGGAACAATAGGTACGAAGAAAACAATCCCGTATTTGGAGCGCTTTAGAGTGTGTGTCCACTTGGATATTAGTCGGTAAAGCTATTGCTAAGAGCTTTTTTTACAATTCTATATGGTTTTAAAGGTCGAATAAATCGGATAAAGTAGAAGAATTTCTTCGCTTATTAATAGGTTTTATGTGCGCGCGATTACTACATGAGAATAAACGAGTTCTTTTAGGGAATAATACGTTTAGGCATAACAGACACACGCACCGCTGACTGCTAAACAAATGAATTTCTAACCAGGATTTAATTCCCGGCCGTTGTAAAACTCGTACTTGGTTTAAATACGATCAACGCGAAATCAATAAGGGATTATTGGTTTCGCTATACAACTTATGTGCAACGATTCAAGAGACTGGGATTAAAATAAACACTGGGCAATTGAGAGAGCTTATTCCAGTTATCTGTTAGAGGAAATACGAATTGCAAATTTGGATATATTTAGTTGTGATGGTGAGTAATTTTGTAAGTGAATTCGGTTATTAGGACCGAGTGCAGATATTACTTTGAGAAAAACTGTGGTCTCATCAGCGAGATAAATGCCTTAAGTAATATTATGCCATTACTGAAGCTCTGTAAGTTGATTGGTTAACAGGGCGATATGTCCTGCGAAATATACATCGAGCGTACAAAGGACGTGTGAAGGAATGACTGAAACATTTTTTTTTTATTTTAGCAGCACGAATTGTTACAATTGGAATCGTAATTATGACAAGTTCCATGATAATTTAATGGGTTCTGTACGAAAAATTAACATACTAATTAGCTTTAAATTGCTAACAGTGATCAAAAAATTAACTTCCCTGATATGATCCTTATCAGAGCAAACAGACAAGTAAAAATAAAACGGGACACCAACCACACGTTCTCGCAAAAGCACATGATCGTTCAATCACACTAAAAGCATTATCAATCAAGTGTATTAATGGGTGTACGACACACTTTATTAGCCCATAATTCAAATCAAAGATAATTAATAAAATAAATCAAATTTTGGAAAGGAATACATAGCCAGATAATTTAGTTCAAAGAATAAGTAGTCAAAAACTAAAATTTCAAATTTTACAAAATACAGAAATCCCAAGCAAGAAAAAGGAAAAATACAACAAAAGAAGATAAATTTATTGCCGTACCATCTGTACATGGTCTATCATGGAAATTAAATAACGCACTCAAACCTGTAAATATTAAAATAGCACAATAAAACGCAAACTAAACGTTACTAAAATATAAGCAAACACACCTAGAGAATATAATAAATCGCTTGCAAAAACTGCAAAAGTGTACTCGTATATATCGGCCCAACAAAACAATACCTCGAAGAATAAAAGCTCATAAATACAATAAAAATCTAACAGCATTAAACAAACGTGCCATGAAATATAATCATTATAAAGTAAAAGCTAGACATACTGAAATCAAAAATAACAAAAACGCATGCAATGGCAGGTCTGAAATAGCAGGGCTGTCGAAAGTATGCAACTTAGTTAATGAATTCGTCCTCAAGTTAGCTTCCATACTCCGTATACACTTAACTTGTTTCAAAATTGATACGTTGTTAGTGCGGTCACAAAATATAGTAATATGCGTAGGTTTATTACCCACACGATATATATTTTACAATGTGACACTATAACATAAACTGTTATCTCTTCGTAAAATAGAATAAAACCTTATGAAATATTTACACCATAACAGTGTTTCATGTACTAGATTCATGTGCAACACAATTACATTAATATATAACGAACATGTACAGTGAGGTGCAAAGATATCCGGACACGTCTAGATAGAGAAATACCCTGCGCTCAATACTTTATTCCAAAGAGCCGCAGGGCACATTACTACCTGCTGAGGTTAACCGTAGTCTTTCCCGCTTACAATAACATTGCAATATACAAATGCGTGTAATACGTATAGACACATATGTATGTATATGGATATAGCATAAATGAAAATATGGGAATTTAAGCTTCTGTGGCGTTAAGTAGATGATTTTATTATTACTCATAGTAGCATTACATAAAGCATTACAACTTATAAATAAATATCGCGACTATTATTTGACTTGTTAGTTTTAACGAAAATTTGTCAATATCTAAAATATACATATTACTCCTTTAGTTAATAATAAATCACTCAGCTTACTGTAATAAAAGTTATACTGAAAAATAAATTTTTAAGGCTTCATAAAGGTAGTAATATAGAGATAATTCAATTCTGTTTAATAATAACTAATGTATTTATATTTACATATCTTTTTACCTTGTAGTTAGTGTTCTTATTTACGGTTCTCTGATTCAGTTGTATGAGTTTTAGGTTAGTTGCAAGGCAAAATAGAAAACAACTTACTAAAAGTGTTTTGACAGATTAACATCTTTTAACTCAATTACATATTGAGAATAAAAATATTTCATTTGTATTATAATTAGTATAAATAGTAGATAAATATTGTTTAAAATGATAAAAGCGATCTGCAACTTTCGCCGATCGCTTACTGAAATTATAAAAACCCTCATATCAGCACAAAATTCGAAACAAAATTTCTCAAAAACTAGCCAGTTCCACGTAATAAGGATGTTGCAGTAATTAAAATTACATCTTAAACATATACAAACGCGTATTGGCGAATTACATGTAAATCCAAATGTGCCCGTATAGCAATATAATTTTAGTAATACCGTACCTAGTTTTAAAAACATTTTTCATCTGAAGATGATTCACTTAATACAAGCGCAGGAATCAACAGGTAACTTATTTAATTAGAAATTTCTTTAAAATACTTCTTAGTATTACTAAAACCGAAATACATATTATATGAAGAAAACCGTCAGAAGAGATTAAAGATGTATGTATGTTAATGAGTATTTGTCAAGTTTATAGGTGCTTATGATTGGATAATCCACAAACACAACTCTATTAATCTATATATCTTATTTTGGAATTAAAGTGTAGTATTCTGTTGAGCATTAATTATTTATTTTATACATAAACATTCTTATTGTTGCTTTTAATGTATTTTACTATAAAAATTAATATACATTTTTTATGAAGTTTTACTTATCTTTTATTCCGTATCATTAATTACAACTTAAATTTATTCTAGTTCACATCTTCGATAACAACTTTATCGTCATCTTCTTTTTGGAAGGTAAATGACAAATAATATCAAAATTTAAATGCCTGTTAAAAATATTTATAACCCAATTAATCATTGATACATTGAGTCATGAATGAACACTAAGTTAATGTTAAAAAATTGTTAATATAAATAAAGTGATTTTCACTAAACAGAATTAAACAATTTACTTTCTATTATAACCTCTATTGTGTTATAACTTGACAAAATATTTTATGAGTTTGTAACATACATAATCAGGTATTCTTTTGCGAACGCTTCATTATTGCATCTTATAAAAAAAGGCATCTGATAGCTTTTCACCTGGTGAAGATATGTATATAATGGGAACGGTATGTATTTGCAAAAATGCTATTCCTCTTAATAGTAGGTTGAATGATTACAATTCAATAAAGGAGTCATATATTTATTAATTTTTAGTAAAACGGACAACTCGGAAAATATCCGTGATATAGAACAACCGTCCTAACATTTTAATTTATATCATATGTCTACATATATGTGTTTATATAATACAACGTTATTGTACGAGTAACAAACTACGGTCCCACCCAGCAGGTACTAAGCTGCCTTGCGGCTCTTTGGAATAAAGTATTGAGCGCAGGGTATTTCTCTATCTAGACGTGTCCGGATACCTTTGCACCTCACTGTACATTTGATGTTTTACAGTTGCTTCGTTATAATTGAAACATATAGCATAAATTATCGAAACTTTTTATTTATTTCTTACTTTTTATTGATATTATGTAACTAAAACATATTAAAGGAGCCTCATTACCGAGAAGCTACATTTTATTTGCTTAATTAACTAACAAAAGGTTACAAAAACATCTACAATGATATAATTTGTAAAAATATTATGACTACTTATTGCTTCGGAAACGATCACAATATCAAATATGTGTCGACAGCAGAAACCACAAATGCTTCCGACGAAGTAGTCAAAAACTCTATTCCGAATTAGTAACTGATTTGATGTTTCTGATCATCGTTTGTAATGTTCCTTTTATAACAATCATTTTCGAATAACCGGGGCAGTAGTCGAAAGGAATCTACCATGTGGACATCATAAAGTGGCAGACTTTTATATCATCATCATTAGCCATGAAAGAAATTATGTGACAATAAAAAGCTTTGACTATCTAATATCGTTTCCTGTAGCTGCATTCATAAGGTAAATGTACTTGGGCTCCCATTTCTTTTACGAGATGTTAATGTACATGGGTGATCAATTGAAGACGATTAAAAAAAAACTGGAAACTTTTCGAGGCATCAACTCTGGTAACCGTCAAGAGATCCAGAGAACAAGTCAGTGATGACGATTGATGTGAAGATATAAGACATTCAAAATTTTGCGCAATGATTTACGAAAGACCAAAGAATTTGCAAGATGGATGGATTTCTAGAATGATTATACTCTAACAAAAATTGTGGCTGTAAAAAGTTTATGAGATAAACTTGAGTGTTTCAGCTAATCCTAACAGCTAATTGTAACAGGTAATGAAATATGGGTTGATCACCGAGACCCACCGACAAATACTATGGTTTGTCGCCATTAGAAAAGGCACTGACGGAAAATTAATGCACAGTGTGTTGGTTGTGGCCAATCAGTGCCATTTGCTAACTTTAATAGTAACTGAAAAACGGAATTAACCTCATTAGTGCTGAATTGGTTATATTATTGGGAAAGAAGCTATTTCCTAATATTAGCTAGGCATTCTCTTAGGAAGTTCTTTTCCTTTTCGATAAAATTGATTAAACTAATCCAATATATGCTTTATTAAAAAGTTTGATCTATCTATAGTTGGCGTATTATATTTTAGAAAGGACAGTATAGTAGGACAGTAGTAGGGTATAACTATTTGATAGACTTGTTATTGGCAACGTTACTGAAACTCGTCCAATCACATCCATGATAAATTTTCCAACATGGTTACACAATGGAACAATATTTGGTAATAGTAGGACCTTAGAATCACTACGTTTTGTCCTCCATTACTAAAATTTCTTATTAAAGGTATAATGAAAACATATATGTAGGTTGTACACGATGACTTATTTAGACTTCTCAAAAGTAAGACAGATTTCTGTGCCAACTTTTGCCTATTATGAGATGTTTGGGCCGTGAGTGAGTCAGGACAAAGTCTTTTATATGTGTAGGCTGTCTAGCTACCGCAAAAATCATTCCTATTTCTGGAACTCCGCTAGAAAATAATACTATTCATATATGTATCCTGTATATTAATAAATTGTGGTCATCATATCCAAACATCCTCAGTATAGACATGTAAACAACGTAAAAAAATTGATGGGAAGTATAATTCCGTTGTTGCGGATTTAAATATTTGACAACGTGATTACAATTTATTGAAAGCACCGACGAAAGGTACTATTTTATTGCACCCGTAGTTTATAATAACCTGAAAAAATAAACTGTTCAGCGAATTTCTGGATACTTAATGAAGGGATAAATCTCTCTTGTTTATGTTGCAGTTTAGTATATCTATATATTTTACGACTTCAAGGTTTCACATTATTTACTCATTTATTTCGCATTGTTTATACTTCGTTTATTTATACCATTGACAATTTAAGTTACGATATAACGGTTCGCCTAGTATAGGTCCTTCGGAAGTCCTACAACGATTAAACTGAATCTGCCATTTGCAGTAGGTAACTACCGAAAATCGATCGCGCTAAATTGTGTTGAAACTCACTTACCGTGAAAGATTAAGCGAAATGGTTTCGCGTCTTTTGTAGTGGTCCATTTTCTCGGCTATGAACAGAAAAATTAGTATCGGAAACTAAAACGACTGCACTATATCGCACTTAAATGCTTTTCTTGTGTTGCGGTAATCTTAATTTTTCCACTTTCCTCTATTTAAAGGGATATAATTTCACGAAATGGAAGTAGCATTAATCGTAAAGCACTTAACAAAGAGAAATGTTTTATGACGCTCGTTTCAGATCGCGAAGTGGAGTAATCGGGAAAATATCTCACGCTGAAGTGGTAACAATTTGGCAGCCAGTTATTGTGTTGTTTTCTGGTCTAAGTGTTAAGAGATTATTGACTCGTTTTTCTTTACTTAGATTTAATTTGGGATTCTTCACAATATATTAGAACAATTACATCTTCTTCTTTTGATATTAAATTTTATTATTAAGTATTAAGAACGAAAACTGTTCTACATTAATTAGGAAAAATTGAATTAAATCACTTTAGAAAAATTGTTTTCATTTAAAAAGTGTTCACTTATAGCAAGAGGACTCAGTGCTGCTGATTTTAAGGTGAACTAAATTATATATTTTTCTACTAAAAATAGCTATATCACCGTTCTTTAACAATTACTCTATAAAAACTTCAAACATGTTGTTGTATACTGTCTTTATTTGTTGGTAAGAGGAAGCATCCTCAAGAAAGTAGCACGTCAAATAAAGAAAGATGCAAGATATATCAGTGCATACTGAAAATATAATGAAGCATTGTAGTGACAAATCTGGGATTTTATGATTTCTGTTATATTATTATTTATTAATAAAGTCGACTAAACACTCACTCCTACCCAAGTCCTGTAATCCGAAAGCATATAATGCGGAGTACAGTTAAGTTAAAAATTTATTTCACAGCAATATAGTAGACCCAAACATACAACCAGTATTGATCAAAATCAGTTATTGAGGTTGGAAGAAGATAGTGAGTCATTTACTTTTATTTTGGTCATATAACGAGCTAAGTATAGTTGAGCAAGTCTAGGATACAACTACCAAAAAACATAGTAACTTTTGAAATGTGACTATATCGTAGAGTATTAAGAATTTTATAGATGGAACATGTATCTAATGAAGAAGTCTGTCCAAGAATGGAAAGCGACATCGAATTAATAAATACGATGAAAGCTCGCAAACTTGAATATGTCGGTCATATAATGAGGAATGAAAGATGAGCCGATTTACTACAAACGGGAGATTCCTAAGAACCGAGAATTTTATGGTCCACAAATCTCGGGATGTGGTTTTCAGTAATAATAATACGAGTATTCTATGCGGCAATTAACAAAGTCGTAATAGCCAGAATAATCGTCAACATCAGTACCGGATCGACACTATAAGAAGGATGTTTTAGATCAAGAAATTGAATGATGTCTAACATTTGTTATAGAGCAATCGAATAGCTTACGAAATGCCAAAAATAATAATGCTAATTATAGCAAAACAAGCTTTAGAATTTCCCAATACTTTGTCCCAGTTCCAGGAGGCACCCACGTCAGATCTTTCCACACTTGCCGAGAAATTTGAAAAACCAAAAAATCCAGCTCAACCAACGCTATTCCAAATAGGGAGCAAATGCAGTAATTATTATACGCTATTAATCATCAGAACATTCTACTAGACAGAACGTCAAATTTTGAAATCCATATTAATACTAAAAACGCAGTAAAGCTAATCAGTTATTCTAAAAATTAACCTACACAAAGCAGAACCCGATCCATTCACCTCAAAATTACCGTTTATGCATTTTCCTGCTTCCATTTTGGGAATAATTTATCAAGGAAGGATATCACATTAAGTTAGTCGTATAATGTTAGATTGTCTGACACTATCCCCTAAAGGCAACCTGTGTGAGTTGTAAGGATAAACTATAAAGAGTAATAAATCCCGCACAATATAAGCGTGTTGCTTAGAAAAAAAAATAGATATGAGGAAAAGAACATGTATATTTAGCACGTTAGAATAAATTGATGCGATTGTTTGTTGCCCGGCAAAATAAAATTCGCACTACCTAAAGTGTTTAAGTACTGATTGAACATATTATACTAAACCATAGGAAGCTGACTCTACAATTCTAAGTATTAGGAGAAAATATGTAGGAAATTCGTCCGTAGTCTACATTTTTAATTTATCATTGGCATAAATATAGTGAACTAACTAAATATTTAAAGCTCAAA
Source organism: Holotrichia oblita (assembly GCA_023690525.1). Taxonomy (NCBI): domain Eukaryota; kingdom Metazoa; phylum Arthropoda; class Insecta; order Coleoptera; family Scarabaeidae; genus Holotrichia; species Holotrichia oblita. The sequence goes on along the minus strand of CM043015.1, from coordinate 178,496,665 downwards.
TACTCTAAATGAAATTTAGATGCATGCCCACCCTCCTAATGTTGCTAATTACAGGTGGCGTATTACAGAACGGAAAAAATGTTGTGTATTAATTTGTAACTAACCAAATCAAAAAAAAATATTACAGAACAAATGAAACAGAATATACAACTACTTTTATTGGTAGGTTCAGAGAATTTTAATGAATAATTGTTTTAATTGAAACAAAAAATTAATTTCACTTCGCTGAGCGAAAAATTAAATTCAATGCATCCTGTATCTACATATGTATGTTCCGGGGAAACAAAATATTCAACTTAACTCACTTGAAAATACAAATTTACAATTACACTCTGATATAATTTCAAGCGAAAATATACAAAAAAATTGAAATACGGTCTAAAACGTTAATATCAATTGATCGTTCGAGAATAATGCGATGATTTTTTTTGTTTCACAGTTATTGTGAATTTTACAAATAATAAATTTCGCTTCTCTGATTTACACAATTCATTAGCAGCAGTAATTGACATTCGGTATTATTTTATAGGGAACGAAGTTAATTTGCCGATACTACAGTTCTATTTTTATTAATATCCTTGGGAACTTATTTACTACACCGTTGGACATAATTTACAGACAATAGATATATAACCTGAAAGCGTGAACATAACACAGTGAAATTTAGTATAAAAATATTACTAAATCAGTACAGCTTAGTCTCACTAGAAGGGCGATGCAGCACGGTTATGTACGAGTGCATTATTGTACGTTATTAAGTTGCGTTATTATCTGTTCTTCTTCAAGTCTTCATTGAACCAAACTTCTCTCATCATCAAGGGCCAAGATAAGATAAATCGTTATTCGTCAAAAGAAAAGAAGATTCCTGTCCATTCAACATCACCGTTGCAGAAAAAAAGGTCCTTTCCTATTCCTTTCTGTTACAAAGTTGAAAAAATTCACAGTCAATCAAGCTGCGATCCATACGACTTGTTGAAACAACAAATCTATTAAACTCCAACTCGCTCAAGTAGTGTTGTTAACTCTCCATTACACATGTGAGATGTATACCTTGTGCCTTCAGAAAATACACTAATATCTGCCGATTCTAACAACGCATTGCTCCCACCACTTAGAATGTACCGATCACCTTTCGAAGTCTATATGTATATTCATTACTAAGAATATTTGTTGAGAGGAATAATGATGAAAGTCTATTAACTAGAAATTAAAGTCAAATACGAAAGCCTTCTTTTTTTGAAAATTTCTAATTAAACAATACTAAATACATTAGGGATATTTAAGTTATTCTCTTGTTCTTTTACCTTTATAAATTGATTTTTTTTATTAACAAAAATAAGCTTAGGAATCAAACGAAATATTTTAGATTAGGACGTAATTCATTTTCTTGGATAAATCATAGATTATATTTTATTATACAACCTGAATTTCAAAGCTGGATTTCGAAGCTGACCTAATCAAAACAAATGTACGCACTCTTCAGAAGAACTTTAAATACATTATAAATCATTATTTCTGAATCACTTTCCTAGCAAAATATCTTTTCAGAAAGTAACTATTTAACCTGTCATTATCCACTTATTAGAATATCCTAACCAGTATCTTTTGCGGTCGACTTAATTATTTTTCTAAAGAGAGACTGCCAGAAGGTAGTCAAAACATAATTTTACGATCTTACGCGATTTAAATAATGACGGCTTTAAAATTTTACATTTTATCGTAGTACCTCTTCTAAATAAACTGGGTTAACGGGAAACCAGTGTATAGTGAGTCATTCTATATTAATAGCCTGAACTGACACAAATAGAACACAAAAGAAAAACCACTTCTTTCCTAACTCTTCCGAGAACCGAAATACTACAGGTGCTATAGGAACATACCCTTTTTAATCTCCCTCTTCTTTATGTCGTGATTTCACTTTACTCTTGTAGAAATATCTCGATTTGCCGCACAGGGTGAAATTGCTACAGTATTAAACGGAATCTGTGGAGAGCTTTTGTTTCAGCTGTACTCTAGAAAATTCTGCGTTACGGTAAAATTTGTTTCATTGTATTAAATCGGAGCCTCATTTAATATTTTCCTCTTCGTGAACGAAGTATGAAATCTTTTAAATATTTGCTTATTTATGTCGGAAGAATAAAGATGAAGAAATAAGCTGATAGAGCTTGTTACCTGATTTGTTTTTTTTTTTGGCAAGAGATTTAAGAAATAATTAAGTTAACGCTACTTATTAAAGAAAGCTTCTTGTATTTTCCTCACCTCGAAGCAGTTGCTAAATATATTTTGTATAAATGGCGCATTTTGTCCATTAGGCAATTATATTTGTACGGCAGATATACCCTTCCTAACAGGGAACTGCTGAACATGCATTTTTGCTCCAGCAGTTGTTGAATATCTGTTAGTAGTGCACTGTGCAGATACATATGAGCTTTCAGGCATTAATAATTAATTACATAGAACGTATATAGAATTAAGAAAAAAACCACTTGTTGATCACGTAAACACGTTCATTCGAGACTTCATAATAGAATGGTATAAAATATAACATGAACAGTTTGCGATAAAATGTTGTTGCGCTGTAGAACACGCAAAAGCTACGCGAATGGTTATAGAATGGTTTTTCTTTAATCCGTGTGGTATATACAGCTACAGCAGCAGCTTCCTAGGATGTTCGATAGCGTTACATAAGTTTATTATTGTTCGTGTACGTGATCATTAAATAAGGCTAGATATTGATGATTTTTTTGTTCATAGATATTTTTGTTGATAAGCATGGTTATATGCTAATATTGCTTGACATATGTTAAGTGTCAATTTGTTCTACCGATTAAGTAATTTTCTGAAAATTAATTAACTTTTAGAGTAAATTGATTTTTAGCGAATTCTTGTTTTATTCATTTACTGTCTGTACCACAAGAGTGTAAGCACCATAACTACCTCGTAAGCTGCTTTTCCAAAAAAAACCAGGCAAATATGTGAAAGAGACAGGTATTGTGTATTTCGCGTTGAAATTTCAGATTAGTTGTATGCGTAGTTTCGTAAATAGAATGCTATCTACCGGCGAAATGTAAGGGTACAACCACTATTAGGAGAAAATCATAGTAAGAAGCGGTTGACGTGGGCACGCAATTGGGACAAGGTGATTTTCACTGATGAGACGTCATTTTGGGCATTTGTTTCGTCCAAGAAAACATGATCAATCCATGGCAGACCCACTGTCGAAAGAAGTGTTAAGCACCCTCTGAAAGTGTGGGGATGTTTTAATGCGCACGGTTTTGTGTGTTTTTAGATGATGAAAATTTATCAGAAATATCTATTACCGTCTCCCCAACAATGCTTTGGCAACTATAGATCTGTTTGGATTCTTCAAGAAGATAACGATCCCAAACATCGTAGTCGACGTTGTATTTTGTCAAAAACAGATAATGCTATCGAAGTATTGGAGTGGCCTTCACAATCCCCGGATGCAAATCCGATTGAAAAAGTGTGAGCCTTGTTAAAGCAGAAGCTGTGAGGACTACGTGCTTTGACAAAGAAATCGTTAGTTCGAAGAATTCGGAAGTTATGGCTTCCCTAACCATTGATTATGCTCAAAAGTTGATCAAATACAAGACAATAACGGTGACTGGACTCTTTACTAGGTATTAGCGTAATAGTGTTTTCAAAGATCCTTTAGGTAGTTGAGCTGATATTTTAGGTAGTACATGATATGTTTTATTTTTTCTAAATATTATTTCGAGGCTAGCATGATGCGTACGCTTTTGTGTTACGGACTGTACAAGCGGAAATGTATCACCAACAAACTTTGCTGAAACAACTATAGAAACATACATGTTGCACATGTTTAACAATACAACATTGGCTGATAATACAAAAAGAATAAAATAAAATTTATTCACAAATTTGCTTACGATGGTACCTAACTGTTACCTACTTGTTTGATAGTGTGAGCCGACCATCTCCAAAATCTTTCATCCTAAAACAGAGAGAACTTACGCAAACATACGTTTAAAAGTCCGAAATTATTGCACAAAGGACCACAAGCCGTAGCGTGAATTAAGATTGTAATAATTTGCCCTAAATTGCAAAGTAAGTGTAGGTTAAAACGTTATCGGGAATTGAATTGTCGTTGAATACTATTAATATAACTTCGCTAAGATGGATAAAGCATTGGGTGGTGTATGTGCCTTAACGAATTATAACGGTTTTAGACTGATATGAAGCACGTCCCCGTGCCAATTTAACGTGCGTCAAGAGCAGGCGTGTCCACTGTGTTGCACGTGCTGTGCGCCATTTCTTCAAATGTAGGGCATGTTTTCTGGCGGGCTTTGCTAATGACGTAGCTATTATAACAACTAGAAATTTTGTAGGCATCGTTTCAGGAAGGGTGTACGGTAACTTAAAATTTGTTAGCATACATGGTTAATGAATTATAACTATTCGGGGAGAAACTAATGCTGGTGTCTAATGTGAAATATATCGGAATCACGTTCGATTATGCTCATATCCTGACCATGTCTGACAAACACATAGGAGAACATATGGGTCAAGTTGACGACTTAGATAATTGCCTTTTAAATATATAATCTATTGGTTATACACATTATTACTTGTATGCCTTTTGTATACTTGCCGTATAGACAAACAAAGAGATCCTGAAAATTGCTCACTAGGAGTGCAAAGGCAACCCCTTCTTATGCACTGACGCATATACAGTTCCAATCTGGAGGTACTGCTTAGATATGCCTCGTCTACATCTCTTAGTGGAGGTAGAGGCATTAAAAGTAGGACTCAGTTTAATGGGAAAGCAAAGATAGGACCAATCTGAAAAGAACCGTCCCTCCTGCCCAATTCTAGAACTTATCTCTAGTCATTCACAGTCCTACAGTATATACAGACGGATATAAATTTGCAAACAAATTTAGTCACAAGAATAAACTGTCTCTATTTATCTCTCGATGAAGGAACTTTTTAATATGCATGCTAAAACTTTTAACGACTCATCCATCATCTGGAAACCACGTGCTCTCTCTACTTTCAATTGATACGTTTTCCAATTTTGGTGGAGTACTTTTAAGAAATCCTATTGTCGTCTATGTCGCTGATGTTTACTAGCGGATCAAACTAAACATGCTAGTACGTTGATGAGTATTTTCGTTTGGACAAAATTTGGCGAGCATTAGTCTGAGGGTATCCAGTTAAAAGAATTACATTCCACAACAGGAGAAGGCAACAATCAATATAAAAGAAAGAAACAATTCTATTCATGCAAAACTTTGATGTCAGCAATTTTATCCTGTGTACAGTTACATGAAGATAAGAAACCCTTTATGTCTATGTTAATACTAGGTTATATAACATAGATGTACCAGTCTAAAGAGATTTGGTTTATGAAGTACTCTGTATTATATTACGAAAATATGCTACAAGATATTTAGAAAATATTGTCTTCTTTCTCTTTGAATAAAGCTAATATCCAGAACGTAGAATCACACGTTTGATTCATCATCTTTAAGTGGACTTAACTTGTTACCAATAGTACCATTACCTTATCTACTACACTTATCTACATACACTCTATCACCTATTTGTTATACTGGTTTTTGAAAATATATTATTATTAAGATTATTTAATAAATGATTTATAAGTATTTGCTATATGCTTGCATCTTGTGATTTTTTTTTGTAAATTAAATTATAGGTAACCAGCAGAAAGAGAAAAAAATATCTGTAGTTGTTTGTTTTGAGTCGATTATATTTAACGTTAATGTATGTATCTAATAATTTTAAGGATAATGTAAAACGTACTATCCTGTTTCAAATAAATTTAAAAACCGGTAAAATATGCGCTCTTCACGTTTAGATGCACTTCACTTCCACTCCTATCGCTGTGTGTTTGCTCTATTTTCTCCACTAACTTTAAGAAGAATTATTTCCTGTCGAATAAAAAATTAACGACAATTTAACACAGCGTGTAAACTTTATGAGTAGCAGTGTCTCTGCAAATGACAAGAACTTCAAAAAACTATGATGCTTTTTAGTGTCCCAGTTTTACATCTATAGCTTCAGTGTACATATGTCGTAAATTTAATATTGACATTTCGCACGAAAATAGCGTCGCTTTGGGATACTGTAAAATGGAAAAACGAGCAACGCGATCCGTAGTAGTTTTCTGAAAGTACCTTAAAAGCGTTAGTAGTAAAATTGCTTATTCCAATAACTAAACAGCGGCAATTCATCAAGTTTAACGTTACAGGCGTACGAATCTCCCACGGGACAGCTTCTCTAGCGCGTTACGCTTCTGACCATATGTCCTGCAGGATTTCCCGTTCTGTCTAGTTCCACTTCGTAGTATATACGTAAACATCTACCGGTAAATGTACTATGTATATCTGATAGCCGGTAATATCCCTTCGGATACGACCATACGGTATATAATTCTGCAACATAATTCTCGTAATATCGGAATTTGTTCCTGAACGTATTATCTGAATCGTAACGGTTTTATTAACTAAAAACTTTATGGTGACGCGTATGACGGTACTAGTGTTACTTCACGGGAAATGTAGAGCAATTATTTTTAAATTAATAGGTTTGACAAAATATGAACGGTACTGTCTGAAACTAATTTTACGTGAATTTTTACGATGTGTATAGTTGCGACTTTTGAAGTTGTCGGTACACAACAGATTCTCTTTGATATCAAAATCCTTTGAATTGTAATATGAAATCAGCATACGATTTGCAGAGAAAAACATGTTTACCAAAGTTTGAAGCTTACGCACATATTTTGTAAATACTATATGGTGAATCAGTAGTAGAGTTAACACTATAGCAGAGCATAAATGGATTATAGAGTATAGTCATTTATAAGAGGTTATTAAGATAGGTTACGACATGATTTTGTGTCAGAAATTCGGCACAAGCTTAAAAAGTTAGTAAAATAATAAAACATTTTTTAAATATTATGCTATATTATTATTATGCTATAATAAATGATAATTGTAATATAATGTTCACATTCTAAGTTGTGGTAACACATTTTTTCTTAGTTTAATAAAGTAATGAATTCGGGAAGCTATGTAATGATTTCCTGTGAGCGGTGCTGTAATAAGCAGACGAATACGTTTTAAAAGCTACTTAAAGTGTGAACTTGACAATAACTCGTCACTTTCAAATATATATTGCGTAAAAAATCGCCCCAAAAGTTCATTTAATATAGGAAGTAGACTTTCTACAAACACTATATAAGACCAACGATAGAATCAATGACATAATCTATTGCAGGTTACAGTCAATGATAGAATTTCTCAAGTTTGTTATTTACTTAATAGCTTTATCAAATGCAAACTTAAACTTACGTATTAGCGACGAAGCCAGCAATAATGATTATCAATAGAGTTTATTAATAATTTCTTGTTAAATTGACAGAGGTTAAGTTATATATAAATTTGGGTAAACCGTTGTTAGTATTACAATATAATTGAATACTAACTAGACCAAAGCAACAATTAGAATGGCTGCTATCACAGTTCAAATCACCAAAGATAGTATTGTCGCTGACGAGTCTGGTAGTATTGGTATTAAATAATAAACTATAAATCTAACTCAGGTTTTCTACTGATCTGATTTGTAGTTCATGGTGTTTTTTGTTTCTTATATTAATTAACCGTAACCAAAGCTAAGAAGTCGAAATCGTGATCAGTATGGGAGTATTACTGATAGGATCATGCTGTTCTATTAATGATGTTATTAACTAGTATACCTGTCAAGGACTTCTGCTTTTATATTACATATATTTAGAAGCAAATAGAGTTAAATATCTCGCAAATTAATTGACTGATTTAATTTTATTAACATATTTCAAACTAGAGTTGATGTCGAAGGTCTAGAGCACTTTAAATAGCTTGTAAGTAGGTGATCCAATAAAAGAGATAATAAATTTCAATGGGCAGGACTATTTCATATTATCTCTTGTCCTCCATTCTCGCTTATCTAAAATTGTAACACCCGTTATTTTTGTTCAATTGTGTTATTAATAAGTACTTATACAGAATACGATAATGTAGAGACCACAATGATAACTTCTATTTTTGAAAATGCAAATGCAAGCTTCTACTACGAATAATTAAGTTAGTGAACACCACAGTAACCTGATGACAACTGACATATATATCTGAGGATATTATAGAAAATCTTACGGGAGAGCTAAATATCTCATTAAACCAGGATGCAAGTAGAAGATATACTTTTTATATTGTGTGACCGTAACAATGACGCTATTTTACTCACTCCAGGGAGGTGAAGTGTCCATCGAGTCATCATGAAGCAACTATGCATGCTCAGGTAGAGACAACTACGGAACTTCGGATTGCAAAAATTTCCCCAATTTGTGCTCGGAGTGTTTAAATAATATGCTCAACTTTCTACTCTTCGGCCAATATATAGTACTGGAGACTGCGGAACACGATTCTATAATCATTATTCCACAGTCTCCAGTGGCGTAATTGGTTAACGCTACTGCCTGAAGAGTAGGAGATGTGTTCGGTCTCTACACGAGGATGCAAATTTGTTTAATATGCAAATATTGGAGCGAAGTAGGCATGCGCCTATATTAATGTTAGATTTTTCCCAAGAATACACAATTCTATACACAGTGTGGCCGCCGTTCATAGCGCGATGCATGTATTAGTAACTACTGGTCGATTATAAATGAGCGTGGCAACTTACCCATATGCGAAAGCGACGGCTAATGCGACTGCGCGACTACACTACTAGCTCTGTTATAATACAGTAGAACATTCTGTTTACTTGTATACCGTTCTAATACACGGACATTTCTGTGTGTTTCGCTTACACTGCAGGTATCGCTATAGTGTAGACGCACGCGTTCCCATTGTATATGCGAGTAATACAGACTTCGAGATACATGAGTACGAAATGTACAGAGTATCCCACGGCGTTTTGATAGCCTAATATCTCGACAGCTGCAAGAATTACTATGATGAAATCTAGCAGACACGTACTATCAATAGCGACGTTTATATTAAGCGTAAAATGTCTTCCCGTCGTCTCTAGGGGTGTCTGATAATGTCAAGAATAAGAGCAATTTCTAGAAAGCTTTGAACATTGCATCAACAAGTAGGGTGATCAATTTGAAAATTTAAGGGTTTCACTATATGTATGTGTATGTATACGTATGTACCTGCTCCAGAGTCTGTAGTTCTTGTTGACCCAACTGTATACCAGATTTGGTTTCGAATAGCAGGTTTTTGTTTTACTTTCCACTCATCCCAACCTAGGACGACATTGAAGGGTTTGTCGAGGGAATGTTCAGGAATTATGGTGCCACAGCCCATTTCATAGATAGGGTCTGTGATTTCGGTCTCAATTCCAGCAAACCCCAAAGAATTCAGGGTTTTCAGTTTCCACCACACCACTCTATATACCCCCAATTCTCGTCTCATCCTTTGTGTTCTATTACATCTGTGTACTATGTATGTATATGCTGGGAGCAAAGCTCGAAAACGGACAATGGTCGATATTTTTGCTGAATCTTAGGATTGGGCGTTTTAAAGCGACCAAAGTCCGAAGTTTAACTCAATTTTGTGCTTTGGCCATCTCCAAAGCCAAACCTAGAATTGTGCAATTGCGAAACGACCAAAGCTATACAGCCACACTATACAATTTTAAAAAACATTTAAATGGTTAAGCTATGTATTTGTATGATGTCATTGTGTGGAATTAAATGAGGCATTTAATGGAAAAAAAGATATATTGATAATTATTTATTTCTGCAACTTGACGATGAGTGGCATTTTGAGTTGCATTTCACTTCTTTTTTTTAACAATTGCAGCTCTTGTTTACACAGTTCTTTCTACAACCACATCTCACAAAACCTGACTGAGATTCTGCAGCAGCGGCGGCTCTTAGTGTTATTGCTTTTTCTGGAACATCCTCCAATTCCATAAACTTATGATCAGCTACTTGGAATTCGTTCCTCGCGTACAATTTTTCAAGCACTCCTGAAGCTGTCCCAAGCTAATAGACGTCACTTTCTTCTTTCCGTTCCATAATAACGGCCATTACCTTTCCAGGTGCGGCACGCCCTCTATCTACATCTGGAATTTTTGACAAAACGGTTACACCACTACTAACAGAAGGAAATGTTTCAGCATTTTATCGGCCGTTTCTGGAATTTGCATGATGCTTCACGTGCTTCTGTGATCTTTTCTTGACGAATCCCACATGCTTTTTGAGGTGTACAGTTGCACAGTAAAAAAAACCCGTGTAAGTGAATATTTTATTTTTGGTGTTTTTTTTTTTGGCGGCAAATATTAATGCAGTATAAAATTTTGAAATTGGTTAAATTATCACCTACTTTTTGTTGTTTAATTTGAGTGCTTGAGCTTTCATGTAAAACCACACAATTTTCTTCTTCTATATACGAGTCGCTGGAGGCATCTACATTAGTATTATCATTCAATATATTTTCCAACTCCTCTGTGCTAATAATTTGAAGAACCTCGCGAGGAATATCTGAATCCAATAGGCCATTTCGTACTCCAAACATCGCTTCATACGGACTTCTGTTTATCCCTCTATGGAAAGATCTATTTTTTTCAACTGAACGAATCGAAGCGCGTCAGCCCAATTTGTACTTTTATTATCTGCCATTCAAGAAACCAAAATTTCCGTAACATCCTGATTTGCCTTTTCTATAGTTCCCTGGCTTTGAGAATGCCTTGGTTTGCCATGAGCTATTTTATCCTCGAACATATCAGCAAGTTCATCCGCTCGCGCGATTCATTCAAACGCGTTAATGTGCCTTCCTGGTAGTTTGTCCTCTCGTTTAAATTAACAAGATGAACCAACTTGCCCAGAGCGAAGCAGATTCATCAAACGGTTCTCGAGAAAATATCGATGAATATGATTTAACCTTATAAGGCATTAATGTGCCCTGCCGGCCTTTGGCCACTCGTTTAGATTAACAAGGTGAACCTATTTGCCGAGGAGGAAGCAGATCCATCAAACGGTTATCGGGCTAGGTAATATTTATATGATGAACATGTCCAGAAAATTTATGAAAGTGTAACGGTCACAGCGCTCAAAGGCGTTAATGTGCCTTCCTGGTAGTTTGTCCTCTCGTTTAGGTTAACAAGATGAACCAACATGCCCAACACTCAGGGCGATGAGTACAATCTTTTCCACCCCTCGGAGATCGAAAATTCGACAAATGCCCGGCTAGATTTTTTTCGTTTTTTTGAAATATCTCGGCTATTAAGAGAGATAGGACCGAAATCTCTTCGGCACAACACTCAGGGCGATAAGTACAATTTTTTTCACTCCTCGGAGATCGAAAATTCGACAAATGCCCGGCTAGATTTTTTTCGTTTTTTTGAAATATCTCGGCTATTAAGAGAGATAGGACCGAAATCTCTTCGGTACAACACTCAGGGCGATGAGTACAATCTTTTCTACCCCTCGGAGATCGAAAATTTGACAAACGCCCGGCTAGAAATGTTTCGGTTTTTTTAATATCTCGGCCATTAAGCGAGATTAAACCGAAATCAAAGGCATCAATGTGCCTTGCTGGGAGTTTGGCTTCTCGTTTAGATTAACAAGGTGAACCTACTTGCCGAGGGGGAAGCAGATTCATCAATTGGTTAGCGAGCTAGGTAATATTAGGTAATGTATATGATGAAAAAATTGTCCAGAAAATTTATCAATTTGGAGCGGTCACAGCGGTCGAACGCGTTAATGTACCTTCCTGGTAGTTTGTCCTCTCGTTTAGATTAACAAGATGAACCAACTTGCCCAGCGAGAAGCAGATTCATCAAACGGTTCTCGAGAAAATTTATCTCTATAACGCGTTAATGTGCCTTGCTGGGAGTTCGGCCTCTTTTTTATATTAACAAGGTGAACCTACTTGCCGAGGAGGAAGCAGATCCATCAAACGGTTATCGAGCTATGTAATATTTATATGATGAAAAAGTTGTCCAGAAAATTTATGAAAGTTTGAACGGTCACAGCGCTCAAATGCGTTAATGTGCCTTCCTGGGGGATTGTCCTCATGCTTAGATTAATAAGATGAACCATATGGCAGAGAGCGAAGTAGATTCATCAAACGGTTCTCGAGAAAATATCCATGAAATTTTAGCCCTATAAGGCGTTAATGTGCCCTGCTGGAAGTTTGGCCTCTCGTTTAGATTAACAAGATGAACCAACTTGCCCAGAGCGAAGCAGATTAATCAAACGGTTCTCGAGAAAATTTATCTCTATAACGCGTTAATGTGCCTTGCTGGGAGTTCGGCCTCTCGTTTAGATTAACAAGGTTAACCTACTTGCCGAGGAGGAAGCAGATCCATCAAACGGTTATCGGGCTAGGTAATATTTATATGATGAACATGTCCAGAAAATTTATGAAAGTGTAACGGTCACAGCGCTCAAAGGCGTTAATGTGCCTTCCTGGTAGTTTGTCCTCTCGTTTAGGTTAACAAGATGAACCAACATGCCCAACACTCAGGGCGATGAGTACAATCTTTTCCACCCCTCGGAGATCGAAAATTCGACAAATGCCCGGCTAGATTTTTTTCGTTTTTTTGAAATATCTCGGCTATTAAGAGAGATAGGACCGAAATCTCTTCGGCACAACACTCAGGGCGATAAGTACAATTTTTTTCACTCCTCGGAGATCGAAAATTCGACAAATGCCCGGCTAGATTTTTTCGTTTTTTTGAAATATCTCGGCTATTAAGAGAGATAGGACCGAAATCTCTTCGGTACAACACTCAGGGCGATGAGTACAATCTTTTCTACCCCTCGGAGATCGAAAATTTGACAAACGCCCGGCTAGAAATGTTTCGGTTTTTTTAATATCTCGGCCATTAAGCGAGATTAAACCGAAATCAAAGGCATCAATGTGCCTTGCTGGGAGTTTGGCTTCTCGTTTAGATTAACAAGGTGAACCTACTTGCCGAGGGGGAAGCAGATTCATCAATTGGTTAGCGAGCTAGGTAATATTAGGTAATGTATATGATGAAAAAATTGTCCAGAAAATTTATCAATTTGGAGCGGTCACAGCGGTCGAACGCGTTAATGTACCTTCCTGGTAGTTTGTCCTCTCGTTTAGATTAACAAGATGAACCAACTTGCCCAGCGCGAAGCAGATTCATCAAACGGTTCTCGAGAAAATTTATCTCTATAACGCGTTAATGTGCCTTGCTGGGAGTTCGGCCTCTTTTTTATATTAACAAGGTGAACCTACTTGCCGAGGAGGAAGCAGATCCATCAAACGGTTATCGAGCTATGTAATATTTATATGATGAAAAAGTTGTCCAGAAAATTTATGAAAGTTTGAACGGTCACAGCGCTCAAATGCGTTAATGTGCCTTCCTGGGGGATTGTCCTCATGCTTAGATTAATAAGATGAACCATATGGCCGAGAGCGAAGTAGATTCATCAAACGGTTCTCGAGAAAATATCCATGAAATTTTAGCCCTATAAGGCGTTAATGTGCCCTGCTGGAAGTTTGGCCTCTCGTTTAGATTAACAAGATGAACCAACTTGCCCAGAGCGAAGCAGATTAATCAAACGGTTCTCGAGAAAATTTATCTCTATAACGCGTTAATGTGCCTTGCTGGGAGTTCGGCCTCTCGTTTAGATTAACAAGGTTAACCTACTTGCCGAGGAGGAAGCAGATCCATCAAACGGTTATCGGGCTAGGTAATATTTATATGATGAACATGTCCAGAAAATTTATGAAAGTGTAACGGTCACAGCGCTCAAAGGCGTTAATGTGCCTTCCTGGTAGTTTGTCCTCTCGTTTAGGTTAACAAGATGAACCAACATGCCCAACACTCAGGGCGATGAGTACAATCTTTTCCACCCCTCGGAGATCGAAAATTCGACAAATGCCCGGCTAGATTTTTTTCGTTTTTTTGAAATATCTCGGCTATTAAGAGAGATAGGACCGAAATCTCTTCGGCACAACACTCAGGGCGATAAGTACAATTTTTTCACGCCTCGGAGATCGAAAATTCGACAAATGCCCGGCTAGATTTTTTTTCGTTTTTTGGAAATATCTCGGCTATTAAGAGAGATAGGACCGAAATCTCTTCGGTACAACACTCAGGGCGATGAGTACAATCTTTTCTACCCCTCGGAGATCGAAAATTTGACAAACGCCCGGCTAGAAATGTTTCGGTTTTTTTAATATCTCGGCCATTAAGCGAGATTAAACCGAAATCAAAGGCATCAATGTGCCTTGCTGGGAGTTTGGCTTCTCGTTTAGATTAACAAGGTGAACCTACTTGCCGAGGGGGAAGCAGATTCATCAAACGGTTCTCGAGAAAATTTATCTCTATAACGCGTTAATGTGCCTTGCTGGGAGTTCGGCCTCTTTTTTATATTAACAAGGTGAACCTACTTGCCGAGGAGGAAGCAGATCCATCAAACGGTTATCGAGCTATGTAATATTTATATGATGAAAAAGTTGTCCAGAAAATTTATGAAAGTTTGAACGGTCACAGCGCTCAAATGCGTTAATGTGCCTTCCTGGGGGATTGTCCTCATGCTTAGATTAATAAGATGAACCATATGGCCGAGAGCGAAGTAGATTCATCAAACGGTTCTCGAGAAAATATCCATGAAATTTTAGCCCTATAAGGCGTTAATGTGCCCTGCTGGAAGTTTGGCCTCTCGTTTAGATTAACAAGATGAACCAACTTGCCCAGAGCGAAGCAGATTAATCAAACGGTTCTCGAGAAAATTTATCTCTATAACGCGTTAATGTGCCTTGCTGGGAGTTCGGCCTCTCGTTTAGATTAACAAGTTTAACCTACTTGCCGAGGAGGAAGCAGATCCATCAAACGGTTATCGGGCTAGGTAATATTTATATGATGAACATGTACAGAAAATTTATGAAAGTGTAACGGTCACAGCGCTCAAAGGCGTTAATGTGCCTTCCTGGTAGTTTGTCCTCTCGTTTAGGTTAACAAGATGAACCAACATGCCCAACACTCAGGGCGATGAGTACAATCTTTTCCACCCCTCGGAGATCGAAAATTCGACAAATGCCCGGCTAGATTTTTTTCGTTTTTTTGAAATATCTCGGCTATTAAGAGAGATAGGACCGAAATCTCTTCGGCACAACACTCAGGGCGATAAGTACAATTTTTTCACTCCTCGGAGATCGAAAATTCGACAAATGCCCGGCTAGATTTTTTTTCGTTTTTTTGAAATATCTCGGCTATTAAGAGAGATAGGACCGAAATCTCTTCGGTACAACACTCAGGGCGATGAGTACAATCTTTTCTACCCCTCGGAGATCGAAAATTTGACAAACGCCCGGCTAGAAATGTTTCGGTTTTTTTAATATCTCGGCCATTAAGCGAGATTAAACCGAAATCAAAGGCATCAATGTGCCTTGCTGGGAGTTTGGCTTCTCGTTTAGATTAACAAGGTGAACCTACTTGCCGAGGGGAAGCAGATTCATCAATTGGTTAGCGAGCTAGGTAATATTAGGTAATGTATATGATGAAAAAATTGTCCAGAAAATTTATCAATTTGGAGCGGTCACAGCGGTCGAACGCGTTAATGTACCTTCCTGGTAGTTTGTCCTCTCGTTTAGATTAACAAGATGAACCAACTTGCCCAGCGCGAAGCAGATTCATCAAACGGTTCTCGAGAAAATTTATCTCTATAACGCGTTAATGTGCCTTGCTGGGAGTTCGGCCTCTTTTTTATATTAACAAGGTGAACCTACTTGCCGAGGAGGAAGCAGATCCATCAAACGGTTATCGAGCTATGTAATATTTATATGATGAAAAAGTTGTCCAGAAAATTTATGAAAGTTTGAACGGTCACAGCGCTCAAATGCGTTAATGTGCCTTCCTGGGGGATTGTCCTCATGCTTAGATTAATAAGATGAACCATATGGCAGAGAGCGAAGTAGATTCATCAAACGGTTCTCGAGAAAATATCCATGAAATTTTAGCCCTATAAGGCGTTAATGTGCCCTGCTGGAAGTTTGGCCTCTCGTTTAGATTAACAAGATGAACCAACTTGCCCAGAGCGAAGCAGATTAATCAAACGGTTCTCGAGAAAATTTATCTCTATAACGCGTTAATGTGCCTTGCTGGGAGTTCGGCCTCTCGTTTAGATTAACAAGGTTAACCTACTTGCCGAGGAGGAAGCAGATCCATCAAACGGTTATCGGGCTAGGTAATATTTATATGATGAACATGTCCAGAAAATTTATGAAAGTGTAACGGTCACAGCGCTCAAAGGCGTTAATGTGCCTTCCTGGTAGTTTGTCCTCTCGTTTAGGTTAACAAGATGAACCAACATGCCCAACACTCAGGGCGATGAGTACAATCTTTTCCACCCCTCGGAGATCGAAAATTCGACAAATGCCCGGCTAGATTTTTTTCGTTTTTTTGAAATATCTCGGCTATTAGAGAGATAGGACCGAAATCTCTTCGGCACAACACTCAGGGCGATAAGTACAATTTTTTTCACTCCTCGGAGATCGAAAATTCGACAAATGCCCGGCTAGATTTTTTTCGTTTTTTTGAAATATCTCGGCTATTAAGAGAGATAGGACCGAAATCTCTTCGGTACAACACTCAGGGCGATGAGTACAATCTTTTCTACCCCTCGGAGATCGAAAATTTGACAAACGCCCGGCTAGAAATATTTCGGTTTTTTTAATATCTCGGCCATTAAGCGAGATTAAACCGAAATCAAAGGCATCAATGTGCCTTGCTGGGAGTTTGGCTTCTCGTTTAGATTAACAAGGTGAACCTACTTGCCGAGGGGGAAGCAGATTCATCAATTGGTTAGCGAGCTAGGTAATATTAGGTAATGTATATGATGAAAAAATTGTCCAGAAAATTTATCAATTTGGAGCGGTCACAGCGGTCGAACGCGTTAATGTACCTTCCTGGTAGTTTGTCCTCTCGTTTAGATTAACAAGATGAACCAACTTGCCCAGCGCGAAGCAGATTCATCAAACGGTTCTCGAGAAAATTTATCTCTATAACGCGTTAATGTGCCTTGCTGGGAGTTCGGCCTCTTTTTTATATTAACAAGGTGAACCTACTTGCCGAGGAGGAAGCAGATCCATCAAACGGTTATCGAGCTATGTAATATTTATATGATGAAAAAGTTGTCCAGAAAATTTATGAAAGTTTGAACGGTCACAGCGCTCAAATGCGTTAATGTGCCTTCCTGGGGGATTGTCCTCATGCTTAGATTAATAAGATGAACCATATGGCCGAGAGCGAAGTAGATTCATCAAACGGTTCTCGAGAAAATATCCATGAAATTTTAGCCCTATAAGGCGTTAATGTGCCCTGCTGGAAGTTTGGCCTCTCGTTTAGATTAACAAGATGAACCAACTTGCCCAGAGCGAAGCAGATTAATCAAACGGTTCTCGAGAAAATTTATCTCTATAACGCGTTAATGTGCCTTGCTGGGAGTTCGGCCTCTCGTTTAGATTAACAAGGTTAACCTACTTGCCGAGGAGGAAGCAGATCCATCAAACGGTTATCGGGCTAGGTAGTATTTATATGATGAACATGTCCAGAAAATTTATGAAAGTGTAACGGTCACAGCGCTCAAAGGCGTTAATGTGCCTTCCTGGTAGTTTGTCCTCTCGTTTAGGTTAACAAGATGAACCAACATGCCCAACACTCAGGGCGATGAGTACAATCTTTTCCACCCCTCGGAGATCGAAAATTCGACAAATGCCCGGCTAGATTTTTTCGTTTTTTTGAAATATCTCGGCTATTAAGAGAGATAGGACCGAAATCTCTTCGGCACAACACTCAGGGCGATAAGTACAATTTTTTTCACTCCTCGGAGATCGAAAATTCGACAAATGCCCGGCTAGATTTTTTTCGTTTTTTTTTGAAATATCTCGGCTATTAAGAGAGATAGGACCGAAATCTCTTCGGTACAACACTCAGGGCGATGAGTACAATCTTTTCTGCCCCTCGGAGATCGAAAATTTGACAAACGCCCGGCTAGAAATGTTTCGGTTTTTTTAATATCTCGGCCATTAAGCGAGATTAAACCGAAATCAAAGGCATCAATGTGCCTTGCTGGGAGTTTGGCTTCTCGTTTAGATTAACAAGGTGAACCTACTTGCCGAGGGGGAAGCAGATTCATCAATTGGTTAGCGAGCTAGGTAATATTAGGTAATGTATATGATGAAAAAATTGTCCAGAAAATTTATCAATTTGGAGCGGTCACAGCGGTCGAACGCGTTAATGTACCTTCCTGGTAGTTTGTCCTCTCGTTTAGATTAACAAGATGAACCAACTTGCCCAGCGCGAAGCAGATTCATCAAACGGTTCTCGAGAAAATTTATCTCTATAACGCGTTAATGTGCCTTGCTGGGAGTTCGGCCTCTTTTTTATATTAACAAGGTGAACCTACTTGCCGAGGAGGAAGCAGATCCATCAAACGGTTATCGAGCTATGTAATATTTATATGATGAAAAAGTTGTCCAGAAAATTTATGAAAGTTTGAACGGTCACAGCGCTCAAATGCGTTAATGTGCCTTCCTGGGGGATTGTCCTCATGCTTAGATTAATAAGATGAACCATATGGCCGAGAGCGAAGTAGATTCATCAAACGGTTCTCGAGAAAATATCCATGAAATTTTAGCCCTATAAGGCGTTAATGTGCCCTGCTGGAAGTTTGGCCTCTCGTTTAGATTAACAAGATGAACCAACTTGCCCAGAGCGAAGCAGATTAATCAAACGGTTCTCGAGAAAATTTATCTCTATAACGCGTTAATGTGCCTTGCTGGGAGTTCGGCCTCTCGTTTAGATTAACAAGGTTAACCTACTTGCCGAGGAGGAAGCAGATCCATCAAACGGTTATCGGGCTAGGTAATATTTATATGATGAACATGTCCAGAAAACTTATGAAAGTGTAACGGTCACAGCGCTCAAAGGCGTTAATGTGCCTTCCTGGTAGTTTGTCCTCTCGTTTAGGTTAACAAGATGAACCAACATGCCCAACACTCAGGGCGATGAGTACAATCTTTTCCACCCCTCGGAGATCGAAAATTCGACAAATGCCCGGCTAGATTTTTTTCGTTTTTTGAAATATCTCGGCTATTAAGAGAGATAGGACCGAAATCTCTTCGGCACAACACTCAGGGCGATAAGTACAATTTTTTCACTCCTCGGAGATCGAAAATTCGACAAATGCCCGGCTAGATTTTTTTCGTTTTTTTGAAATATCTCGGCTATTAAGAGAGATAGGACCGAAATCTCTTCGGTACAACACTCAGGGCGATGAGTACAATCTTTTCTACCCCTCGGAGATCGAAAATTTGACAAACGCCCGGCTAGAAATGTTTCGGTTTTTTTAATATCTCGGCCATTAAGCGAGATTAAACCGAAATCAAAGGCATCAATGTGCCTTGCTGGGAGTTTGGCTTCTCGTTTAGATTAACAAGGTGAACCTACTTGCCGAGGGGGAAGCAGATTCATCAATTGGTTAGCGAGCTAGGTAATATTAGGTAATGTATATGATGAAAAAATTGTCCAGAAAATTTATCAATTTGGAGCGGTCACAGCGGTCGAACGCGTTAATGTACCTTCCTGGTAGTTTGTCCTCTCGTTTAGATTAACAAGATGAACCAACTTGCCCAGCGCGAAGCAGATTCATCAAACGGTTCTCGAGAAAATTTATCTCTATAACGCGTTAATGTGCCTTGCTGGGAGTTCGGCCTCTTTTTTATATTAACAAGGTGAACCTACTTGCCGAGGAGGAAGCAGATCCATCAAACGGTTATCGAGCTATGTAATATTTATATGATGAAAAAGTTGTCCAGAAAATTTATGAAAGTTTGAACGGTCACAGCGCTCAAATGCGTTAATGTGCCTTCCTGGGGGATTGTCCTCATGCTTAGATTAATAAGATGAACCATATGGCAGAGAGCGAAGTAGATTCATCAAACGGTTCTCGAGAAAATATCCATGAAATTTTAGCCCTATAAGGCGTTAATGTGCCCTGCTGGAAGTTTGGCCTCTCGTTTAGATTAACAAGATGAACCAACTTGCCCAGAGCGAAGCAGATTAATCAAACGGTTCTCGAGAAAATTTATCTCTATAACGCGTTAATGTGCCTTGCTGGGAGTTCGGCCTCTCGTTTAGATTAACAAGGTTAACCTACTTGCCGAGGAGGAAGCAGATCCATCAAACGGTTATCGGGCTAGGTAATATTTATATGATGAACATGTCCAGAAAATTTATGAAAGTGTAACGGTCACAGCGCTCAAAGGCGTTAATGTGCCTTCCTGGTAGTTTGTCCTCTCGTTTAGGTTAACAAGATGAACCAACATGCCCAACACTCAGGGCGATGAGTACAATCTTTTCCACCCCTCGGAGATCGAAAATTCGACAAATGCCCGGCTAGATTTTTTTCGTTTTTTTGAAATATCTCGGCTATTAAGAGAGATAGGACCGAAATCTCTTCGGCACAACACTCAGGGCGATAAGTACAATTTTTTTCACTCCTCGGAGATCGAAAATTCGACAAATGCCCGGCTAGATTTTTTTTTCGTTTTTTTGAAATATCTCGGCTATTAAGAGAGATAGGACCGAAATCTCTTCGGTACAACACTCAGGGCGATGAGTACAATCTTTTCTACCCCTCGGAGATCGAAAATTTGACAAACGCCCGGCTAGAAATGTTTCGGTTTTTTTAATATCTCGGCCATTAAGCGAGATTAAACCGAAATCAAAGGCATCAATGTGCCTTGCTGGGAGTTTGGCTTCTCGTTTAGATTAACAAGGTGAACCTACTTGCCGAGGGGGAAGCAGATTCATCAATTGGTTAGCGAGCTAGGTAATATTAGGTAATGTATATGATGAAAAAATTGTCCAGAAAATTTATCAATTTGGAGCGGTCACAGCGGTCGAACGCGTTAATGTACCTTCCTGGTAGTTTGTCCTCTCGTTTAGATTAACAAGATGAACCAACTTGCCCAGCGCGAAGCAGATTCATCAAACGGTTCTCGAGAAAATTTATCTCTATAACGCGTTAATGTGCCTTGCTGGGAGTTCGGCCTCTTTTTTATATTAACAAGGTGAACCTACTTGCCGAGGAGGAAGCAGATCCATCAAACGGTTATCGAGCTATGTAATATTTATATGATGAAAAAGTTGTCCAGAAAATTTATGAAAGTTTGAACGGTCACAGCGCTCAAATGCGTTAATGTGCCTTCCTGGGGGATTGTCCTCATGCTTAGATTAATAAGATGAACCATATGGCCGAGAGCGAAGTAGATTCATCAAACGGTTCTCGAGAAAATATCCATGAAATTTTAGCCCTATAAGGCGTTAATGTGCCCTGCTGGAAGTTTGGCCTCTCGTTTAGATTAACAAGATGAACCAACTTGCCCAGAGCGAAGCAGATTAATCAAACGGTTCTCGAGAAAATTTATCTCTATAACGCGTTAATGTGCCTTGCTGGGAGTTCGGCCTCTCGTTTAGATTAACAAGGTTAACCTACTTGCCGAGGAGGAAGCAGATCCATCAAACGGTTATCGGGCTAGGTAATATTTATATGATGAACATGTCCAGAAAATTTATGAAAGTGTAACGGTCACAGCGCTCAAAGGCGTTAATGTGCCTTCCTGGTAGTTTGTCCTCTCGTTTAGGTTAACAAGATGAACCAACATGCCCAACACTCAGGGCGATGAGTACAATCTTTTCCACCCCTCGGAGATCGAAAATTCGACAAATGCCCGGCTAGATTTTTTTCGTTTTTTTGAAATATCTCGGCTATTAAGAGAGATAGGACCGAAATCTCTTCGGCACAACACTCAGGGCGATAAGTACAATTTTTTCACTCCTCGGAGATCGAAAATTCGACAAATGCCCGGCTAGATTTTTTTCGTTTTTTGGAAATATCTCGGCTATTAAGAGAGATAGGACCGAAATCTCTTCGGTACAACACTCAGGGCGATGAGTACAATCTTTTCTACCCCTCGGAGATCGAAAATTTGACAAACGCCCGGCTAGAAATGTTTCGGCTTCTTTTTTAATATCTCGGCCATTAAGCGAGATTAAACCGAAATCAAAGGCATCAATGTGCCTTGCTGGGAGTTTGGCTTCTCGTTTAGATTAACAAGGTGAACCTACTTGCCGAGGGGGAAGCAGATTCATCAAACGGTTCTCGAGAAAATTTATCTCTATAACGCGTTAATGTGCCTTGCTGGGAGTTCGGCCTCTTTTTTATATTAACAAGGTGAACCTACTTGCCGAGGAGGAAGCAGATCCATCAAACGGTTATCGAGCTATGTAATATTTATATGATGAAAAAGTTGTCCAGAAAATTTATGAAAGTTTGAACGGTCACAGCGCTCAAATGCGTTAATGTGCCTTCCTGGGGGATTGTCCTCATGCTTAGATTAATAAGATGAACCATATGGCCGAGAGCGAAGTAGATTCATCAAACGGTTCTCGAGAAAATATCCATGAAATTTTAGCCCTATAAGGCGTTAATGTGCCCTGCTGGAAGTTTGGCCTCTCGTTTAGATTAACAAGATGAACCAACTTGCCCAGAGCGAAGCAGATTAATCAAACGGTTCTCGAGAAAATTTATCTCTATAACGCGTTAATGTGCCTTGCTGGGAGTTCGGCCTCTCGTTTAGATTAACAAGTTTAACCTACTTGCCGAGGAGGAAGCAGATCCATCAAACGGTTATCGGGCTAGGTAATATTTATATGATGAACATGTACAGAAAATTTATGAAAGTGTAACGGTCACAGCGCTCAAAGGCGTTAATGTGCCTTCCTGGTAGTTTGTCCTCTCGTTTAGGTTAACAAGATGAACCAACATGCCCAACACTCAGGGCGATGAGTACAATCTTTTCCACCCCTCGGAGATCGAAAATTCGACAAATGCCCGGCTAGATTTTTTCCGTTTTTTTGAAATATCTCGGCTATTAAGAGAGATAGGACCGAAATCTCTTCGGCACAACACTCAGGGCGATAAGTACAATTTTTTTCACTCCTCGGAGATCGAAAATTCGACAAATGCCCGGCTAGATTTTTTTCGTTTTTTTGAAATATCTCGGCTATTAAGAGAGATAGGACCGAAATCTCTTCGGTACAACACTCAGGGCGATGAGTACAATCTTTTCTACCCCTCGGAGATCGAAAATTTGACAAACGCCCGGCTAGAAATGTTTCGGTTTTTTTAATATCTCGGCCATTAAGCGAGATTAAACCGAAATCAAAGGCATCAATGTGCCTTGCTGGGAGTTTGGCTTCTCGTTTAGATTAACAAGGTGAACCTACTTGCCGAGGGGGAAGCAGATTCATCAATTGGTTAGCGAGCTAGGTAATATTAGGTAATGTATATGATGAAAAAATTGTCCAGAAAATTTATCAATTTGGAGCGGTCACAGCGGTCGAACGCGTTAATGTACCTTCCTGGTAGTTTGTCCTCTCGTTTAGATTAACAAGATGAACCAACTTGCCCAGCGCGAAGCAGATTCATCAAACGGTTCTCGAGAAAATTTATCTCTATAACGCGTTAATGTGCCTTGCTGGGAGTTCGGCCTCTTTTTTATATTAACAAGGTGAACCTACTTGCCGAGGAGGAAGCAGATCCATCAAACGGTTATCGAGCTATGTAATATTTATATGATGAAAAAGTTGTCCAGAAAATTTATGAAAGTTTGAACGGTCACAGCGCTCAAATGCGTTAATGTGCCTTCCTGGGGATTGTCCTCATGCTTAGATTAATAAGATGAACCATATGGCAGAGAGCGAAGTAGATTCATCAAACGGTTCTCGAGAAAATATCCATGAAATTTTAGCCCTATAAGGCGTTAATGTGCCCTGCTGGAAGTTTGGCCTCTCGTTTAGATTAACAAGATGAACCAACTTGCCCAGAGCGAAGCAGATTAATCAAACGGTTCTCGAGAAAATTTATCTCTATAACGCGTTAATGTGCCTTGCTGGGAGTTCGGCCTCTCGTTTAGATTAACAAGGTTAACCTACTTGCCGAGGAGGAAGCAGATCCATCAAACGGTTATCGGGCTAGGTAATATTTATATGATGAACATGTCCAGAAAATTTATGAAAGTGTAACGGTCACAGCGCTCAAAGGCGTTAATGTGCCTTCCTGGTAGTTTGTCCTCTCGTTTAGGTTAACAAGATGAACCAACATGCCCAACACTCAGGGCGATGAGTACAATCTTTTCCACCCCTCGGAGATCGAAAATTCGACAAATGCCCGGCTAGATTTTTTTCGTTTTTTTGAAATATCTCGGCTATTAAGAGAGATAGGACCGAAATCTCTTCGGCACAACACTCAGGGCGATAAGTACAATTTTTTCACTCCTCGGAGATCGAAAATTCGACAAATGCCCGGCTAGATTTTTTTCGTTTTTTTGAAATATCTCGGCTATTAAGAGAGATAGGACCGAAATCTCTTCGGTACAACACTCAGGGCGATGAGTACAATCTTTTCTACCCCTCGGAGATCGAAAATTTGACAAACGCCCGGCTAGAAATGTTTCGGTTTTTTTAATATCTCGGCCATTAAGCGAGATTAAACCGAAATCAAAGGCATCAATGTGCCTTGCTGGGAGTTTGGCTTCTCGTTTAGATTAACAAGGTGAACCTACTTGCCGAGGGGGAAGCAGATTCATCAATTGGTTAGCGAGCTAGGTAATATTAGGTAATGTATATGATGAAAAAATTGTCCAGAAAATTTATCAATTTGGAGCGGTCACAGCGGTCGAACGCGTTAATGTACCTTCCTGGTAGTTTGTCCTCTCGTTTAGATTAACAAGATGAACCAACTTGCCCAGCGCGAAGCAGATTCATCAAACGGTTCTCGAGAAAATTTATCTCTATAACGCGTTAATGTGCCTTGCTGGGAGTTCGGCCTCTTTTTTATATTAACAAGGTGAACCTACTTGCCGAGGAGGAAGCAGATCCATCAAACGGTTATCGAGCTATGTAATATTTATATGATGAAAAAGTTGTCCAGAAAATTTATGAAAGTTTGAACGGTCACAGCGCTCAAATGCGTTAATGTGCCTTCCTGGGGATTGTCCTCATGCTTAGATTAATAAGATGAACCATATGGCCGAGAGCGAAGTAGATTCATCAAACGGTTCTCGAGAAAATATCCATGAAATTTTAGCCCTATAAGGCGTTAATGTGCCCTGCTGGAAGTTTGGCCTCTCGTTTAGATTAACAAGATGAACCAACTTGCCCAGAGCGAAGCAGATTAATCAAACGGTTCTCGAGAAAATTTATCTCTATAACGCGTTAATGTGCCTTGCTGGGAGTTCGGCCTCTCGTTTAGATTAACAAGGTTAACCTACTTGCCGAGGAGGAAGCAGATCCATCAAACGGTTATCGGGCTAGGTAATATTTATATGATGAACATGTCCAGAAAATTTATGAAAGTGTAACGGTCACAGCGCTCAAAGGCGTTAATGTGCCTTCCTGGTAGTTTGTCCTCTCGTTTAGGTTAACAAGATGAACCAACATGCCCAACACTCAGGGCGATGAGTACAATCTTTTCCACCCCTCGGAGATCGAAAATTCGACAAATGCCCGGCTAGATTTTTTTCGTTTTTTTGAAATATCTCGGCTATTAAGAGAGATAGGACCGAAATCTCTTCGGCACAACACTCAGGGCGATAAGTACAATTTTTTTCACTCCTCGGAGATCGAAAATTCGACAAATGCCCGGCTAGATTTTTTTCGTTTTTTTTGAAATATCTCGGCTATTAAGAGAGATAGGACCGAAATCTCTTCGGTACAACACTCAGGGCGATGAGTACAATCTTTTCTGCCCCTCGGAGATCGAAAATTTGACAAACGCCCGGCTAGAAATGTTTCGGTTTTTTTAATATCTCGGCCATTAAGCGAGATTAAACCGAAATCAAAGGCATCAATGTGCCTTGCTGGGAGTTTGGCTTCTCGTTTAGATTAACAAGGTGAACCTACTTGCCGAGGGAAGCAGATTCATCAATTGGTTAGCGAGCTAGGTAATATTAGGTAATGTATATGATGAAAAAATTGTCCAGAAAATTTATCAATTTGGAGCGGTCACAGCGGTCGAACGCGTTAATGTACCTTCCTGGTAGTTTGTCCTCTCGTTTAGATTAACAAGATGAACCAACTTGCCCAGCGCGAAGCAGATTCATCAAACGGTTCTCGAGAAAATTTATCTCTATAACGCGTTAATGTGCCTTGCTGGGAGTTCGGCCTCTTTTTTATATTAACAAGGTGAACCTACTTGCCGAGGAGGAAGCAGATCCATCAAACGGTTATCGAGCTATGTAATATTTATATGATGAAAAAGTTGTCCAGAAAATTTATGAAAGTTTGAACGGTCACAGCGCTCAAATGCGTTAATGTGCCTTCCTGGGGGATTGTCCTCATGCTTAGATTAATAAGATGAACCATATGGCCGAGAGCGAAGTAGATTCATCAAACGGTTCTCGAGAAAATATCCATGAAATTTTAGCCCTATAAGGCGTTAATGTGCCCTGCTGGAAGTTTGGCCTCTCGTTTAGATTAACAAGATGAACCAACTTGCCCAGAGCGAAGCAGATTAATCAAACGGTTCTCGAGAAAATTTATCTCTATAACGCGTTAATGTGCCTTGCTGGGAGTTCGGCCTCTCGTTTAGATTAACAAGGTTAACCTACTTGCCGAGGAGGAAGCAGATCCATCAAACGGTTATCGGGCTAGGTAATATTTATATGATGAACATGTCCAGAAAATTTATGAAAGTGTAACGGTCACAGCGCTCAAAGGCGTTAATGTGCCTTCCTGGTAGTTTGTCCTCTCGTTTAGGTTAACAAGATGAACCAACATGCCCAACACTCAGGGCGATGAGTACAATCTTTTCCACCCCTCGGAGATCGAAAATTCGACAAATGCCCGGCTAGATTTTTTTCGTTTTTTTGAAATATCTCGGCTATTAAGAGAGATAGGACCGAAATCTCTTCGGCACAACACTCAGGGCGATAAGTACAATTTTTTTCACTCCTCGGAGATCGAAAATTCGACAAATGCCCGGCTAGATTTTTTTTCGTTTTTTTGAAATATCTCGGCTATTAAGAGAGATAGGACCGAAATCTCTTCGGTACAACACTCAGGGCGATGAGTACAATCTTTTCTACCCCTCGGAGATCGAAAATTTGACAAACGCCCGGCTAGAAATGTTTCGGTTTTTTTAATATCTCGGCCATTAAGCGAGATTAAACCGAAATCAAAGGCATCAATGTGCCTTGCTGGGAGTTTGGCTTCTCGTTTAGATTAACAAGGTGAACCTACTTGCCGAGGGGAAGCAGATTCATCAATTGGTTAGCGAGCTAGGTAATATTAGGTAATGTATATGATGAAAAAATTGTCCAGAAAATTTATCAATTTGGAGCGGTCACAGCGGTCGAACGCGTTAATGTACCTTCCTGGTAGTTTGTCCTCTCGTTTAGATTAACAAGATGAACCAACTTGCCCAGCGCGAAGCAGATTCATCAAACGGTTCTCGAGAAAATTTATCTCTATAACGCGTTAATGTGCCTTGCTGGGAGTTCGGCCTCTTTTTTATATTAACAAGGTGAACCTACTTGCCGAGGAGGAAGCAGATCCATCAAACGGTTATCGAGCTATGTAATATTTATATGATGAAAAAGTTGTCCAGAAAATTTATGAAAGTTTGAACGGTCACAGCGCTCAAATGCGTTAATGTGCCTTCCTGGGGGATTGTCCTCATGCTTAGATTAATAAGATGAACCATATGGCCGAGAGCGAAGTAGATTCATCAAACGGTTCTCGAGAAAATATCCATGAAATTTTAGCCCTATAAGGCGTTAATGTGCCCTGCTGGAAGTTTGGCCTCTCGTTTAGATTAACAAGATGAACCAACTTGCCCAGAGCGAAGCAGATTAATCAAACGGTTCTCGAGAAAATTTATCTCTATAACGCGTTAATGTGCCTTGCTGGGAGTTCGGCCTCTCGTTTAGATTAACAAGTTTAACCTACTTGCCGAGGAGGAAGCAGATCCATCAAACGGTTATCGGGCTAGGTAATATTTATATGATGAACATGTACAGAAAATTTATGAAAGTGTAACGGTCACAGCGCTCAAAGGCGTTAATGTGCCTTCCTGGTAGTTTGTCCTCTCGTTTAGGTTAACAAGATGAACCAACATGCCCAACACTCAGGGCGATGAGTACAATCTTTTCCACCCCTCGGAGATCGAAAATTCGACAAATGCCCGGCTAGATTTTTTCCGTTTTTTTGAAATATCTCGGCTATTAAGAGAGATAGGACCGAAATCTCTTCGGCACAACACTCAGGGCGATAAGTACAATTTTTTCACTCCTCGGAGATCGAAAATTCGACAAATGCCCGGCTAGATTTTTTTCGTTTTTTTGAAATATCTCGGCTATTAAGAGAGATAGGACCGAAATCTCTTCGGTACAACACTCAGGGCGATGAGTACAATCTTTTCTACCCCTCGGAGATCGAAAATTTGACAAACGCCCGGCTAGAAATGTTTCGGTTTTTTTAATATCTCGGCCATTAAGCGAGATTAAACCGAAATCAAAGGCATCAATGTGCCTTGCTGGGAGTTTGGCTTCTCGTTTAGATTAACAAGGTGAACCTACTTGCCGAGGGGGAAGCAGATTCATCAATTGGTTAGCGAGCTAGGTAATATTAGGTAATGTATATGATGAAAAAATTGTCCAGAAAATTTATCAATTTGGAGCGGTCACAGCGGTCGAACGCGTTAATGTACCTTCCTGGTAGTTTGTCCTCTCGTTTAGATTAACAAGATGAACCAACTTGCCCAGCGCGAAGCAGATTCATCAAACGGTTCTCGAGAAAATTTATCTCTATAACGCGTTAATGTGCCTTGCTGGGAGTTCGGCCTCTTTTTTATATTAACAAGGTGAACCTACTTGCCGAGGAGGAAGCAGATCCATCAAACGGTTATCGAGCTATGTAATATTTATATGATGAAAAAGTTGTCCAGAAAATTTATGAAAGTTTGAACGGTCACAGCGCTCAAATGCGTTAATGTGCCTTCCTGGGGGATTGTCCTCATGCTTAGATTAATAAGATGAACCATATGGCCGAGAGCGAAGTAGATTCATCAAACGGTTCTCGAGAAAATATCCATGAAATTTTAGCCCTATAAGGCGTTAATGTGCCCTGCTGGAAGTTTGGCCTCTCGTTTAGATTAACAAGATGAACCAACTTGCCCAGAGCGAAGCAGATTAATCAAACGGTTCTCGAGAAAATTTATCTCTATAACGCGTTAATGTGCCTTGCTGGGAGTTCGGCCTCTCGTTTAGATTAACAAGTTTAACCTACTTGCCGAGGAGGAAGCAGATCCATCAAACGGTTATCGGGCTAGGTAATATTTATATGATGAACATGTACAGAAAATTTATGAAAGTGTAACGGTCACAGCGCTCAAAGGCGTTAATGTGCCTTCCTGGTAGTTTGTCCTCTCGTTTAGGTTAACAAGATGAACCAACATGCCCAACACTCAGGGCGATGAGTACAATCTTTTCCACCCCTCGGAGATCGAAAATTCGACAAATGCCCGGCTAGATTTTTTCCGTTTTTTGAAATATCTCGGCTATTAAGAGAGATAGGACCGAAATCTCTTCGGCACAACACTCAGGGCGATAAGTACAATTTTTTTCACTCCTCGGAGATCGAAAATTCGACAAATGCCCGGCTAGATTTTTTTCGTTTTTTTGAAATATCTCGGCTATTAAGAGAGATAGGACCGAAATCTCTTCGGTACAACACTCAGGGCGATGAGTACAATCTTTTCTACCCCTCGGAGATCGAAAATTTGACAAACGCCCGGCTAGAAATGTTTCGGTTTTTTTAATATCTCGGCCATTAAGCGAGATTAAACCGAAATCAAAGGCATCAATGTGCCTTGCTGGGAGTTTGGCTTCTCGTTTAGATTAACAAGGTGAACCTACTTGCCGAGGGGGAAGCAGATTCATCAATTGGTTAGCGAGCTAGGTAATATTAGGTAATGTATATGATGAAAAAATTGTCCAGAAAATTTATCAATTTGGAGCGGTCACAGCGGTCGAACGCGTTAATGTACCTTCCTGGTAGTTTGTCCTCTCGTTTAGATTAACAAGATGAACCAACTTGCCCAGCGCGAAGCAGATTCATCAAACGGTTCTCGAGAAAATTTATCTCTATAACGCGTTAATGTGCCTTGCTGGGAGTTCGGCCTCTTTTTTATATTAACAAGGTGAACCTACTTGCCGAGGAGGAAGCAGATCCATCAAACGGTTATCGAGCTATGTAATATTTATATGATGAAAAAGTTGTCCAGAAAATTTATGAAAGTTTGAACGGTCACAGCGCTCAAATGCGTTAATGTGCCTTCCTGGGGGATTGTCCTCATGCTTAGATTAATAAGATGAACCATATGGCCGAGAGCGAAGTAGATTCATCAAACGGTTCTCGAGAAAATATCCATGAAATTTTAGCCCTATAAGGCGTTAATGTGCCCTGCTGGAAGTTTGGCCTCTCGTTTAGATTAACAAGATGAACCAACTTGCCCAGAGCGAAGCAGATTAATCAAACGGTTCTCGAGAAAATTTATCTCTATAACGCGTTAATGTGCCTTGCTGGGAGTTCGGCCTCTCGTTTAGATTAACAAGGTTAACCTACTTGCCGAGGAGGAAGCAGATCCATCAAACGGTTATCGAGCTAGGTAATATTTATATGATGAAAAAGTTGTCCAGAAAATTTATGAAAGTTTGAACGGTCACAGCGCTCAAATGCGTTAATGTGCCTTCCTGGGGGTTTGTCCTCTCGATTAGAACGCGTAAATGTGCCTTGCTGCTGTAAAGTCTCTTCCACTGTCACTCTGGAGAATGTTGGGAGCGCCAGCGTACAGAAAATATCTAACAGATTATAAGCCACCTCTGCAGCTCGTTTGGATTTCAAAGGCTTCAAAGAAACAAATTTTGTTAAGTGGTCCTGATAATTTAAAATAAATTTATAATCTTTGTCCGGTTCTGTTTGCATGTCAATCAGATCCACCTGTCCTCTTGAGTTAATGTTGTTGCCTTACCACTAATCCCTTCCCTTGATTCTTTTTTTTTAGCTGACATTGTCCACATAACTGTAAATAAATATCAATCACGTCACGCGTGATATTGCAGTACTTTTTTTTAAGTTCTTTGTCCACGCACCGTGTTCTCTTGTGTCCAGTATCTATGTGGCCTTTGTGAATAATTTCATACAGCTCATCTATATGGCAAAAATATTTTATTTCATCGTCCTTTGTAGATCGCTTTTTATAAGTTTTTCTACATCACCAATGGATAGAATATCATACCTCTTAATGCGTCGATAATCCAATGATGTGAGCGGCTTGCTCTCTCTTCTTTTAGATAGCGTAGCTTTTACATGGGTTATTAATTCCTTATATTTATATTGAGTAGACAGGAATATATTATTTGATTCACTTCTCTGGATATAAGCATCCAACTTCAACCTAAATTCATGTTCACTAACAGCAGACATTCTTAACGAGACAGACAATACGTGTAAACTTCCTCAATGCAAGGCTTAGGGTAATTGCACAATTCCAGGTTTGGCTGTTTGAAGAAGGCCAAAGCCCGAAATTGAATAAAACTTCAGACTTTTGTCGCTGTAAAGCCGCCAATCCTAAGATTGAGGATAAATACCGAACATTGGCCGTTTTCGAGCTTTGCTCCCAACATATACATATATCTATTTCCGGTAAATATTGTTCGACTTACGGAAATTTCTGGTAACGGTAGATTAACCAGTGCAACTTCAACTCTAGTTTCACTTCTTTGGTATTTCAAAATGTATTTGTATTATATAACGCCATAAGCGTCAAAAACAGAATTTCATACATATCGTTCGAAACATGTACAAATTTTGTTTGCATTTAATCTTTCAATTCCTGAAATATTTCCACTTGTAGGTCAATAAAACAACAATTAGTTAAATACCAATTTATTCCAGAACATATTAATTTAAAAAAATCAGACATTCACATAACTTTCATACCTACCAACAATAGACACTTATTCACAAATTTAAAAACTCCCATTAAACAAGATAATCAGTCGTTTATAAATTAGATTGCAAAGATTGTAGCAAATGTTACATCGGACAAACCAAACAATATTTAAAGGAACGAACTTATAATCACCAACACACTGTTACACATAACGTCACCGCTGAAACTGCTTTATCTAACCATTGTAAAGATAGACGACATAATTTTGATTTTCAAAACACTAAAACTTTAAAAAAGGAAAATAATTAAAAAAGATAAATTTATGAAATGATATACATTAAAAAAGAAGAAAACGCGGTAAATTTTGGAACTGATATCGATAATTTAAGTGTTATTTATAATAATTTAATTCACGCCCGGATTTTATTAATTTTAAGCTCTTGACTAGGTTTTTTTCCATGTTTTTCCCTAGTCCTTGAATATAATCGTTAGAGCTTGACAAAACATAGACTGACGTACATACGTATAATGTATGTATTTGAGAATGTAATTAAAATTCGATATATCAATGATTTCTTTGTTTTTTAGATATTTTTGTTGATAGGCAAAATAGTGGACAACACACAAGTGGAAATATTTCAGGAATTGAAAGATAAGTACATAAAGGTCACAAAATAGTTATATTATTTGCATTTAATAGTACATTCTTCTATACATTTTTTAAGATTCTGTATGAACAATAAAAGAACTATGACGTAAAATGTACTAGACAAGTAATTTTCTGAACTATATACTTTGTTGTATGAATTTTAATCACTATTGTATTTACTCAAATAAAATTCTATCATCTTCTTACATTGATATACATTTATTATAAACATAAATAGTCGTTCATTACGTGCATCTATTTTATACTAAAATCCTGTCATCTACATCCATTATTCAACTGATGTAAGCATCTAATGTACAAAACTAGCTGAAGTTATGCTCGAATAAACTATAATACCTTCAGAACGCATTTTCACCGAAACTCATTAAGTACATAAACGATGACAGCATAAACATAGAAGCCATCTGTTGCAGACCTGTTGAACTTATACTTCCTGATATGTAGCGAAAGTTTGATGGATGTTTACATTATATGTGTAGAGAATATATACAATTCCGTATGTAGGAAGCATGATGCCATTAAAAGCTAAGTAAAGTAAGTGCTTTTTCTCTAATATTGCAGTACTTATTTGGTAGGTTTTATTTGATAAAAGTAAAAACACGCAACCTAAAAAGCAATTACTGTAAAATAATCATTTTTTAGTTATTTAGTCTTTCACACATTTACAATAAACAAATCTATTTTTTCCTTTTTTTATCTGCTAAAAATTCTTTGCTCAATTTAATGTAGAATTACTTCGCTTTTACACAATGTTTTCTTTCAACGTTTGCACCTATACTGATGTGAGTAAGTTCTGAACAATGTTGTTAACGAAGAAATGAAAATACTGTCTATTCTGAAGAAGTTCTTGTTATCCTTTAGTTATAATTTTAACTAGTTCGTAGTCTAGCCTTTCCGTGGACATATTTAATTAATTCCTCTTTCAATATTAATTCATCTGTGCACTGCTTTCTACAAGTTATCCTTCTATCTTCCCTCTACATATAGTCAGTGTGTGCTCTACTTGTTCGAAAAACGCAATTGAGCACTTTATTCTTAACTTTTTTTCAAAATATTTCATTTAGTGCCAGGTCCAGCTCAGGTAGTACAATGGAGTAGTACTTGTATAAGGTGCAGATTAGCGTAGTTTTTTTGTTTCAATTAGCATCCATGTAAAATCAGAACAAAATAGAAAAGTGAGCGAGATTAATATTTGGCCGCCGAGTAATATATGAACATAATATAAACAGTAATAATACCTGTTGGTTTCATTTTAAGTATCACAATTCAAATTTTTATTACATGTATTACTATATCTTTATCTACAGATTTAATGAAAATTCTTTTAGCACGTAATATAAAATGTGAGAGGTAGGACTTAATGCGATGTCATTCCGGAATTGTCTAAAGAATACTAATAAAATCGTCTCATTTCTAGGAACATTATTTATAGAAAGACAATTTATGATTATATATGTCTTCTATATATCAGAACATACGAGAAAAATCTAAGTATATTAATACAGGGGATACAACATAACACATAACTGTGTCACCGACTGTACATTATTCGCTAGATGTGGGCTCCCGAAATACTGAAACACATCATCAGATAGATGTAAACATACACATAAATCATGCAGCTTCTTTTTTTCCTTTTTGTATTTGACATTTTTAAGCGAAGCAGAATATGCTAGTGTATGTACGATGATACATATGTATCAATCCGGCACGATCTCCTTTCCTCAGATTCGTGGGGTTCTGTTATCAGCTTAACTTATCACGGAGTTGTGTAGGCTGCCTGCTGCTGGCACCGAAAGCCATAAGCCGACTTCCAGAAAATTCACGCTCTCGGATCCCCAGCGTTGATGCGACGCCGTTTCCATTCCTCTTCAGCGCACATGCATAAAAAATTTGAGATAGTTTCAATAAATCGCGTGCGGTGTCTACGTAAATTTTTAAATGTACTTACACATGTTACTTTCCGGGAATAAATCTGTACTTGGTAGTTTTTTCTCCTATATTGAATACATGTTGTAGATGCTGAATGAAATAAATACAGTATGGGTGGACGCGTGGAAAAGAGACAGAATCGCGAAATATGAACTTTCTATAAAACGAAACAGTTGCGAGATAAATAATGCTTTAGTGTTCCCTAATACATGTTAGAAACATTCTAGAAAATAAAATCTCAATGCTAATAAAAATCTCTTCAATGCTTTTTCGTGAGTATATGTCGTATGGATTTTGTTGATGTTGGTGAATATTTTACTTAGTTTTAATACCCTAATTATAAACTGTCATTTCCAATCAGATTCAGTTCAATACAACTTTAAAACTTATATATTAACTATATTCATCAAGGAAGATCTAACAAAGATGAGGTATAATTGCATGAGGGATCTGTCAACTAAACTTGGTTTTAAGAATGTATGGAGTCGTGATGGGGATATCTACTACAAGGACAATGGTGTGGTAAATAGACTGAGTGATTACTTGTAATTTATAATTTTGTTGTGATTAATCTTTCTATATTCTATTTTATTTTTCATTATTGTGTATGCAAATTGCATAATGAATCACATATTTTTATTGTGCGTGTGTGCTGAGTCTGCCAGTCAACGCATATTATTATCATAATTTGCCAGGGGTAGCAATCTGCTTAAAACTGCGTCTACATTTTTCCTTCGGGGACCATTACAATTATAACTATAGTTACTATTCATTATTACATATTATATATTATAAATTTTTCTTATTTTACATTATAGTATAACTTTACGTACTCTGTGCCTTGAGCATTTATTCTTAATTGTTTATTTTGTGGGATTATTTATTTCATTTGCTATCACGTATAAGTCATTAATATAACTCAAACTTGCATTCATCTGCGTATTGTATTCTTGTATTACATTATTTTCTTTCTTGGATTTAGTCTGCCTAAGTGCTACATATATTTAATTATTATACTTTTATGTTAGGTGTTTGCTGATCATTGCTTTATACTGTATTCATATGCTTAAATTTTTGTTAGTGTATAACGTTAGTGTTAAGTAACTTTTCTTACTCTGCTGTTGCTTGCGTGCTGATGCTTTCCTTCGCTCATATCAATGTTCGTTCGCTTTTATCAGGATTTCATTTATTTAAAGATTACTTCTCTGAACGGGATTATGATGTTATAGCTGTTACCGAGACGTGGCTAAATGATGCAGTTGACGATAGTCTAATTTCGCTGAATAATTATACTTTAATTAGAAGTGATAGAGGGTGCGGTAGGAGAGCTGGAGGAGTGGCGATCTATTTAAGGAGCAATCTTAGTTATTCTCTAATTAACACACTCGGTGATACTGATTTTGATTTTGAATATTTATGGATTAAAGTTTCTGTTAACTGTATTAGTGTAGTGGTGGGTACTATTTACAGGCCTCCCTTGCTGGATATCAGCTCCTTTTTAGAAAGCTTTGAGGGGATGCTGTCTGGAGTAATGATGGATACTCACGAATTGGTTGTTTTGGGCGACTTTAAACTTCCATTTAAAACTTTAGACTTACGAGAAAATCCGATATTAATCAAGTCAGTGGAGAATTAGCTGAAGAATAAAACAAAATTAAGCTCTACAAACTGCTGTTGGTGGAGTAGCTTACGAGGAACGGAAGCGTAATCATTTGTTAAAAATACATAGTTAGTACGAGAGTGGAACTTGTGAACCGTCCAAGAAAAAATAAAACGAAAAATATTAAAAAAAAGTAAAATAGAGTATATGCTTTCTTTAAGTATTAACCTTGAAATTAAAATTTTAAAATGTTTCTAATGTTTGAATTGAAATTATAAAAGGATTAGTTTGAGGATATCATCATTAAGGATATAAACAGCAAACTCATTTGGGAGGCTCAAAAACAAAAAACATTGAAAACGTTATTTATGAGTGGAGAGCTTTACACGGTCACCGGACCTAACTCCGCATTTCATTTATACAACAAAGACTATTGACAAATGAATGATTGTGTGGAATATATTATTGCCTGTTGAGTTTTATCATTAGATAGTCTATCCATGTCACCATGTTGATATTTCTCTTTTATGCCTTATATGTTTTACAAATAATTGCAACAACAGAAATACAAAGAGGAACTATTCATATGAAACCATCATATTGTATCACCAGCTTTGGTAAATGTATAACTATTTGGAGAAGCTTACATCTTCGATATAAGAATATGCATTTGTATAAGTACAATAAATTTAATTAAAGCGTATATGTATTAAGATATGTATTTATTCATCAAACTAAAAAA
Source organism: Holotrichia oblita (assembly GCA_023690525.1). Taxonomy (NCBI): domain Eukaryota; kingdom Metazoa; phylum Arthropoda; class Insecta; order Coleoptera; family Scarabaeidae; genus Holotrichia; species Holotrichia oblita. Next base: position 178,459,662 of record CM043015.1, on the reverse strand, counting down.
TGCCAAAACTTAAATTATGTTTATTTTCAGTACATTTAGATAGATAGATAGATAATTAAGTGGGATGGCTATGTGGCCTCTTGCTACTGCGACCCATAGGTCTATTGTAGCTCCTATTATCTAGACCACCTGGTCTAGCTTAGCCTTTTTTATAAAGCTTTCCAGCCTTGCCGGGTGGTGTTCATGTAGCTCGCCGCGTGTGGGTATGGTTCGCCAATGCACTCTAGCCTCAATCTGGCTAGTTCCTCGCATTGGCACAGAATGTGCTGCGAGGTCTCTTGATCTGTCTGATAGATTCTGCACATGGTGTTTTCCCCCAGACCAAGGTTGCTCATATGCTTGTTGAGTCTGTTATGTCCTGTTAAAAGGCCTACAACTAGCCTGACCATTCTCCTGCTTTTGTTCAGAACGTCCTCGGTGTATTTAGGCATGTATTCTTTGATGAATTCTTTAGCCTGCCGCTGTCCTGGGGAGTTTTTCCACCATTCGAGGGATTTACATGCCGACCATTTCTTCATGGTTTTGGCTACCTCCCTTTTCGTGGTTCCACACGATGGTATAGGTCCAATGAGTGGCCTAGATGTTCCTTCTTTGGCCAGGGCATCAGCCTTCTCATTTCCTTTAATACCTTCGTGCCCCGGTACCCAAGCTAGGGTCACCTTGCTGTGCGCTCCTAGTTCATTTAGTGCGCATACGCAGTCCCATAACAGCTTTGATGTGATCTTTGTTGCGTCAAGCGCTTTTATCACCGCTTGATTATCAGTGAAGATGGCTATGGGTTTTTGTTCTCTCCCTTGCCTTAATATTTCTCTGACACAGTAGTAAATCGCAGCTGTTTCTGCCTGGAAAACTTCCGTTTCCTTCGATAGACTTAAACTGATTTCCGTTCTTGGTTTAACTCCGAGTATTCCGGCTCCTACACCTTGTTCCGTTTTCGAGCCGTCTGTATACCAGTGTAGAGAGGCTTTAACGGGAGAGCCACCTTTCCATTGCTCTCGTTCTGGTATTATGGTTTTATATTTTTTGTTGAAGTTGTATTTTGGAACCATTACGTCTGTGGGTAAACAGGTTACCTCCCCGGTTTTTAGTTCTTTAATCAACTTCTGATATATTCTCCCATGTGTGTGTGTGTGATGGGTGTTTGATTTTGTATCAGTCAGTACGTGGCAGACCTTGCTTCCCTTTGTATATAGATATGTAGAGGTGGTAGGTTTAATAAGACTTCCATAGCCGTTGTTGGAGTAGTTCTCATGGCCCCCGTGATGCACATGCATGCTAGCCTTTGTACACCATTTAGGAGCCTCGCTACTCCGGCCTGGTGGGTCGTCGGCCACCATCCCACTGACCCGTATGTTATAATAGGTCTGATCACCCTTGTGTATAGCCATAAGGTCATTTTTGGGTTTAATCCCCAGTTTTTTCCACACAATTTTCTGCATCTGCCGATGGCCATGGATGCCTTATTGCATGTCTTTTGTATGTGTGTATTCCAGGTGAGTTTTTGATCAAAGGTAACCCCCAAGTATTTTGCTTCCTTGGCCACTGGGATTTCTATAACCCTTAATCTTACCGGTTTAAGCTCCCTAAGGTCTCTCTTTTTTGTGAATGCAACAATCTGTGTCTTGCTGGCATTAATAGACAGCCTTTCTCGAATGCACCAATTATTCACAATATTTAGGGCTGTTTGCATTCGTTCATAAATCACTCCTGCAAATTTCCCCTTCACTACGATTGCGAGGTCGTCTGCATATCCGAGGCCCTTGGCTGACAGTTCCTCTAGCAGCTCATCAACTAGGTTTGCCCACAGTAGAGGCGACAGTACCCCTCCCTGTGGGCAACCCCTCCCTTGGCCTTGCTGTTAGGGTAGCTTCACCTATTGTGGATATGATCACCCTATTTTCCAGACTGGCCTTTACCCACCGACAGAGTGTGGGTGAGATACCTCGTCTTGCTACTGCTTCTACAAGAGAGTGCGTTGTGGCGTTATTAAACGCTCCTTCTATGTCCAGAGAGGCGGACAGTGCTATCTCTTTATCCTCTATGGTTTTAGAGAGTAGTCTATTCAAATCATCCAGTGCCAGTTCTGTTGATTTGCCGGGTTGGTACGCGTATTGACGGTCGCTGAGTGGTTTAGCTTTCAAAGCGCCGTCTCTTATATGTCTGTCAATTAGCCTTTCAAGTGTTTTAAGTAGAAAGGATGACAGACTTATAGGTCTATATGACTTAGAGGTGAAGTCCGCAACTCTACCTATTGTGGGTAGGTATACCACTCTTACTTCTCGCCATTTTGCCGGTATGTATCCCCATGCAATACAGGCTTTGAAGATTTTACACAGATGGGGAACTAATGGTTCTATTCCCCTCTGTAAAAAGACTGGATAGATCCCGTCTACACCCGGAGATTTGTACGGTTTAAATTCCTTTATTGCCCATCTTACTTTTTCCGGTCTTGTGATTTCTGTCGCCAGTTGCCATTCTTGCTTTTTGGGCCTCACTAGCCTATGTGCTTGGCTTGCTGGCTTCTCACTGTCCGTTAGTATAGATGCCGCAGGAAAGTGGGTGTTCAGAAGGACCCTGATACTCTCCTCTTTTGTGTCGGTGAAGGTTCCGTCCTCTTTTTGTAGGAAGCTGACTTCTTTTTGTGCGAAACCATCCTTAGCAAGGACCTTGTGGATTCTGAAGCATGCGGGAGTATCTATGATCTCCTCGCAGAACTTCCTCCACGAGTCTCGTTTTGCTTTTCGGATTCCTGTGCTGAGTTTATATTATCATCCGACTTAGATTTCTTTCTAAATCCCGTTGAAGCTGTTATTAATGGGCAAGTGGTCATGGACCGTCATTCTACTTCTTATTACCATTAAGCGCGTCTACGCTTTATCAAAGACTGATAATTTATTAAAGGCATTTTACAGAATAAGCTTAGTTCTTTGTTCTGTTCTAGTTTCACTTGGGCACCGCACTAGGCACCATCCTATCTCTGCCCAGCTGATCTTATCACTACTACTATTGAGCAGAAAATTTAGTTGATATCAGTTATCCCTCACAATGCCGTATAAACACAAGTATCCACTCAGGCACTGACTACTTAATACTTCCATTTAAATGTGAGAAAGTAGTGTCAGTTTCCGTGCTCATAATATAATTGTAACCCACTGTATATTTTTGGAAGTTCTTTTGTTTGTATTCTGTGATATGGTACACTATCAGTACTTTCCGGGTTTTATAATCCAATTAATTACATTTTAAATTCGCATTTTAATGTAAGAGTTAGTTACAATACTTTTTCGTCGACCGTATATTTTTCTAAAGTGGAGAAATAATCCTTTACTTGTTTCTCATTGCACCAAGATATAAATTCGGCATACCATACGTTTTTTCATACAGACTTCTGCTCTTTGCCGGTAGTAAATTTAATGATACTGAACTAGCACTTTCTGCCACTTCCGGCGGAGTTAATGTAAAATTTTCATCCACTTTCATTGCTTGGAAGAATTCAACGCAACACAAAACACTAAAAAACCGTTCGATGTTTCACGCTTAATAATGACAGTGAATAGAGTTTTAGATTCGTTGTTGATTTTAATAATGACAGTGAATAGAGTTTTAGTTTGACGTTGTTTGATTTTGTTGATTTCCTTGGTTACCATGGAAAATCAAAATCGTTCATTGAAAATCATGCATTAATAAGGGTCATTAATGTATGATTTGGAGAATGTTAATAACGGATGTAAATACACGGTCGACGGAAAAAAACATTACATTTTAATATAATTTGTGTAAAAGTTTCCATCCAGTCAATTCTAAAGAAAACTTCTCCTGAAAAAAAAGGAGAGCGGGATTGCTGTGTTTCAATTTATAGTTAATCCAGCGAGTTCGTGCATTACAACCCCTAAAAGGTAATTTCCACTGATATGAACCGTTCACTGACTTTTATCACGCAGCTTATGATATTGTTGTAATCTAAATAGATAAGCTGCCATCCTTCGCTGGATCCTGCGGGTAGCATATCGACTATAATTTTCAGTCATAAAGAGATTTTAACTATCTTGAGGATCCTGAGTTTCGTGAAGTATTATCTAAACTTATCGAGTGTCTTACATTCGAAAAAGAGGAAATCTGATAAGTTTCGGTTCTTATAAACATCTTTCTTGTAGATTTTGTGAACGGCAAATTTTGTAATTCATTTTGCAACCGTTGCTATTTTTATAAATGAATGTTTTCTTATTAAGTATGCTTTTTAGATGTAAATTTCATAATTAGGACCAACCTGTGCATTATTAGTTTTTATAATAAGGTGCTGAATAAGTAAGTGTAATCATTGCAAACTAATCTTAATTTCATGTTTTTATTCAAATTGTACAGATGGAAAAAATATACTATTGATTATATATTAATTAATGTCTGCATTTTTGTTGGCCTGAACATAGACGCACAAATCTAGAACGAAAAATGACCAAAATAAAATGAGGTATGGCGGAGAAGCTGAAAAATTACGCAGAAAAGCTGAGGGCAATCGAATAAAAATAGGCGAGCGAATACAGTGATTTGTAGCGAAACGTTCCGCACCCGCAGACCTCACGCAAGGATTCAATAAATTCGGAAATCCAAAAATTCACTCGACCGCTAAACCGGTGTATTACCGAGAATTCTAGACGTTCGTTTCAGAAAATATCGGGCAACCGGGAACCCGATGCTGCCCCGGTTCGGGTTGATTTATTGAATTTTTCAGTGGCAGTCTGTCGACGAACGCACGTCACCGCATCGCGACAACGTCTATGGTTCTCTCGGTAATTTCACCGTCTGGCTGAAATCGGTCGCCCATACCTATTCCGAGAGAGGGAGAAAAATAGGAAGAACTACGCTCGGTTAAACATCCGAAACGTTTTCGCTAGCTGTGACGAAGACAAAAGATGGTTCTGTACGTTGAAACGATGGCATCACCGTTACCGATATTTAATGATGACTATACTGAAAAGAACAAGTACAAAGGACATTACGTGCGCGGCACCAGTTTTTAATTCCGATCTTTTTCTCCCTCCGTAAACAAAAACAGCAAATCAAAAATGGTGTTGTATTCTCTGCGACCTGAACATACTGAGCCCGATTACTTTTGGATTTTTTACAGATTAATCGTACATACATATTTATGCTTGACTTTCGTCATGTTTCGAATGAAATGTTGGGTATTGTGTTGGAAATTGTGTTTAATAACGGGAAAACATAGAGAAACAGAGACCATTCCTTTTTGTTATCAAAAAGAAGAAAGATTAGAATAAAAATATGGCCTTCTAGTATGTGGTTTGAACCACGATGACAATATCGATGCGTAACAACCAAGCAGTATACGAGTATGTAAGAAATTATTACATACCATAATATGACAAAAAACACCTTGGACAAACTAGGGCGATGGCCCATGGTCCCTTCATCCCTTTATAGATATTGTGGGTGTACTCCCCATTCCAAAAGATGCTTGTGTCCTCAAAATGTCAAAAATCAATAAAAACTTATCTGTAGGATCATTTGAATTACTACTTACAAACATTTTTATTTAATTTTGAAATTTTAGCTTTTTAAATTTTTTGCGTATTTTTTTTGAATGTTGATTTACATTATAGTTACACTATTCAAAGATAGAATATATTTTTTACTTCGCTATAAAATAAAGATCTATTTATTTTAACCACAGTATTCATTACAAGAAAAAGTAGTTTTAAGTGTTAATAAAAGTCTCCAAAATGCAGCATTACAGTTCGGAGCGTCCTGTCTCCAGGAAGGTTAAAAATTATTAAACTACACTGCTTACTGCCTACTACGTCCTTTTAAACAGGTTTTAAGATGTTAAACACTAAAAGAGAAACGTGTGTATTTGTTAACATATGTTGATGTTTACGAATTTACATTCGAAAAAACGATTATCACATCTTTCGTGCGTGTATAAAATTAATCACACTGACTGCTGTAAAAGATCAAACATTATGTCGAAAGAAATTAAATCTCCGGATAGCAGAGAAGTTTATTAAAAATGTATATCACTGCGCGAACGATGGCGCTTAATAATAAGAAAGTGCGGAGGTGCAACCAAGAGTACAAAAAGAAAAAAAAATGGAACTAAACACGCGGTCTCCTGTTTTACGATTCCTGTGTAGGAATGTGGATGATTTCATCTGTTGAAAGCGGGCATTTCGCCAACGGGACAAATGTTCGTGCCATGTGAATAAGTGTTACTGCACAGCCGGTTAGCTCATCTACTGTCGGCCCTCTTAATGAACCACCGTTTTGCCCTAGCGCTAAATTGGAAAACACGATGTGCGTTTATTTATATAATACATCTAATTTTAGCCAAATTACCGCACTTATTTCTAGGTACTTAGTGTTAACGTTTTGATTCGTAGTTCTTCTTACACGACGAAAGATTTAGCATGATGCCAGCAAATTTAAAATACCTATCGTGATTCGATTAATCTCAAACGGATCTTGAGAGAAATAAATCGTTTGTCTATTAATGAATACGTCGACGGGTAATACTAATTTCTTAATTACACTGAATTGGTGTTTGGCCTCGAAAAAGTATTTATTCTAATATTCGCAAATGTCACAATTGATTAAGAAAGTACACCTGTAACTGCTACGGCTGCTTATCCGTAAATTTTGCTGGAGGAAATTAGAGGATAATATTAATGGCCATGTAGGTACAGTGGACAGCAGCATAATCGACACCGTAACGGAATTTCCTAAACCTTAATAGCAATGTAGAGGGGGTTACGTTGTGTGACCTTCAGTTAGGATCTATAGTAGATATTATATCATTACTGCACTATTTACAAGAAATGGTGTTCAGTGTATAAGTATAAAACGAAACCCTTACGGCGCTATTTGTAGTAGCAAAACGATATAATTATATTTATATGCCACGAAATACATATGCTTAGATAGGACAAATTTTAATTATTTGCAGGGGAAAATATTTTGTTATTAATAAAGAAAAACAACATATAGGGAATTATTTAATCTAAGATTGCTCCTGTATTTTATGCATCTTAAGAAAAAAAACTGTTCAATGATTTTTTTATATTTTATAAATCATGAGTGAATTATTGCCGACGAATTTTATTTCGCAATAAAATCCAAAATGTTACTATTTCTGCAATATATTAGCATAGTGCATATAGAAATGTGATTCCCACTTGTTATGGATTAAAGAAACCATTAAAAGATTTATATATTATTGTGGAGTTGAAACTTTGCATAATACGTTTTAATCCGGAGTTTCCAGAAACGGTAATGAGATGGTTCATCAAATGTTTATAATATAACTTTGACAGTTATTGTGATAACACGCTGTATGATACAACGAAAATAATCGAGAATAAGCATATTACCTACTTAATCGTATTTTAAATTTCACAATTATGAAGACACAAAAGGTGGTGGTTTATGGTAACCGCTATGAGAACACTGGAAATGAATTTTAGGCTAAACTTCCGTATGTCGACCACTGAATTTGCAATTTATATGCAGTTTAACGGAAAGTACACGTTTTACTGAGTTCAAAACGGCCCCCCATTTTTTTGCGGAGACCAGTCTATAGATAGCTAAAAATCGTTCTAGAAAGTGCTATTTCTAAATTATGTTTCGCTAGTATTTTAACATTTCTGCGAAGATTTCTAAGTTGATATCCAGTCAGAATTATGAAATATCGAGCGGCGATTTTAAAACGTCGTTCGGGAATAAAAACATAACGATTTACATTTTGTAGTATTTTTCAATACAATTAGATAGATTTCAGCAACTAAAAACAAATCTCCTCTTGTATTTTATTAAATTCAGTGCAAATACATATATACACTGAGGGAACAGTTTTCTTACATCAAGAAAAAAAATTCTCGAAAAAAATTATTTTGTTTCAAGAAGATTGTGTTGGAGTTTCCTATAAGAATTTTTTTTCTTGATTATCATTCTACTTCAAGGCGAACAAGTTTTCTTGTACAAAGTATAAGATATTTTCAGAAGATAATAGTTTGCATCAATATATTTTCACGGGTTTTATGCAAGATAATAATTCTTTTGAAAATTGTTTTAGGTCAAAGTAATTATTTTCTTTCTTGAAAACATATTTTATCCGTTTGAGAAATTAATATAGTTAAGAGATAATTTTCTATTAGCTAAACTATTTTCTCGTTGTGTTTTGTTTGTGTTCTGCTTATGGGGACACCCGATAGATGATGATAGCACTTACACACGTGATCTCTGGAATTGTTCGGAGATCTGCCCTTGTTGATGTCCGGTTATCGCCCGATAGAGGTCATGGAGTTTATCTTCTGATTTTCCTTCGAATAATTTCAGGATATAACTGGTATGGGGAATACGTTTGTTGGTTCATATTATTGTATCACACACTGATGAGAACAAATAAGTTCGAAAAACGTGTCTGTGTATCAGGCTTGAACTCTCAAACGTTTCCTTTTACGGCGTATGATTATCGTCAAAATCATGTGCTTGAATTAGGACCTACTTTCTTCATCGCAACATGTTTTGTATTTCAACCGATCACCGGCAGTGTGATATGCCCGTTTCAAACACTTTTGTGTTTTGTTTGTCTAATATATCTATATGTTAGACTAATATTTGCTTGCAAGAATTTAAGATTTTTGCTCTTTGCAACAAATTCCAATATGTCGGGGAAATGCTAAGCTTCTTTGGATAAAACAACATTTTTCTTAACGGAAAAAATATTTTTTCCTTATGAAAACTTAAACTACTCCGTGCGATATCATTGATACTAAATGTAATATATAAGTTTATTTAAATAAAGAACATCTTGTTTAAGTCCAATCTTGTATTTTCTTGAGGCAAATTTAAGATTTACTTCATGTTAGAAATTACTTATTTGTTGTAAGATAATATTTATTTAAATCTAGAAAATATCATCTTGCTGGAACATATTATTTATATGATGTAAAAAAGAATTTGAGAAGATATTTTTCTTGGTAGAAAACAGTTAATCTATTGCGGCTATTCAAACATTAAATTTTCTTGGATTAAAGCACTTTTATTTGATGCAAGAATTTTTTCCCTCAGTGTAAAATAATAACGTATCTAAAGAATTAATTTAGTTTTAATTGTGTAATTGTAGTGTTTTAATTAATAACATTCAAGAGACGTTTGACAAGATGTTAAATCTAATATTTAAAATATCTTCAAATTTAGTCAAAATAGTATATAAATATTCATAATTTTCTTCTTAATATTAACTTACTCATTTGATTATTGTGTATGACACGTAAATAATTGTTTTAAAAATAAATTTATATGCATTAACATCAAATTTCACTGTATAAATTTAATAAAACACAAAAGAATATATGTTTTTTAGTCACTGAAATATATTTATTAATCGTATTAAAAGATACTGCTAAATAAAAAACGATTATTGTCTTTATATTCCTGAACGACGTTTTTTTTAAATTGCCGCTCGATATTTCATAATTCTGATCGGATATCAACTAAAAATCCTCACAGAAATGTCAAAACACTAGCGAAACATAACCTAGAAATAGCACTTTTTAGATCGATTTTTAGGTATCTTAGACTTATTTCCGCAAAAAATGGGAGGCCGTTTTGAACTCAGTAAAACTTGTACTTTCCGTTAAACTGCATATAAATTGCCAATTCAGTAGTCGACATACGGAAGTCTTACCGAATTTTAATATCAGGTAGGCCAATATGGCGCAAATGACCATAAATCTTTTATATTTTTACTTTCTAATGTGTTTAAATTATGTGATATTTTTTTAGGAGATGAAAATACATATATGTTATACATCATAAACATTCATAACAACTTATTCAAAGGGGCTGGTTAGAAAATATTTTTTATATCTTGTTACATCCTTAAATCGTACAAACTCACACAGCAAGGATAACATTTTGTATTGCATTTGATTCCGTTCAATTAAAAGTATACCTGCTATGACTACGCTATGAATGCAGTACTTAACTAACGTCATTTCAATGTATGCGTGCGTTGTATCTTGTTCGGAGAGTTTCTTAACCGTTCAATTGTCGATAGAAGAATGAGACACGCATGCGATGAGCAGCACGCTCAGATTATACGTATGTCCGCGCAACTAATTTTCGTCTAGTGTCGATAAGGTCCACGTTAGCTTGCGGTGGTCTCGATTTAAAAGCTGTCCACTGTACATGCGTGTAAAAAGTTGGCAATAAACGCCAAACAACAAAATAAGTTATTTATTAGTTTTACGGTATTTATCATATTATACCGAAAACATGTACGGCTCGAAGTTTAACGTTAGCCTTAAGTATTCGTGCCGAGATTCTTTTCAGAGAGGAGAAATAATGAATATTTGAAAAATTTTCTGCAGAAAACGCAATAACTTCGAAATTTATGCAGATGATTGAAAATTTAACCACACAGGCTCACCGTTCTATGTTCCCAGTTGGAAACGTTATGAGTCCGACCAGCACAATAATTCAGTATCGATTTTCCTTCAAAAGTAGCTCTACCCTAAATCAAGACGTTATGTTCTCCAAGTATTACAGTTTGCAACAATTCCGCTTGATATTTTGCCATGATTATGTCCAACACCATTAGGTATCCTTAACGATCCCCGTTGCCAACGCAATTGCAAATCTGTTGGATATATCGCTTACCTCAGCTTCCTCTACGAACTTTCCAGTCACGTGACATTTAAAATAAATACCTATCAATAATTTGTTAGCTGTTAAAGGCAGCAATATATGATACCTTGCTCGCATCAGTAGCCAAGAACAAAGTCTGACTTAATTTGTTTCGGAATTCATTAATTTTTGCCAGATTAGGGTGGCTTCGTCCCATTGCTTCTCTTCTTTATTAGTTGTCCGTATTCCCGCTGTTTAGTTTATGTGCATGAAGTTGTCACGATGAACCCTAACCCTAGCTTTCGCCCCTTATATTTATTGTTTCGTATACTATTTCGTTTGCTTTCTCTTGGTGTAGATTTTGTGCGATTGTATGCTCTCATTAGTTCTATTATTATAACATAAAACAAAAACTGTGCCGCCTTTAGAATCTGAGCAGATGAAATAATCAAATATAATTTTTAAACAATCCACAAGGATAAACACCGTCCCGAAACATTTTTGTTAATTACGTGTAATTATTAAAATTATACGATACATGCGTAACTTTCAATAATATTAAAAATATATTTTTGAACAAATAAAAATTATTTTTAGTTACAGATAAGAAACAAAAACGATGCCCACAACATACAGTACAGCCGCGAGGTTTGGCACAAAAAGCGTCTCTAGAGACGTCGCACTATGGGGCGAACAGGCCAATATCGGCTCAAAGTTCAATTTTGGCAACTATGTAGTAAGAGTAAAATATTAAGTGATTATGAATCCTTGACACCTAAATTTTTGTAATCTAAGACAATATTTTTTGTAGTTGTTTCCGTTAATTTGTTATCAGGCCTCAAAATTGAACATTTATAAGCAACTCTTATTAGAATATATGTTATGTGTTGAATCTACATATTGTTTGTATTTTATTAGTCTGGAAGAATATGTGCTACACATAGGGCTAATTTTGGTTCTTTACAGTCAATAACTGCTTCAAATTAAATTGAAAAGCGAAACGATTTAATGGATGAGAAATTTTAACTTTCATTAGACATTTAGTAGTTAGCGCTTTTTGACGGTGGTTAGAAATTGCGATTTTTATATTAGTTAGAGTGTCTATCTTAAGAAACAGCAATAAAAACTTTTTAAAACATTAGATTTCTAACAGAGCGCTACGTAAAATAGTATCTTTTTTCTCGAGGGGTGTAGGTATCGTTCGTAAACATTATTCTCCCAGTTTACCTGCATATAGGAATACATATTTTGCTAAATACGCTATTCATATTCGAATACGTTTAAAGTATATATGTAGGTGTCTAGTAAATTTTATTTGTACCTACTTAATTATCTATTTATTGATAATGCGTGATAATGTTTACCCACAATAATAACATGTGCCGTAAACTTCAATAATAACGTTTATCTTCGAAAAATATTATTTTATCTGTGGTGTGATTAGTTTATCATTTTGTTTGTCAATATTTTCCATATAACGCGTTTGTCAAGAAAGAAAGGTCGATTTATCGTCAATAACCAAGACTGGCAAATAAGGAGTGTGTCACTTATTTTGACAATACGGACGGCTCCACATCAGAGGTAGACCATCCAAAGACTATGAAGAATCCTCTAAGTCTATAAAGAAAAGGAAAGCTACAAAAATGATTCGGCATTCTGGAGTAGATCAAATTACCTTCTCATACCTACAAGCATTGAGATCAATTGGTGAAATTACACATGCAGAAATTATTGAGAAAGTAAGGTATTTGTTCCTTGAATTACAAAATGGTCTATTGAATTGGCTTGACAATGAAGGTCAAGATGTATTAAATTTATCAAGAGATCAAGCCGTAGCTATGTACATAGACTTGAAACATACCCAGGAACAAATATCAGTTATTAAAGACGGCTGTAGATGAGAAAAGATGCAAAATACTTCCATCCTACAAAAGGATTGCAGGAGCTAAAACGGAATGTTATCCTGATGGGAGAACTGTAACAGATACAAAAGCATGTGTTATACTTCAAGATCTTCTAAATCATAGAGTAAGAAGGATCCTAAAAATTGACTATGTTGATATAATATCAAATAACTTATAAATTATATTATACGTGAAATGAGGGTACGACGGATCATCAGCACAGGCAGAGTATAAACAAGTTTTATCTGGTGAAAGTGAATTTATTTCAGATGCAAACCTTTTTATTGCTTCTTTAGTTCCTCTAAACTTAGTTGATTCTGAAAACAGTCAAGTAATATGGGAAAATCCGACACCCTCTTCCAACAGATATTGTCAATTGAGTTTACTAAAGAAACTCCAGCAAAAACAAGGGAAGTTATTTTAGGTATTGAAAATGAAGTTTCTGCGCTTCAACCTACACAGTTGGATATTTCTGAAAAAACAACTGTTTCGGTAAAACAAACTAATTTTAACGATGATTGACGGTAAGGTAACGCAAGTGTTGACTGATACACCTTCTTCTTCGGCATGCACAATATGTCTCGCAAAGCCATCTGAAATGAATAATTTGGAACTTGTTAGAAGCAAACAGATTAAGCAAAAAGCTTACAGATTCGGACTTTCAACATTACATTGCTGGGTTAAATTTATGGAAAGTGTATTACAGATTTCGTATAACCTACAATTTAAAAAGTAGTCCGCTCCAAGCGAAGAAGAAAAAAAGAGAAAGAAGGAAACGAAAGGAGAAATACAAAGAAAATTCAGAGACGAGCTTGGGTTGATTTTTGATAAACCAAGTCAAGGTACTATATGCCAGCTTCTGTTCGTAAGGTGTTAATCCATGGAGAAAACATCATAAAACATCTTCCTCTGCTACCATTGGGACAGCTTTCTGAGGATGCTCAGGAAGTATGAAACAAAGATTATAAAAATTTTTGCTTACCACCATGTTAGGAAATGCTCCCGATCGTCAACAAATGAAGATGTGTTCCACACCCTCATGTATACTTCCGATCCATATATTTCTAGTAAACGTTGATCTCAAGCGCGAAAACTTATGGGATTAGATGATAAAGCTAAAGTTCTGTTACAAAAATTAAGTGTAGAATCGGAAGAAAGTGTAAATAGTGAATAGAGAACATTTTTTTGTGAATTAATTTTTTTTAACACTGCATAATAGAAAAGCCTACAATGTTTTCTTTTAATATTAAGTACCTGTATTGTACATTATTATTTATAAGCATTTTCTCAAGTTATATTCGTATACAACTTGTAGTTTGGCGCAGATTTACACAGTTTACTATCATTATGCTTATTGAAGAAAAAGAAAAAGAAGAAAAACAGAAAAAAAAAGAAAAAAAAAGTTATATTTCTAGTTTAATATTTTATAAACTCTTCATAAATTATAAAACTGCTTGTATTCATTAACTTACATTACAAATTTCACTACGATATATGCATTACTTTTAAAATTATTCAATTTTGAGATGATATATACACGTTTGCCCCACAGTGCGTCGGTTAAAAATCAATCTTTTTGCAATCCTTTTACTTTTCAGTTTATCCGCGAATTTGTATATTTTTTCGATTTCTTTGCCGTGCAATACTCTGCAGCTATCTTTTCGCATATCGTAATAGTTGTGAAGAATCTGACGGTAGTGTTAGGAAGTCAATCTTCGTTCCATCCAAAAGAGCTCTTTCATCATAAAAGGAACGCGAAGTAAAGGTCTAGTAACAGCGTTGGAAAGAAAATGCATATATTTAAGCACTGTTAATACTACAATGGTAGATATTTCCTAAAGTAGCGTGTACGGATAGCTAACAGTGACAATGTAACCTAGGGAAAAACATGGCAAAAACCTAGTGAAAAGTAAAGTACCCCATCTCATCTACGTATTGGTTCTCATTACATACATGTACAACTGCGCAAACAAATTTCCATCACTTCACTTAATTCAAGTTCATTGTAATAAACATTATTTGTGTTTATTCTATATGATTTACGCTCAGAACAGATATATGTATATCCTTGCAGAAAACGCTAAACTAGAAAACATTGCACAGAGAAAATCTAACATGTATTACTATAAAAAGCACATTGTGTGCTGATGGTGTGTATTTTAGGTGTAGGGTCTGATTTAAAATAGCATTCGTATCATGGAACGTGAACGGATGAACATTATACTATTTTTCTCCACTTCTCGAATTTGGTTTCATCGATTTTGATCGGCGGGCCAAAATTATTTATAAACTTGCCTTTCGAAAACTACGTGCCGAAAAAGATCGAAGCTACCCAGGCGGTAAGTCTCTCGCACGGCAGGGGAGCAACAAATCTTCAGCCGATACGTTCACGGTATCCTTTGTTTAGACAAGGGTTGTATTTAACTTTGTTATATTTGACCAGCTCACGTTATGTATACGATATTTACATGCTATCCGTGGTAAACCTGACATATAAATTAGGTGAAACCTAACGAGACTCGTGCCTACATACCTTCTCATTACCAGTTCCCATTGTTCCAAAATAGGACACGAGCACACGGAGCTATTGAGAATACCGAAATCAGCAATTTATCTCTGTTTAGAGGTTCAACTGGAAGATCTAAGCTAAGGTTGCAACGTACCGTAGGTCATAAGTAATTAGTTATAGTTTCTAGTAGACATTCTATTTTGTACTACCCATGTACAGATTTATCACAAATGTAAAATATCCGGTACTTGTTGCTTACAGTAACTTGAGCTTTTAACGGTAGCTTTCTACATACAGTGCGCCGTAAATACATATTTAGTATAATGGAGCGTTTGTTTAGTATTGAGATTAAAATATAACACTTGTAAAGTAACTCGTTAACCATTGAGTATGAGTATTTGGTAGGAACGGTTTTGCAGAATAAGTAATGTTGTTTGTTACATCTAAAGTCCAGCAAGATGCTGTCTAATAAAGTGGGTTTAAATTTATTGTCAACGAGAATTATAAATTGACACATAACATGTCTTTGTATGTTGCCTACGACATTTCTTTGAATTACTATATGAACTGCTTTTAAATTAACAAATTCACTCATGTTGCACTCATACAGAGAGAGCAGTTGAAGTAATGTATGCTACAATTGTAATGTATTGATTTTAAAAAAAAGAGAGTCGTGCTTGTACAAGATATTTAATTATGTATTTCTCTTTGTTTCAGGTGAGTTATATTTCGAACATACGATACAAAGGTGGATGGTTCACGTTTTTCATTTTATACGATAATAAAAATTTCCTACGTAAGTATACCTGCTGCATAAATTATCTTTAATAATTTACTTCATTAGAAACTTCAGTAAAGATTTCTACGTGCCGGTAGCGAAACTGTGATATTTTACGTTCCAAACCAAAACGATTAAAAAACCGTTGAAATTCCTGAAGTTTCGTCGTTTAAAATAATAATAGAAGTTAAGCTCATTTTTATGCAACTGACTTCATTTACATACTAAGGACGCAGCGTTCTCTGTCGCTACCCGAAGTCTTAAAACTTCGCTGCGGATTTCGATCTATTATTAACGGTAACGTTTTGTTTCGAGGAACATGAACGCATTTACCGGTTCAGAGTGAAAGATACTCCAATTCACAAAGGAATAATAAATTGTTTATTTTAATTAGGGCGGTCTACCGCCGTCTTGTACTTAAAACCACATAAAACTCGAAATGCCAAAATGTTAACGGAATAGGTCTGATATATGCCAGACTGTATTCAAGCTTATTACCAAATATTCATCGCACTGTTACAGCATATTTTCAGTTTTACTGCAAATAGAGTTTCAAGTTTATTGGGCATAAACTGGTCTGTACTACATAGTTCGATAAACAATATTCCGTTACATTGCGGTAAAAATCTTAAAACTAGTACATTACCGGATGAATAAATTTTTAAGGATGGCTGAGTTAGAAAAGATGATAATGGTATTAATATTGTCTAGCAGCCTTTTCTTCAAAATTTTATGGATTGTCGGCATAAGATTTAGTAGCCGTAGTTGCGTAGAAATATTACAGTGTAATAATTTTAGTTTTATGCCTAATACTATATTTAAAATTTTTTTTGAAGAGTATAGTGTCAGATGCTAATACTAGACACTTTTATACAGTTTAAATAAAAATCAACTTAACTAAGACATTGGGTTCGCTTTGGGATTTATACATTTGTACACATACGAGATTACTATTGCTATATGTATATGTTACCGTAAAAGCCCGAAAAGCAGTTAATGCTAGGATTTACGCGTTAAACTTAGGATATACCAATTTGAGGAGGTAAAACTACGAAAACATGTAGCATCAATATAATTTCGGATCTTTACCAAGTCATCATGGTAAATTCTAGGATTTTCCACTTCGCGTTGGTAAATCTTAGATTTATTTGATTTCGTGTGTCTGATTGTATTAATAACAGCTGGAGGTATTATTAAAAAGGAATCGAAAAACAAAAGCAGTAAAGCCAGTGTTTTTTATGTCACATTTTAAATTACACTGAAACGTTTATCCTAAAAATATAAAAATATTGCATATATTTAGGTATAAAAAATATGTGTAGGTATGTAGATTCTGCATATAAGGTCACTTGTTCGTACATGCTAAATTTGCATGACACTTTGAATTGCATAGTATGCCCGAAGATCTACACAAGCATCTCTTAGTGGACCATTTTCGGGTACAGTTACATCTTTGGAACCCTTGTCCGCCAGATAGAGACATTTTTCGCATTGTACCGCTTAGACCTATTTCATTGACAGGAAGGAACATCCAAAGAAGTGATAAAATTTTCCTTGCATACGGTAAATTGATTTCTAGTAAATAACTGTGCAAGAATTCCTGCACTCGTTCCGAGACGGTAAAATTCTTCATCTTGAACATACATTATAACAGCCAACTTTGCTTCGTTTTAGATCGATCTACTTTAGGCACTTTGACTTTAACTGTTTGCCCCAATGTTACAGGGGGAAATTTCGTATTTGATGAAATTTTCATTTTCTTTGCTTGCTCCGCCAAGGTATGGTGAGCTTCCTGCCTCTGTCGCTTAAAAAGTGAAGCGTTAAGATTGTTTAATTAAATTTCATTATTATTGTCTTCATGGGATGTTGTTGTTAAATAAATGTCTAGGCTACCTAGCGCAACATCGCAGTCGTTGTCCATATAGCAGGATCCAACATCGTTTTCTTCAGGGAGAGTTTGTAGTCATGCTTTCTTTATTATTTGTGTCATTATCGTTATCAAGATTAAGAGATTTATCAAGATCTTCCTCGCTTTGTAATTTGGGTAATACGTTGGATGGAATCATAGCGTTGGGGAGTCCCATCCTCATTGGACAACCGAACATAGCCTCATAAGGAGATCGTTTAATGCCTTCATGATAAGCGTTGTTAGCTTGAACAAATTTTCGGATGATTCGGACCATTTTCTATTACCGTTCGTTTCCATCCAAGTTGTAATCATATTTTGGATATCTTGGTTCGCACGTTCTACAGAACCTTGTGATTGGCTGTGGTGCGGTTTTCCGTGCACAATTTTTACACCAACCCACATTGCACAAAGTTCAGTTATTATTGCATTTGCAAATTCCCTGCCATTATCCGAATGAAGTATGTTAGGGGCCCCAAAAAGTGCAAAAATGTCTACAGGATTGTAGGCAATATCTTCGGCGCGTTTACTACGAGGAGGGCGCATTATAACAAATTTGAAAAGGTGATCCTAATACACCATTATAAATTTATAATTATTATCAGGGTTTGTTTGCGTGTCGATGAGATCAACTTGGCATCTCGAATTCATTTCTGTGTGTAGTATGGGTCTAACCGCTAAACCTTTTTTCGGCATAGACTTTTTCTGGCACGGCTCATACAACTGCAGATATTGCACTATTGATTCAACAGTAACATTTTTATATTTACGGTTAGCTTCCTTCGTCGTTCTTGTTCTTCCGCCGTGGCCCGTAGCAAGATGTGCTTCATGTATTGCTGTAAATAAGTCTTCTTAGGTGACAAAATAGCATATATCTCCACATCCTGATGAAAGCGGTGCGATAAGCTTTTCCTCACCACCAATACTCAACACATCAAATCGTTTTAGTCTTCTGTAATGAACCGCATTTTTACACTTTAGTATGTATATAGTTTAGCCTCTTTCACTTCGCGAATATAGTTACTGTATTTATCACGCGTGATATAAAAATTGTTGTCAACATTTTTGTCAGTGACAATACAATTCATTTTATCATAAAAACGCTTTGCATCAGTCATTATATCGTTAAATTGTACTGAAACACACCGTTTACTCGAGAAACACGTGTACACTAATGAATCGTCTGTTATTACTACAATCAGGCACATGTGCAAATAAATAAATCTAAGATTTACCAACGCGAAGTGGAAAATCCTAAGATTTACCATGATGACTTGGTAAAGGTCCGAAATTATATTGATGCTACATGTTCTCATAGTTTTATATACTTACATATATACCTATATATGTTTAGTAATAATTAGACTTGTCAAAACGCTTACAATCTCCTTTGTACTAGAAGCTGATACCTGACTTCGTGAAATGTCTATATAACTATGTATATACATATACTACAAGTAACAGGACTAGCGATATTACCTGAGGAAACTGAACTATTTCTTTATACTAGAAGTATAATTCTGAGGGCTTCCCCGCTTTTGTCTTTAAGATTGTGTATGTGTGAACTACAAACTTAAATAAAATTAAACGGATTTTGCTCATCATAACTAAACCTTTGTGAGTAGAATTATCAACTTTAGTAAGTTATCTGCTGCACTTTTTAGGTATGCGTATGTATATTTTCATGGCGGTTAATTATGAGTAAACACTAGCGTTAAAAGAGCCGCTGGGATGTATTACTAAACGAGCGAATACTTCGACTACAGTTTCACGTTTCATTACTCTCCATATCATGCTTTGGCACGCAAATGTTTCCTTTGTCGCGACTGAAGGCGCATAAAGTAAAATCCCATACATCAACTTACAGCGAAGTAGCAGTAATAGCTTGTTACACTTCATGACCACCAACTGTGCCATGTGTTTTATAACTAGCAAATATTATTGCAGCTAAAACTGTATATAGGCTCTGTGTGTACATATTCCAGGATAATCTGAATAAACACTTAAGACAGTTTACCGTAAACGATATTAAATCTTTTGATATACTTCCCGGAACCACATGGCTTATTCGTTTTAGTGTTAAATAAATGTTTACCTATCTTTCTTTCGTCTTAAATAGGAGTATTTGTCATGTGCTACGGAAAAATATTGTTAACGAGTTTTACTGGAAATAGCATGTTCATGAATGATGAATTTCGGACCACTAATTCTCAAGAAACCAGAAAAATAATAAATACCGATGTAGCGGAACGATATGCCGTTGAAACAAGGAGAATAAAATAAATTTAAATAAATAAATAATTCATGTTTTGACACGAAACCGTGCGATAATCCTATAGCAAAAATAACAAATTATGCAATGTTTCCGTTTAATTTGGACTTTTCCTATATTTTCCATTTAATAGCCGGAATACACATTTCTCTCGTCCAAATCCCTAAATATTCATGTTTTAATTTGAAATTATAATTTGCTATTTTTTCACTCACGCGGACAGCCGCCGAAAGAACGGTATTTTGTTTCTTTCCGCCATTTCTTTCTTCTTCACTTCAAGTTTTCAACCCACTAATTCTTAAATATTGATAAAACACTTTGAAATATTTACCTCTTATCTCGTTGCCGGCGTGTCCGGAAGCCAAATGGAAGAGAACGCGGTGGTTGGAACAGCAGGAGGAGGGGAAAGAAGAATTTAGCACCAGCTCGACTGAGTACTATTGCGTCTTGAAGAACTGAGCGACTTCGGAATATTTAATCGTAACATTGTATCTTAACTAGATATGAAATGTAGTGCCAACATAATAATTATGTGTAAGTGAATGAATTACAAAAGAAAGGTACACTACATTATCAATCATCTACTGTTTGGGAAATGTATACAGCATTTTTTTCTATGGAGGTGTATTCTTAAGCATTACTGCATCTACAGAGGGCTTGTTAGCTTTTTACTCTTCTTAAGAACGCGGTTCCTCTAACCGCAGGGTTTGTGACAATCAGCGCCTGGTTGTGATCCTATAGGTATGCATACCAAGATATTATTTTTAAACTGTGGATTGTATTCTGGGCTACTGGAAATGGGACGGCCTTCGCAGTAGTACGGATGAGGGTTTCGTTGAATTGATGGAAATTGAAAAGATCGATGCGAGGATAGCATTTTCTAGTAGTTCGACAAGGGTAAGGCACAGTGGTGGGTACTTGCTGTTAGACAGCGATAGCATACAACATACAATTCTCCAGCAGAATAGTATGCGTATCTCTTGACTTTGTCAACTGATAGAAATCATATTTTCATCCTTATTTTCCTCATATAAAGAGGATCATCACATTAAAAATTAGCTCTTGGTATATGAATTTGAAACATGCTCACATTGGGGGCCCACACTTCTCATGAGAAACATTATAAAAGTATGTTAGCTTTTTGTTATAACCCGAAGTATATGATTTACAAGACCTCATTGAGAAATATGGAGGGTAGATGTTATCTATGCTTGTCCCACCTATTTGACGCAATGTGTACACATCAAATCAACTTCTAATGATGACACTTTATCATTATTTTCATTGGTAAACCTTTATTGTGATGGCATATTTCCATATTGCCAGACTTTTCCTATGTGCTGCATACTTTTTATTTGCTTTTCTCTCTTTGACAGATAAATACAGAAAATTATGTTTATTACGTATACAGTTTTGAATAAAATGAATACATTACTAAGGTCTGACGGCAGAATCGCCCTACTTCGAGACACGTTTCCCAAAGTTTACGCGTTTTTTTCAATTTTTATCAATATTTCCGAATTTAGGTACAACAAATATTGAATGTTTTTGTTAACACACCTTGCAACATATTACATAGCCCCAATTACTCTAGTTTCTTATATTTACCAACAAACGGTCTATAACAAATTTTAGAAGTTACTGATACCGAAATAGAGAAATTACCCCTGGCTAGCAAAATGTCAGTCGCAATCGCTCTTAACGTAATAAAGAAAAACAGGTACTTACTTTAAAGATTTTCTTATAATTTTTCTTTTATACGTTCTCAGGCAGACCCGCAGCTAAGGTATGAATTTATTGCGCGCAGTAATAAAAAGTGCGCTCTTTACAGTAAATATTTTATTAAGTATACCTCATATCAATAGAGCACATCTAGTAAATAAGGTAGCCACATGATATACTTAATTATATGTTTTTCAAACATATAAAATACAAAATTAAAGATATTAAGGTAAATTACAATTAATTACAATTGTAAAATTTTGCTAATAATTAACTTATTAAACAAATATTTCGTATTTATGGTGATGTTTTATTTATTGTATAGTTGTGACATAAACAATATCAATCTCTATCTAAGAGCAAATGTATATAATTGGACATTATGATTTTTGTGACACTCACCTGCGCCTAAAATAATTATCATGCCCGTGCCTTTCCTTTAAGAACCAATCATCAATATACGTGCCGCTTGTTTATCTCAAAAATGCGTGCAACCGTAGAGAAGTGATTGAATTTTTTTAAATGACAGCTATTACCAACTAAACGCTATTTATCATAATTTCTAATTAATTTAATAAAAAAATGGCTTTTATGTCTTATTCCATAAAAAAAAACCACCGTGATTATGCTCTTTGGATGACCTTGTATAATGTAAATAATTAAATTATTTCTCATATTAAACAATTTTACAACTTAGGGAAGTTATATTCATATTTGAATTTTTTAATAGATTTAAATTCTCGTCATTTAAACTCCTTGAAACGGTATTTCTGTTTACATTAAATCGAGTTCCAGTATGTCACAAAAACGACTGTAAAGTTTTTTTTGCTAATACGTCGCCCGCAACATTATTAGATTAAACCTATGCACAAAGCAGTTCGATTTTAGACGGGATGTGGCGAAGATGCTTTCGCTATTCATTTAATTTAATATAAATTGTAAAAGTGATAAAAATGAACATATTTTTAATTAACTTGAAACTGTGTGAAAATTAGTGCAGTGTTACATCATACCAAAGAGTGATCTAAGGTAGGTCAAATTATTATTTCTACAAAACATTTCTAAAAATAATGCCTTTGTTTAATTGCGGCTAAATGGATCCCTAATTCTAATTTTGAATTTAATCCGTGCAAATTATTTATATTGATGTATGAGGTATACGTATTACATATTAAGTAATAAATGTGTCTTCACTTTTATGAAATTTTCAAAAATAAAAGACTGGATATTTCATTAAAAAAAAATAATAGTCATTTAAACTTGTTGAAACTGTATTTTTGATGTTTACATTAAATCGAGTTCCAGTATATCACAAAAACGATTACAAACTTTTTTTGGTGATGCGTCACCCTATAACGTTGTTGGTTTACACTTTGCAAAAAGCAGTTAGATTTTAGGCGCGATGTGATTAAGATGATGGTGAAGGTGTAAGGATGATAGGGTTAAAATTTGTTTAATTAACGCGAAATAGTATGAAAATTAATAGAGTGTTATAAAATTATACCATAGTGTCATTTAAATTGGTAAGTCAAATTATAGCTTTTATAATTATAATTTCGAAAAATTTTATTATCATGCCTGCTTTCTTTCAATTCCTCTTGCGTTAAAAATTTGGAATTTGTTTAATATTGAAAATACAAATAGCTTTTCTAGTCGCAAATTCATTGATGACATCACTTAAATTATTATAATATATCATAATAATTATACCTAGATTTGACAAATGACTCTAAGACATTGCACCCCGTAAATAGTTTTTTATATCTATTAATTTAGAAAACGACCGATCTCCAGTAGCGACAGATACAAGGAAAGTAACAAGAATTTTGAGAGCTACATATACATAAGTTCGAAAAAGCAGAATACAAATTATTTGCTACAAAATAATTTAGAATTTCCATAGGCGTTGTGTCCTCACTGATCAATGATTTAAAAGTATTAATTTCTTCGTACAGCTCTGCACCGTTAATGTGTGTCGTTTTCGTCCGTTGAATATATGTCAAAAAATCTGTTTCGATTTAAAGCTATTTCTTGATCAATATTTCTAATACCTAGTAAAAAATTAAAAACAATAGCATGCTCTTTCATATGGTTAAATCGCTGTTCAATAGAATTGTTTGTGCAACCAAGAATAGCAAAATAAAAAAATATTTAAAATGATCTTTAGGGTTTACCACTGGTTCATCTGTCGGCTCATATACAAAAGGACGTTCTTTTCTTCTAATCCTGTTTGTACAAACTGGTGGAAAATCGTGTCTTCATCAATTTCATTGCTAATAGTTTTTGCCTTTTCCATTAAAATATCAAAATTTTCATCTGTTCTGTGAGTGGAAACAAATTGTATCAAATTTTGTAAAGCGTTAGGACGTTCTTTCATTGTTGTAGACGTGTTCTGAATGAGTTTACTGACAACGTTTATCATTTCCAGAAGATATTGTTATGGAACAAACGAATTTAAAAGATCTAATATTTGTAGCCAAAGAATCAGCAGGGTGTCTTAAATTAGTAGGTATCCCTGGACTAATCTGTAGATAATTCCATTAGACTATCGTATACTTCGGGTAATTGGAAAAAGAGAGGTTTGATAGCTGTTTTTCTACTTTTCCAACGAGTTCCTGATACAGGTTTAATATTTAAAGAACTGACATTTGACTTTTGTATATTCCATCTATAGAGAGATGAAGAAAAAAAATATACTAAAGGACGTTAAACCTTCATTGACTGATTTTGCAGCATCGTTTACTACTAAATTTAAAGTATGTATGAGTAGCACAAGGAACGAACGTAGCTCTAGGATTAACGGCAATAATAATACGGTTCTGTATCACGGCATTTGCGCCACGCATATTAAAGCCATTGTCGTATCCTTGGCCACGCATATCCTTAATATTTAAATTAAATTTAGATAGGATAGTATCAGTCAAATACTTGAAAATTCCTTCACCTGCTGTCGTTGTCAAAGAGAATAATCCTTAAAACCTTTCTCTTATATTTGCCACACCCTTTGAGCAATCAAGGAACCTTACAATAAAAGCTAACTGCTCTGTATGACTTCGATCAGGAGTACTACCCACAATAATTGAATAATATTTAGCATTCTCAGGTTCATTTATTAAATTTTTTGTAACAGCATCACCTAGGAGATTAATAATTTCATTTTGAAAATCAGGGCTAATGTAATGAAGCATGTGTGTTTTTAGTTCGAGAGATTTTTTTACATTTGTTAAGTGTTCTCTCATTACCGGATTAAGCTGACCAATCATTGCTACTGCTTTCAGAAAATTACCGTTATTGCATTCATATAACTTGCTAGAATAATCAACCCTGGAACATCAACTCGACAAATCCAAACTGGTTCCATCATTTTCATTGAAGCTTACCTAGATATGCTACCTGTCAGTGCGTTATTATTACCAGGCATTCGCATTTTTATGGCGGAGAATATAGCATGTTAGGCATATCATATTTTTCTTCATTGCTAAATCGCTTCCTCTCCTTGTTTAAAATTAAATTATATCGTATGACCAATTCGGTGCAGCAAACAACAATTAACAATAAATAACAACGAACAACAAGAATAATAAAGAACAATAAAAACCATAATAACGACACACAAAAACGTTTCTTTGGAAGAAGTAAAATGCAGGTTACAAGTAACCGTCAAAATCGTTGTAAAATAAATGGTTTTCCAGCGCCTACCCATAATACACTATCGAACCTATGCTACCTGTCATACTGCGTTATTATTATTAGGCCTATTATAAAAGAATCTAAAAATAAATAAATTTACAAAATACGTATAATGTGTGATACATCGTTGAATTCGTAACGAAGAATGCCATCAGATACAGGATTTAGTTTTTCCTCCGTCCATATAAAAAAGAACTTGATGATGGTTTCTCAAAAACGAAAAGTCGGACAAAAAATATAAAAATACAGTCTTGTAGAGCCTATAAAAGTGCCAATGAAGAACTTTTGTTTTTCGATAACTTGTAAAATAAAGTCAGAAAAAAATAAAAACCGATATTGAAAAAAAACACGTTTTCCTAAATATCTCAAAAACGAAACAACTTAATTAAACTAAATAAACGCCATATGAAAGGTCAGTAAAATGTGCAACTTTTCGCTAATTAAAGCAACTTTGTATCTCTTACCGTTCCCGAGATCCCCATGCAGTTCATTCCTATCTTGGACACAGTGTATAATCATTTATATTTGGTGCTTATTACATAAAAACGTTGTCCCTCTAGTATTTAGTAGAAATAGTAAAAAGAAGTTGGTTAACGAATATATTGAGATTTCATTAGAGTACCATTATAAATATTCAATTTCAAATTATCTACCACCCCACCGCAAATAAAAAAAAACAATAAAATAGTGTGTGTGTCTGCATCAGAAGATCCCAGAAATACTAAAGTTTTAAAATAAATAGACGTGCCCATATAGACTTTCTCAAGAATTTTCTTATAATGCGAAGAAATTTGGGACATGCATGCTCGTCACAATAATAATTTTAAATCCAAATCAGGAAGTACCAGTTGCCAGTGTTCCCATGCCAGACGTGATATTTTCGCACAGCGTACCCTGTACTTAGTAATGGATTAAAATTTTTCTCATCACTAAAGAAACGTCAAAGATGTTCACGTGGGTTACGATGGATTGAAGAGGCACAATACAGCTATTAACACGTCTTGACGACAGTAAAATTTAGACACGGACTAGCTATTAATGTGACATGTTTTAAGAGCGTTAACATAGTTTATTGTGCTCGGATAGTTTTGAATAATTGCTTACTGTGTACGATTGCCAAACAGAATACATACATTATTTTTATCAAGTTAGAGTTTAACAAAACTTACAGATTGTCCTAACACGGTTTGTTTTGTAGCATTAAAAAGTATTAGGACATCGTAATTATACACCCATAAATGCACACTAGGTACATATTTGCTTTTTGTTTTAAACATAATAATTTGTTAGAGAAAAGGAACAGTGTATGCATAATCGCATTTAGAAACACTTTGTTAACTAGATAAAGTAACTACGGTCTTTTTCATTCTGAAAATAAGACATAGTTAAAGTGAAATGAATGGAAAGGAATTTCTTAACAATTTGACTTGAAGTAAAGTATGCCAAACACCAGTTCAACATTAATAGAAAATTCTGGTAGTTTACTGCATAACTTTCCGGAAAATGATACATGGCACAATTACGTATTATGCGGCTATTATTACTGTTGTATAAAACGAGTTAAATGACCTGCCAAACCGATAAGCGTGTTTCGACGTGTCGCACAATATCAAAAGAGATTTCAGTTGAAACTTAAATTAAGCATAAAGTAAAACAGAAACCACTTACTAGTACATACGTGCTTTGCAGTTTTAAAGATAAACCGTTGCTACCTGACGATTTAGGTCAAACTCCAATGTTGTGTAGTTAACAGTAAGATAAATACCAAACTTTTTATAAAGCTTTCAAGCATTAACATTTTATGTAACTCATTCGTGACTATAAAAAATGCGAAAGAATAGTTTAGCGTTTGTATGTAGCAATCTGTGTAAGTATGTATATAATTGCACGTAACGTAATGTAATGTTCAATTTTGAGTTATGCCCATCTACAATGTCTAGCAATATAAGTGAGACAGCGATCGAGTATGAACGAGGTTATGGTATTTCTGTTCATCGTGTATACGCCCCAAGCACAGATAAGGTTCGAAATTGCTTGTAGTCTTGAGTGCTTAAGAGATATCAGCTGCCGTTACTGTTCCATTTGTAACTTGCCCTATCACATATTTAAATGCGCGAATGTATTACGTAATGTCTTTACTATACCTAAGATAATATAGATTATTTAGGTGGAACTAGGACATTTACATTCGAAAAAAAAGCAAGGATACAACGTCTAGCTAATTTAATTGATCATTTTTTTGTGGAAAGACTTAGCTAAACATTAGTTATGTCTGCTACTTTTGCTACTTTTTTTACAATTTAATTATTGGGAGCGCGGATTCTTTTAATTTTGGTGCAATAGATCATCAATTATTGATGAGGAATTGAAAAATTATTGACTGAATTTAGAATACAGCCTACAAAATGCTTTTCCTTGAATTTGTGTGGAGTGTGATACGAAATTTATTAATATAATAGAGAAGTGTTGGTAACTATGTGACTATAGGTGTGGAAGTACATATAAATTATTATATTTTGGAGCAGTCATAATAATTTTGCTTTATTTAATTATATTGTTCATTTTGTACTAATTTTGTAGTATGCTGTTGCTTAGATTGAAAGTTGATTGAATATTACTAATGTTTATACTATGTCCACCAAAATTAACAATTCTCATATGTATATCAGAGACGTGTAGTAGGTGTGATGTTGTATACAGATGTCAGCACTTACGTGTAGACTTGAAGACCGTGTGGACACAATGAGAAATGTCAGAAATATCTAGTTGACATAAATGTCAGCCTAAATGGCTTCCTAGAAAAGTGTCTGTCTGAGCTTTCTTGTCAAATGTTAAGTAGTAGTAGTAGTTAGTAAGCACAAACCCAGAAAGTCTTCCAGTGTAGGCACTCGAAGTCCTTATTTCTTTCATTTTTCTTCAACCGTAAATTTGTATTAAAAATATACATTATAGTGGTAATTCCCACCTCAATTCTTCCGAATACGTTCAATATCTAGTGCACTTAAACCCAAAAGCGTCGTTCCAGATAAAGATTCAATTCTTGGTAACGCAACAGTACATATCTCCAGGTTAAGAGGAGCGTACACCCGCAATTTTCCCACCAGCACCGCCCCCTTCCCTGCCATTCTCCTATTCAAATTGATATAATAAATATTACCGCAAAAATCTGCGATCTCGGGAAACGGAACGTTCGCACAGGAACGCTAATAAAACGCCACATAAATCAAGTTTAATAAAAATGTAAAAGAATATACGAATTACGCGAATCGAAATAAATTCTAATTTCCCTGGATCGCCGGAGAGCGGGCCCCGTAGCGGGAGTGATTTACAGGCGGGAAATATTTTCTTGTTCCTTCTTCACAAATCATTATCCCGGCGCCACCCAATCGAGATTAACTTTACTTTTTATACTATCGTGGGTCTCGTTCGCGACGTTGTGGAAGTAAAACGAAAGTAAACGTGCTCTTTTTCAGCAGTTAGATGACTTAGTTACCTGTTCAGAGCACGATTTCAGCAGATCTTCAATTATTCAATTTTTCCTTTTTAAATCTTTGCATTAACTTTCTGCCTATCCATGCAAAATTTGTAGGTATCTACGAAAGTATGTTTATATGAGTTTTAAGATTTCTACATCACTTAGGATAAATGGATAAATGATGATAAATGCTGTGTGTGCCAAAGCTGCATCTAGAGTTGAAAAACCATACACTGTTAGTACACATGCAAAGAAACAAGCTAGACAACTGTTAGATCTTTGGAAGCGTTCTTGCTGCATAGTTAGGCTAGCATATTTTTGTTGTTTATTTAGTTTTCAAGAACTGGTGACTCTCATTACTCTTATCACTCAAGCAGCCTTAATAATATACATAATAAAACAGGGCCTTTTTGTGAATTTATTCCAATTTTTTGGGCGAAACTGTCCTATCGGGTTTTGCTTAAAACTGGGGCAACGAAAATTTGCAAAACTTCAGCATTAAAGCATTTTCCACAAATGACTAAGAATGTCGTCTGAATCCTGCATCTTGTCGGTTCATGTTGTTGGTTGAAAAGATTCGAATTTGGTTCGCACTCCCCTCTCCTCTCTCATTAGATTGGTTCCAAAAAACCTTTTTGTAATGAAAGAAATACATGGAAAGTGAGCGTGTGAGACGAACATCTAGAATAACTTAATTTCGCGTCACGACAATATGTTGCGCTCTATAGCAATTTCAGTCAGCGACTTCTTGGTCACTACAGAAATTTCTGTGTCCACTTAGCCTGCTTGTTCACCTAACTTCTGCCCTTGCGGCTTTTTTGCTTCCAGAAAATGGAAACTCACAATCATTTTGAGACTGTAGGTACTAACAAAACGGCTGTAACTAACGAAATGAAGTGTGTTATAAAAAGGATCAGTTCCAATGTCAGCACTCCTATAAGTAGCAAAAGTACGGTCTTCAGCGCTACCATGCTTTAAAAGGCAATTGGAAGGTAAAGGCACTAAATAATACTGTAGATTGAATTATATGTATTTAGCATGTATAAAAGGCAAAAGTTATCAATTAGTTCCTCGTTGCCAGGAATATATATCTTCTAAACCAAATATTTATTATTTTGTGACTTTGCAAGCTCACACAATATTAACAAAATAATAGATGAAAAATATCCAGTAGCTATAAGGGTGAATAAACAAACAGCAACTTCATAATGCAACAGATATAACCTATTACAGAGCGGAGCTATCTTCTGATACCCGTTGTGCAATTGCTATATAAAACTGACTTTTGAGAAAGCGTTTGTCAGGTAAACCTCCTGTATTGCACACTGTGGAGGAGTAACACGTATCTGTGTTGTAGAGATTGAACATTTAAATTTTATGTCTGTGTTAGACGTGTGGGTTATATATCAACAGCTCTTCCTTGTAACAGATTACAGCTGTTGCAATAAAAATTGGTGACAGATAACATACTTAATGTTTTTATAAGTCATATTTGAAACAAGCACATTGTACACAAATACGTTTTGTACAGCTTTAATGGGTTTTGAATGAGAAGGATATATTTATGAAGCCCCTTGTCCTTGATTACGCTCCCAGTTTCTTTACAAGTATTCCAAAGAAGTCGGGCTTTAAAGTACTTCGTTTGTTTCTTAGAATTTGTTTCTAATCAATTAAATACATATTGGGTTTTAGCACGTCTATGTTCTTAAACGTTCTAGGTATAAGCGAGACTACAAAAATGAAGGTAGAAAAAAATAGGAAGTAGACTGACAATAGCCAGAATCATGTGCATATCTGTTTTACCTAATTGCAACTAATAATAATTGTATAGATTAATTAGAATATAGGGAAGAACAGTTTTATCACTCGGTTCAATGCAGTAGAGAAGGTAATACAGTTACTTCAGTCAAATAAGGATAAGCAGGCTAAGTCTGTTTGTACAGGTTTAGAAAAAGTTATAAATCGACAAAATATCTGACGTAATTATACTGAAAGACCTATTACAATGGAACACATACTTCAACATAGGATTGGGCTAGAGCTATGGCATCATCAAGGGAATAGGCAGCAAAGACAGTGAAACGTCAACTGTATACTAACCCTGTGTCACCCGGAAGATTTTGGTGATTATGATTATTGAACCATGATTTCTCTTAATTAATTATTGTGTTGTAGTATGTGTAATGTATTTTAGGAGAAAAGATTACTTACATTTGCTATCAAGGTCACTGCAAGCAAACTAACTGCAATAACCTAGAAAAGTAATTTATGTTATAAGTATCTGCTTCATCTCCTATGGATGCATTAAAAGCTAACATCCATTATGACATGCAATCTCTTTTATCGAAGTTCAATCTGTATTGAGAGTGGGCTCTAAAAAATGAGGCTCTTCTATAACGTTCATAGAGCTGCTCCTGATTGTATAATAGTATCTACTGCAAAACCATATAAAGAGTCTTGAAAAGACATGTCATCATTCATAAGCATCTTTGTTCATGATTTATTTATTTATTTATTCATTCATTTCGTAAATAGACAACAGTATACTGAAATATTGTCAGTTAATCCTACATAATAATTGCACCTTACACCGCGATTACATACATACCCATACTCTACAGCATACAATTATTGTAAAATATAATCAACAGCTAAGACTACAAAACAATCAGACCAATACATCAACAAGATATTCATTTATATCGTAGTAGCTGTTACTAATTAGCATTTCTTTTAATTTGCGTTTTAATCTATTTATTGACAATACTTTACATAGGGGGGGGACATAGGGAGAATACATGTAAAATCGGTTTTCGGTGAATATTATCTCCCTAATACTACTTCATCCAAATTTCAGTGCCGGATATTATAACTGGGTTAACAATGAACATTTCCACAATCATAGTACAAAGGAAGTCATTTTAATAAAGCCAAAAAAATTATTATTTTTAAACCTATTGCACGTGAAGTCCTAATAAGGCTTTTAATACGTCAGTTAGTGCAAGCGGCCGTGGCGCAGACGTTCACGCGACGCCTTAATAACGTAAGACACAGAATGTTTGGGGATCGAATCCGAGAAATGAATTTTATTTTTTATTTTTTTAAAATCTTGATTAAGTTTTGTTGTTTATTTTGACAAATGATTCGTCTTTAGTAACAATTAAAAATCGAATAATATAGCACGTGATCATTTTTTTTATTGTAAAAATTATTCATTATTTACTTTAATCCTCAAAATATCGATTTTATAGTCTTCAAAATCTCTGATTTTTGTAGTGTTATTGAATTTGTAGCATTATTGTTGGAGATAAAAATTAAGAAATAAAATTAATCTGCCGGGATTCGAACCCTAAACAATCCTTGCATTTGCGTTATTAAGCCGTCGCGCGAACCATTACGCCACGGACGCTTGCACTAACTCACGTATTAAAAGCCTTTTATTAGGAATTCACGAACAGTAGATTTAAAAATAATAATTTCTTGGCTTTATTAAAATGACTTTCTTTGTACTATGATTGTGGAGATGTTCATTGTTAACCCAGTTATAATATGCGGCCCTTAATTTTGAATGAAGTAGTATTAGGGAGATAATATTCACCGAAAACCGATTTTATATGTATTCTCCCTATGTCCCACTTGGCCGTGGAAACCCTGTATATTTAATTGGAGACTATACCTCCTCGCTTTCGTCAAACTATGGCAAGGTAGGTCAATTAATTCTCTGGACCTGGTATTATATATTGTTTAATTTTAAAAACTCTACACGGTACGTTGTATCGCAATTTATTTATTATTCTTATTGCTTTTTTTGTAAGACAAATACCTTCCTTACCTCCACTGAATTGCCCCATGAGAGGACTGCATAAGATATATGCGAGTGAAACATTGAAAAATATACTTTCCTGGCTGCTTGGAAACCGATCCCAGACGATATTTTCCGTAATGCATATAAGGCACTGGACAGTTTAGTGCACAATTCGGTGACGTGTTTATTCCAGTCCGCTTGTCAAGTTTAGGTTACTAGGTAGTAAATGTCTTTATACTATGAAACGGTACATAAACCAAATCAATGTTTAGTAAAATTGTGTCATACGCATACATTTTTCTGTAGACCTGGCGTTACGTTCTGGATGATATTAATAATACTTCGTAATTCTAGAGTAATTAATTTTAACGTGCTGAAACTCTAAATTATAAATATCGATTTTTGTAAATTAAATTTTTGTTTTGCCGTAATTATTACAACTGCGGCTGATCATAAATACAGGAACGAGGAAACCAAAATTTGAAACACTTGTATAATCGCAACAAGCACAATCTCTAAAAAGTTACGCGGCATTAATAATTGACCTGTTAAAAATCCGCCAAAGTACCAAATTAACTAATTACGGTCATAATTCACGTGCCAGATGAGAGGAATGAAAAACTTTTTCAACTGGTTCAGCCCCCCCGAAACGCGTTCGGAGTTAAAGGAGAACGATCTTTCGGAGTTTCACGCTTCGAGTTATTTCGGTACCTGTTTCAGTGTGTGCGTGTGTAACTTACCCTGATACTACGAAAAGGACGAAAGGAGATCGAGATGATAAAGAGAACGAGACGGAGAAAGCTACCAGGCACTGAAAACAAGAAATCACGTTACCCGTGAAAAAGTAACTGCTGTACGTGACGGAGATCTTATGTTTGGGAAACGAGTCCCGTCGGCGATGGTAGCGGGACATTGTATAGAGGTGGGAAAACTGAGCGAGAAAGGCGCTAGGCTTTTGGAAACCGAAGGCACTCCGTCTTTGTTCCTATCCGTTGTCGTAAAAGGATACACGCGGGACGTGGCACTTCGGGAGTTTACAACTGTTGTAGATCTGCGCGCGCTCTTCTCCTGCGTGTACAATGAAATATATCGGGATCGTTCGGTGAGTTACATTTAATACAGTATTTTGGTAAAATGTCTATTATTCTGTTATCATGTGGATATAAATGCAGAACTTGACAATAGCGAAGAGTTACCTACATACATACGCCTAGTTGGTTAACCAAATGGAACTAACTGACATTTAGTTTTGACGTAGGAATCTACGTCTACAAAATACGATAATACAATGAACTATAATCTCAGCAAAATAATATACTTGGGAAGTTTTGTTTCTCTTCTTTGTCGTATACACGTGCTTATATGAAATTTTGTAACAGATGCTTTTTTGAAAGTCATTTTTTAATGTTATCAATAAATTACGAAAGCTCCCGAACATACGTCCTGTTTTCTTTCTAAAAACATTTAAACTACTTTTTGCAATAATTTCAACAGAATTTATTAAAACTCAATTAAGTTAGTTAACTATCACTGACCAAATCTTCAAATCAAAATTATACAATGAATGCCTGATCGTTTCTTTTCTAACGCGTGTTTCCTGCGACGCCGACGTCTATTAGCTGCAGCTATTTGTGTCGACGTGTGTCTCATGACGATATAGATTACATATACTATGGACGCTCATTAATACATGCCTTCACACACTATCAACAACCACCACCAAAGACACAGCATTACAAAAATTTCACGAACTTAGTTCAGTAAGTTCCTGGTTTGAATTGTTGGTTTGGTCATCTTCTTCAGGGAATCTGCAATCTAATAAATCGATCATCTATTGTCGGTGTTTTACGTTTCCAGCCTCGACTTCTGTTTCTCATGTAATGCGTGACTTATCTCCATTACCTAATGTTTTGATACATCGTCGATTTTAACTTGCTAACTATTTTGGCAAAAAACTAGGACTATCTGTGGGTTTTTCTTTGTAGACAGAAAATGGAATTTATTCAAAATGTAGCTACCGTATAATATACCTGGCTTATAGAAGTACAAACTAAAATGATATAGAATGCATAATAAACGGCATTTTATAACAAAAGGGAAAAGCGACAGTCACTTCTCCTAATACTGAACTTTTGCATTGGAAACTTGGATTGGAACTTTTGCTTATTTGGAAATAAGCTTCTCTGCTTGTTTATTTCATTCATTATTTGTACTTTGTGACTTTAATTTCTAATTGGTATCCTCTATTCCATTTTCTATATTAGAAAACGTTACAATTATTAAAACAGGGATTTTCAAAGTTTGCCTGGATTATTTTGCCAGCAATAAAAATTCGGCATGGACAGTTCAATATCATATAAAAGTGTTTAGATTTCGGCAAAAGAAAATGTTATCATAAACATATGGGGTTTTCAATTAAAAAAGAAAGATTCTTTTTGCACAAAATTTGCAACATCCGACTGATGAAAATGACACTTTTCAACAGACTAAACGTAATGAAACACCTTTGAACAAACATCCCAGTCAAGCATGCCTACATCAGATCTAATCACGGTCAATATATCACCATGAATTTTTATTAATTCCTGAGCTATTTCATTTCCTTTTTCTTGTTTAAACTTAATATTTAATCAAATTAAAATTAATTGTACAACTTGTTTCAAATTAACTCTGCAGCATTACTTTGTCTGTTATTTTTGGAGCTGCGGAAGTGGTTAAATTATCAAAAAAAGGAAGTGTTTTCGTTGTTAATTATGATGGCAAGCAGTTTAAACTTTCTTCCATTAATTGCTGGTTTTGATCTCTTAGCAAACTGTACAATGTAGTCAATACATATCTAAGATATAAATGCTGCAACATATTTTTGAAGAGATGAGATAAATACAAAACGCGAACAAACAAAGTGTTTACTTTTTCGTGTTTGCAAATAAATTCACAATTAAACCAAGTAAACTTTCAAATCTTGAATCTTTTCGGAATTGTGTGAAAGATTCAACAAAATTTAATCAGTCACAATAACGACGGTGAAAAAATGAGTATCTTCCTTTTTCTGTTGAACAGTATGGTTTCGTTGCTAATCTTAAGTTAATGGAATATATGAATGTGTTGTATCATGTTAGTAGTTCATTTTATGACACTTCTAAAAGCATTCTAGTGTATATCACGTAAATTATTATTTTCAAAACTAAGTTAGAAAGAATGCTATGGATTCCGAGAAAAGAATTGCTAATTATTAAATTCAAATATGTATGTTCAGTAGTGCTCAGCAGATATATTTGAATCACTCTCTTAGCAAAAGCACAGTCCAACAATAGTGTTTTCCCACCTCTTTTGTGCCATAAACCTTATCTTTAGACCAGTAACAATGATGATACTCGGATCAAATAGAATTGTTCATAATCTGGGTTTAACCATATTTAGTTCTGTTCTTCCACTAAGTAAACGCCTAAAAGAAGCAACTGACGTCATTTACAACAGAGTATAATTACACGAAATTGCAGGGCATACATGCTATAACATGTGTGTACTTTTGTAAGCTTCGTAATTGTCATCTAAAACTATGATCTTAACAAAAACATAACGCATGGTTTACAATAACCTTCCATACCTACTACACACACTGTCACTGACTGGACATAATTCGTGGAGGATTCTAAAGATACCTATTATAAATTTGTACAAGCGAGTTCCATTAAAGAGCAAGTACAGAACCATATTACTTTAAACACTTCAGTTCATTTTCTGAGATTTCTTTCCAAAAAGATCCTATTATCCCAAATTAATACTTTCCAACAAAAACGCTAATTACGTATTAGCTAAATGAACTACAAAGCGTGAAGAACGAATTTATTAAATCACTCTCTATTAAGAGCACATTCATTAAGAGGAGAGCCATTTCCGAGGGAATTTCGTCGACAAATTTCCATTCTTTTTCTTGTCTCCAGTGAAAACTACCACGACCGACTTTCTCATACCGTTCCCGTCTAATGACCCAAATATAACGACGCACCGATACAACGATAAAAATAAAATTGGAAAATCTGCCCATCCCAAGAGGAAAGAAAAGGAACGCAAGAAAGAAAAGAAAAAGAGATAAAGAAAAGGGGACGACAAGGAACGAGAGTTAGGTTGCTGAAATCTTTTCCGCAAACGCAACAAATTCACACCCAAAAATTTGTCATTTCGATTCGTTCTAGGGATCCAGAAGCACAAGGCAGAAAAAAATGACATTAAATCTTGTCTACGGGTGCAGACAGTTCGGAAACTAATATACAAGGTGATAATTTTATTTTGGCACGTGCCATCGCCAGTCGTAAACCTCGATTGAATTTATGTGCTAACTAGGATGCACTTTTCAGGTCGATGTCATGTATTTGATGGCGATTTTATGGAGAGAATCGAACACATAACAGGGCTTGATTAATTATCTCAATTTATATTTAGCAGCGACAAAGGTTAAGTACAATATAGTGGTTAAATTAAATAATTCAAAGCATTTATTTGGTCAATAGACTAAAGGCTCTATATTGCTCTGTTATAATATATATTTTTCATTTTTTATAGTACTCTACTACTCATACATTTTTGCACACCATATTCATTTATGTACTTAAGTTACAAATATTGTACAACTTTTCCTAGATTCAACTTTAAATTGTTGATATTTGCGGGTTATATTTAATAGTCAGCAGCATTATTTAATTTCTGATGACAAACCAGTTTTCTTTGTGATACAGAATAAGCAAATAAAAGCTTTTAAATATTTCATTGACACAGACGGATGTGTGAATCAAGGAAACACCATTCTCAAATGATTTATCACTAATGTGGGACCATCTGGAGAATGTATGTTACATACATACCTCGCAACTTGCCAAACAAAAGCTATTTTCATGTTAAGGAACAATGTTGCTGTTTATTTGTGTACTCTAACGTAAGTTATATTATTTTAAATGTGTTGTCTAGCTATCTGTATGTTGTACTGGACACCATTTTACCATTATTAGCTTATTTTGTTGGCTTGGTACGTTATGTAAAAGATAATGAAAGAGAAACTCGTAAGAACCTATTTCCAAAATTTTAATTTACTCTTATGACAATTAAAGTTTGTCCAGTTAGTTGTAAAATCTTTCGCATCAAAACAAAAGACCCTGAAATGGATGGTTCCGAGAAAACCGCAGGTCTTTATGAATGAAATTGGAACTACTACTACTGGAGAAATAGCGTAATATGTTTGTTACTATAATTATGTAGATACATATACTAATCATTCGGGCATAAACTTTATAAGCTGGTTAGATATTGATTTTACATAATGGCTTAAAAATAATGGAAGGTACATCAACAACGTTATAATTAAATCTTCGCTTTTTAAGCGTTTCGTATGGTCCACAATAAACAAGCTAAAATTATAGTTCTACGGCATTGTTTTTGATATTCACGTAGTTTTACAATACGATACCACTTTTGCAATATCACAGAAACCGTATAAAGGGCCTATCAAAACTTAAGTATATTTTTGCTCGTTCTATTTAAACGGAGCAGATTGTAATTTTATATCAAAAAAAATAGATATTTTCACTTTACATACCCAACATTATTAACCTCTACGATAGTTCCAAAAACAATCAGTAAGCCTACAATTCAAAAACGCCGATAGAAGAAATGCGATAAAATTGAATAAATTGTGAAATAGCATGCCCAGCAAAATAATAATTAATATTTATTGCGCGGTATTTTCAGTAATTGTAACTGGGTTTTGAAAATCTAGATACTTCACCGCTTTCTTAAGCAAATTTTGGTGCAACTACATGATCCCCAATTGATAGTTCTCGCAAGCTAAGTTTTACCACATTTGCTTTGTGGAATAATAATGAGGATAGCGGAGAAATATTTCTTACTTTAGCATACTTCCTAGTGTTCAGTCTACATTTATGTAGGAGCCTAGTCCTGAACTTGCGCTATGTAGCATTATTGATGATATTATTTCGAAGGTAGTCTTACCAGATTTCTACTAAATATTTGATAGACTTACAAGGGAATGTTGTGAAGTGACACCTCGCGATCGGATTGAAACTTGGGAGATTTATAGAACTATCGAGTGTTGGAAACGCTTACCGTTTCGGCTGAATCCCAGATTTAGGGGGTGAAAACTGCCCTAGAAATTTCGACGATTTTCGGATTTTTGCAATTTACACCGTTATTGTGAACAAATAAAAATTAAATTATAGATCAGTGAAATCCTCTTCTATAGATCAACAAAAATAGTGCATATGAGATTTTCTGTCCACCCTCTTGCGAAATGAGGATTGAACGGTGGAGAGGAAAATATAAGCATAAGTAATCTCCAAGGAAAACCATTTACTTCTATATGTCATTCATTCAAAGCTTCAAGTATTAGCGTTATTTGAGAGCATTTTACTTTAAAGGTAAAGCTGAATAAAAGTGGGTTTAATTTGGAACTTCACGCAGGTCGTACTCTGCCCTATAAGGGAAGCAAAATTCCACACACTACAACACTCGATGGGTTCTATAAATCTGCCAAGTTTCAATCCGATCGGGAGGTGTCACTTCGCAACGTTCCCTTGTTAGTCACACTATTATGTTGTCTATGTTGCAGAGAACTCCATACTGGATCCATTTCCGTTTTCAATTTATTCATCTTATCTCATTTTTCGTTCGTAGATTTTCATGTTCATTTCATTTATATGAAACTGACACTCAGGTATATAAATAACTTCATATTAGACAAACTGCGAGGGCAATTGAAGATCTAAATATTGATTGCAACATCTTTTTAT
Organism: Holotrichia oblita; assembly: GCA_023690525.1. Classification (NCBI taxonomy): domain Eukaryota; kingdom Metazoa; phylum Arthropoda; class Insecta; order Coleoptera; family Scarabaeidae; genus Holotrichia; species Holotrichia oblita. Next base: position 178,420,160 of record CM043015.1, on the reverse strand, counting down.
AATTGTTAAATAATATTGGTTTGATACTAACGAAAATAAATCCAAATTTAAATAGCTTCATGGTCCAAAAAATTAGCTCGCGGTGTATGCTTTGTTCTTCACATTAACAGAGTGTGACTGGAATGCCATGATAACATGAAATTGTTGAGTTTAGTAATTGATACTGATTTGAAATTTAAATGTCATATAAGTATTTGCGTTAAAAAGCTTATTTCAACTTGAAACTTATATATCCTCATGGACGTTTGTGACAAATATTTATTAAGTAAGGAATAGGATTTTTGCTTAAGGTTTTGTGTAATAATTTAACCCCGTCTCTCTCCAAGTTGTGTGATATAATTTCTAATACAGGTAGTCTCCGACTTTCGTACTTAATTCGTTCTTCGGTTTGGTTAAAAATTTATTCAACGTTAATTGGAAATTGGGTTCGATTTGTTTTTCCTGGTAAATAGCTCAATAAGAAGCTGTATCTCTTTTAACTCCTCTTCATACTTGTGAATGTCACTCTTCATTTGGATCGTTCTCTTCTATTATATTCAAAAATTTTTCCAAGTGTATGAAAGCTTCTTACAGATTTTCTAACGTCAATTTCGGGTCTGTCTTGTTGGCATAGACACCAATTTAATGTAACCCCAACTAAAAAGTCTAGAGGGCTTAAGTCGCACGAACGAGGCGGCCATTCGCGAACACCGTTGTGTGAACCCGCTCTCCGAACTTGGTCTTCAATAATTCGATTGTGTCGTATGCTGTATGGCACGTTGCGCCGTCCTGTTGGAACCACATATTTTCCACGTTCATAGCGTCGACCTGGTCCCAAAAATACTCCGATATTATGACCCTGTAGCGCTCGCCGTTGACGGTTGTTGGCGCCCCGCTTTCGCCAAAAAAGAAAAATGAGTCGATGACGCCGCCAGCACGAAAAGGGCACCAAACAGTTATTTTTTTTTGAAAAAGTTGTGTCTCGTGCATTATTTCAGACTGCTCACTCGTCCAAATGCGGCAATTTTGTTTGTTGACAAAACCATCGAGCCAGAAGTTAGTTTCATCCGAAAACATGATTTTCTTGTGAAAGTCGTCGTCAGCTTGCATCTGGTCATCACAAACTTGTTGCACTGATTTTCAACCGCCGTGAGCGGCGTGGAATCGACATCTTTTATTGCTCACGCACACTCTCTCGAACGGCCACGATATTATCTTCACTTCGAGCAATACGTCGTCACACAGGCGCTGAGACATTAACCAATGCACAAGTTGTTTCGAATTTTTACACCAAACGTTCAATAGTCCGTCTTGTTGACGGTTTTGTCGACCGAAAACTGGCGTAAGCGCACGCAACATAGTCGCGATAGAATGCGAGCTTTGAGAAAAAAAGTTGAATAATTTGCAAATTTTGTTGAAGCGTGTATCTCTCCTTGATTAAATGGCATAGGCCAACATTTCAAAATGTGAAAGACTTGCGAAGCCAACTTCACTCCTGTTTCGAGAAATATTCAAAACACATGTATCGCTCTTAATGAAAAACCCTTTATATCTATTTAATATTTGCCGAATTTATTATTACTCTTGGATTATTTACAACCATTCCGTCTGCGTTTTATTCTCAAATAATTATTGTCTGGGTGATGTTTAAAGTTTACAGCACCTGTAAAAATGCTCTTGAGGGCTTTCTATTAATTGGAACTTAATCTGATGCACGTCTTCTACTGTTTCCAGAAATTTTCTTAAGTTCTCCTTATTAAGTCAATTACTAATTAAACGGTATACTTTGCAGCTGAGAATTTCTATTTACTAGATAAAGGTTTGCTTTAAAACACATTTAATCTCGATGATAACGATTTCTAATTTGAAGATCTGTACAGTGATTTCCTAAATATAAATTACCAGTTGCAAATTTATGCATTTAATTAGTAGCTAGCCGTACATCAAACTACTATACATTTTTCTCCTGAACATCTTCTTTTAATGTAAGCTAATACATCTAATTTACAACAATAAATTACTAATGTAGAACGGTGATGAGAAAATTAACACCGACAACTTTAGTGTCGAGAAATTATTGACGGCAATATAAATTCTAAAGCCGAATACTAAGGATGAAGTTTTTAATGAAGTTATTAACTTAAAAATTGCCCAACTATAATTACTAAATGATACGAGAGCAGATACTGCAACTTCGGCGTAGTCGGATACAAGACCATTAAATTTACTTATTAAAACGACCTAGAAGTGTAGTGCACCATAAAAATAGTAGTTGCATTTTAAAGGATCCCACCAGGCCGAACCAAACGAGTTACAAAGTAACATCTTTCTGATGGAATTTTTAATTCACGTCTAGTTGGTGAGCTTCTTCTCCGCTACTGACGTCGGGTCGAATATAAGTTCAACCACTCGTCGTTTAACATTTGAGGCTGAATGTTCGCTCTCTGCTTCTACGAATAGGTAGTAGTAGCGATGATTATCGTAAAATGAACTGCAAATTCTATCGCAGAGATATGAAGTTATATATGACATCTTAATGATTATTAGAATAGACTGAAGTAGTTTCCAACCGAGAAAGCGATAGAATTCGTATGAAGGATAAACTGCAAAGTCTAATAAAGGAAGTTGAATAAATGGATGACCCGGAAACAGATGTGTTTAAGGGAGATATATCTCGCGAGTATTCAAGTTCCTCCGGAGAAATATAAAATCTACTCAGTATATTTGTAGTTGGTAAAAAGATGGTGAATACATGGCAACGCTCCGCAATAAGGTTCCTGTCCATCAATAGTGACGGATAAAATAAGTAGGCCTGCAAGAGAGAGATTATATGGAAAGCTACTATATCCTATTAGTTTTGTTACAAAGAGAATGTGGTGTGAAAGCTGCTATACTTATTGTGTGACTTGCAGATCCAAGGAAGCCTTCCCCTTATGAATCCACATCAACCGTTTAGATTTTTGTCTTGAGTGAATGGACGATGGTGGCGCTGGTATATCATGAATGTAACCGGAATCCAAACAATACAGATTACTGTTTTTTTATATGCTTAGTTGTGTATATATTATTTTATGCCAAAGTTAATAATTTAAATTTAGAACCAATACTACTGTCATCACAGTTGAAACGTATTTTAGTGGAAAATGCAAATTCGATGCGGTAGTAATAAACCCTTTTTATAGGTGTAGAGTACCTAACAAAAGCTTAATGGGAACCATTTAATATAATCATACATATTAGATCAACAACCCAATTGGGTTAGGTGTCGTTCGGTTATACAAAATTTCGATACCATTCTATATCCATATGCCAGCGACTTCGATTTGCTTTATCAACAATACTTCCGTTTTTAGTTAATCAAAAAACTATTTGAATAACAATTTTACCTTCCATTAGTGTTTACCACGGCGATTTAAGGTAAATAGTCGGCGGATATTGATTAACAATAAGTAAAGAATCGAATGAAAGGTTTACGCTAGAGCATATCAATTCTTGTTATAGTATTTACTACATCAGAACGTTGATATTGAATAAACTCAAATTGCGTTCACCTGCATTATATGTATATTAAGAAAAAGGGCAAAAACAAAACTTTAAACGAGATTTATCGATTTATCCGAATACACCTTCGGGTTAACTAAACAACATAATTTTTAATAAATCATCGTGCGTAAGTGACAAGCGTCGTAAATTCTGACTCACACAACTATTTATAAACTTGTTTATGAAGTTACTCTTCTAATAAATGTCTTGGGTAATTATAATGTACTCAAATACACCGCTTGGCTAGTAATATTATGAACATTCCAAAAATAAAATAGCGCAACTTTTATTATTTCTGTGATTCTTACTTACAATTAGTTACTGGTACAGCGTTTCACGCTTGTGTGTACAGATCTTTAAGCATTAGTTTAGAAATCAGGCAGCATCAAACTTAATAGAAACCAACAATAGCTTTTCCTTTTCACGGAATAGTTCTTACTCTTCAAATTGCACACCTCAATGCTTACATTTACTTCACGGATTATTCAAATAACAGCACTAACGAAAATGGTTTCATTTTACTAACGAATATCACCTTCCACGAATTCTAAGAAAAAGCACTAACTCGTGTCAGTACTTCTATGATCAATCAGAATGTAACCCATTCTGCTTATTCCCCTACTTAATTAATTTTATCTACATAGAGAAGCTCCTGGTGACATTATAAGATTCTGATTAGGATTAGGGCGAGCGAAAAGTTTATGCATGTTGGTTTTGTATTAAAGTAGAAAAGAATGTCATGGCTGCACGTATTCTTAGAAGCTCTTTTCTTTTCATCGACATATTTAGAAAATGATGTTACTTTTTTAACTTCTTGTAGATTTATCAGTTGCAATGAGTAACATTAATCTTTGATAAGCCCAGTCGTCGCACTTATCCTCGTCTAAATTAGTGACAATGACACACCACTACGATTTAGTCCTAATACTAAAGATGTTCTGGAACAAAAGTTCAATTCAAGTACATGAGATCAATTACAACTTATTAATACCACTATCAATTTACAACTGTATACGTAGTACTTCATATAAGTTCGAATACTTGCAATACGTTTAAACAGTGATCTATTGTTAGTACCACTAGCACATTTCTGCCTTGTTACAAATGAACTAGCACGGAATGTGATTTAAAATATTCACAAATAGTACGCCCCAAAAGTGTTAGTCACTTGCGCTATAATCTTCCAACTTGATTACTTAGAAGTTAATATTTTACAAGATATAGCCAACGATTAAAAAAAAGCAACGACTTGAATTTACTTTATAAATAACTATAATAAATTTATATACTTCCCAAACTTTTATATATATTTACTATACGACCGGTTTCAGCTTTTTCAAGTCTTCTTTGGGTTGAGTATTGGATAGGATGACAATATTATATTAATTTAAAATGGTAGTTTAGAGGCTCCCAAACAATTCCACAGACATATGAATGCTTAGCAAACCACTCTCTAATTTTTTACTTGCAATGACTGAATGATTGTATTCATATGGCTTTGTGACAGCATCATATCGCTTTTTATAATACCACGCTGTTAATCACTTTGCTCCAAATGACGAATGATAAGTCGATCCGGATTTCAACTCTCTGAAAAAATGTCACCGTCCCTCCAGAAGATTGAAACCCAGCTCCTATAGTCTCGCCACATCGATAGTCAGCCGCCTAACCATTACGGCTATCGACCCGACAATTATAATAAATAAGCAACAATAACAAATAGGTAGAATATAAGAATAAAACAAACTGCAATCAACAATCAATTTACTAAAAATAAAATGTACACAATAATACAAAATTTACAGAATAAATAATATCTCACTAACGAAAATAATAACGAAAAAAAAACTGTGTTGAGTTATGTGCGTTGATGTACCTGACAAGGAAAACCCATATTCAAAGACAAATAAAACAAAATAATAGTATTATGTATATTTCTATAGTATTCCATTCTAGTAAATCTTTTCCAGCGTAGAAACTGAGAAGCAGTTGCTTTTACAACTATGCAACCACGACTCTGTTTTCATTTAATTTTACTTTATGGGTTAACATCTACCTCGATAGAAACTGGATATCCGAGCAGGTAAAAATTGTTACTTGAAAATTTCTCGCGCTGAGGTGTCATTAATGTTCGATTAATTTCTTGTTCAAGTACTTACACAAAGTCTTATAAAATCATTTACCTTTATATTCCTGATTTATTTCCACTTAGAGGTCAATAAAACAATAAATAATTAAATACCAATTTATTCCATAACATATAATAATATGCTTTCGTTAAATAACTTCTTCAGTGGAAGAAATTGACATTTAATATGTGTCAAATTACTAATAATATAAATTAATATATGTATTTTTTGACCTTTATGTACTTATCTTTATATTCCGGATTTATTTCCACTTAGAGGTCAATAAAACAATAAATAATTAAATACCAATTTATTCCAATGGAATAAATTATTTATTGTTTTATTGACCTCTAAGTGGAAATAAATCCGGAATATAAAGATAATAATATAAATATAAATTGCCATGCCTATCAACAAAATTATCTAAAAAACAAAGAATTCATTGATATATCGAATTTTAATTATATTCACAAGTAATAATGAAGGAATAATGATTTAATACAACATTAGAAATTGAAATGATATGAATTATTCGTATATCAATCTATTTTTTGTCAAGCTCTAACAAATCTGTTCAAGGACTAGGGAAAAACATGGCAAAAAAACCTAGTCAAGAGCTGTTATGGAATAAATTGGTATTTAATTATTTATTGTTTTATTGACCTCTAAGTGGAAATAAATCAGGAATATAAAGATAAGTACATAAAGGTCAAAAAATACATATATTAAAATCATTTACAAAAAATTACTTAACCTGCTTTAGTGTCTGTACATCAAGGTATGTTTGTGATACAAAAATAGCATATAATCTCGTGCGATGTCGTTGACGTCACCAAAAAGAGAGAAGGTATGTGGAATTTAATTCACTAAACTGTAATATCCTCTAATATAAGTATGTATCTATTAACATTATTTTCGGACAGCTGTGTTTATTTTTATGTTTATGCTTGATTAATTAGATACGATAGACTGAATGAAAGATTTACGACTAGATTTCATGCAAAATGTACTCTATTTTTTATCTACCTTATATGTTGTTTGTGATGTTTTTAGTCATTAAAGCTGAGAAAGCGCGCAGTCGAATACAAATTGTTTACATTCGATTACCCACATCAATACCTATTCACGGCGAAATCCTCTTGTTTTTCGAGTACAATCGCAAAATAGCGAAATGAGGTCGGTATAGGTAAAAAATAATCCATAACGCATTTCCAAGGTGCACGATGATGAGTAACACAGTATGTCGAAAATAGCAACGCACACTACGTGAGTAGAGAATGACTAAGACGTCGGTTGCTCGTACAGGAGATGAGTTCTGGCATCGTTCCAACGAATCAAAAACCAACCTGTTTCGACCAAAAATAAGCCGCGAAATTTATAAATAATGATAACTAATGAATTGCACAACGTACACCTGGAGAACTACCGCCGTTCAACCGAAAAAATTTAAAGTGGAAGAGAGATCGTGGACGCGTCTATTTCTGGATGCTGTCGACTGAGGGCGCTGTCGTCGAAAACTTCTATTACACGGCAATTTGTTTCGTAGATAGCTGGTGATTATTACTATAATGTCGATGCGTTCAAATTCAGTCGATACTTCGTTTAATTAACGGAATTGATGACGTCTCTTCGCGCTCTTAAAGAATCTAATTGCCTTTTGTAATTGGATTGGCCCCAAATAATTTCTCAGTTGATTTATATCGTGATTTTCCCTTTCTCGCTGTGCAAGAGAAGTTTTTCGACGGGTAAAAGACGAATCTGTGCAAGGTGATCGATCCGAATTGTTGGCAATTTTTAATGAATTTCGCTTGCTACTTTCAGGCGAAAGAACGTCGGAACTCCGCCTTATACTTAGTGAGTCGAATGTTTGTTTCGTGTGCCTTTTTGAATACGCTTAATTAGTTTAGAGTTTCTATGGACAAGTTTTATTTAACACCGAATTGTTCAGACGACTGACGAGTTTCGGTACTTCAATTCAGTGCAAATTACTTAAACGGTGTTAAGAAAAATCTGCTCGTTCTTTTTATATTGTAAGTTTGTCTAAAATCACCTTTTTAGAAACGGCGAGTAATATCATTTACATTGTAATTGCGCAGTCAAAAACAAGATCTTCGAGAGTCTACGAACAAAGTAAGGCGATCCGCGATTAGTATTTCGTAACATTATACACAGCATGATGAGATTTTTAAATAATTTACAATGTTTTGATAATAATAACAATGTTGATCACGTTGCAAAATAGCATTCGTACTTCTTTTTCATTAACGTCTACTTGGATGCTATAAGTCGATACATTTGCAGTGAATTTGTTCATATTAATAGGTCTCTCATGAATCTGTCCCGGATTTTCTGTGCGATAGAAATGTATAGTATATTTATTAACAAAACTCGGAGTGATGAAAATGAGATACATCAAACATCAAGAGTGTTGTGTTAAAATGCTTATAAATGAGCCAGATTTAAGAAAATATATCTTCAGGCTATCTTGATCTTCATAGTGTACCTTACTAGTAGTAAATCTTCACAATGCCAAACGTACTAGTACTGGCCAATCATAGACACATGATCCTTGTGCCATACTTAACCGGTTTAGTTTTCATATATGTATATTCTAAAGGGGCGTCTGTCGTAAACATAATTAACATATTATTAACGGGTCGATAGCCGTAGTGGTTAGGCGGGTGACTATCGTTGTGGCGGGACGATAGAAGCCGGGTTTCAATTCTCTGGAGGGACGGTATCATTCGCTGTTGGGAGCAAAGTGCTTTGATGTAGTCACAAAGACACTTGAACACAATTTACACACACAAAACTAGACCGCAAGAGTTGCATGATAGCCAAACAAGTATTACAGCTTACGAAGTCACTGCAACTAAGCACCCACCACACATAGAAAAAACTAAGACATAGTTCGAGGAGATGCAGTTTGTTAGTCTGTTGATTACAAAAGCATTAAAAGAGGATGGTATGGTTCCTTTGAAGTTGATGCAGGGAAAATTGACCTTTCTAAACAGTCTATTGAAAAGAGTGAATGCACATCCTCGTGCTTAGATTTAAATAAGAAAGATAGCTAGATAGATAGATAAGAAAGAGGGCTAGCAAAACTGCAACTATAAAAAGACTCCACGCTTAATAGGGACTGGCTCGTTTTGATGATGAAGCAGGACAATGCAAACTGAGATGTGTAATGCGAGTCTTTGTGTACGAACTTCATGTCGCCGAGAGTTTTTACCCGACTGTACCAAAATTTTCAAATTAAATATGCATTTGTGGCAGAGAATTTCCTTTTACTAAATAAAGGTGTTGTCAAAATGAATTATATTTCTTTCAAAAACAGAGTACTGTTTTAAAAAACTTCTTCAGGGTAACTAAATTGGCTTTCAAGCAAAGTCTCTATTCTCCAACATTTGTATATTTTTTTGACCGCTGTGTAATCTTTTCGCTATTCAGACTTTAGAGAGTATTCTGGGCGAGCTCTTGTGTTTGTAAGTTCAAGTTGCAACTCTCATATACTTTTTTTTCTTTGGATATATTGTTTTGTGGCAGTATAAACATCGAGGATGGCGGTATATGTTGACTGCTAATAAATTGTTTAAAACTGCACCTTCCACTGAAAGTTTCGAGCTTTTCATCTATTGTAGTGATTTATCAAATCAAAGAGTCAAACAGAATTTTGTGTTGGAGCTGATTATCTAATTTTATTTATTTTTTCTTGTGTATCAAGGCTATTGAGGCGTAAACATCGTAGTAGGAACTGAAGTCATAACTCTCCGGTATTAAAAGGGTTACTTTCAAGGATAACCATTAAATATGTTATGCCAGAGAGAAGCTGCATCTCATAAAAATCGTTAAGTTTAGTCCTTCTTTTTCTAGTATAGCCTTTTTTTAGTTTAGTGATTGTAGGATTGTAGTGCAAATAGTAATTAAATCTGCACTGTCTCGTTAGTGATAAAAGAAGCCAGCATTGTAAAGATGCGTTAGTATTCTAGTTTAATTTTTCGAATTCTGGTGGACTACTAGCACAATTATTATCATTTACTTTCCATCTTTTTGAAAACCGATAGCTGTGTATTTCCTCATATTCCTCTTCCTCATACTCGCTCCAATCACGCTCTGATTCTCTGTCTGTGCTTCTTTATACAATTAGATCTTCTGCATAAGCAAGAACAGCAGAAAACCGAAATTATCCGATTTAACTGTCAATTCTAGTTTTGGTCTGTAAAATTGTACGGTATTATATTCGTCATATAGATTGTAAGTTTGATGGTACCAACCGAAAAATATTTCTTTTAGCAATTCCGTTGCCGGGATACGAAACACAGTATATCTAAATTAGCTTCTACTATCAAGTTTATGTTTCGTTTCCATCAAATTAAATCAATCAAGCCACGCCTAATCAGTTCGTAATTTGTGTGTGGGTCAAGTTTAAGTAATAAATTACGCTACATCCTAAGCTACTAACGTTTAACAAACTTCAACAGCATGAACAACTATAGGGGATACTTTAACGCATTAATTATATGGCGCCATCTTGAGTCAATATTTAATTAATCTAATAATGTAAAACTCGTATTGATTGGTATAACGGTAGGCGGCAACAAATATAAATCGATTGAATTTACATATCATGCTATTTTCTATTCGCATATTTTGCATAAATTTGTTAGAGTGGTAGTTTATGTTGATTAAATTAATTGACAGAGTTTCTCCATGCATATGTAATTTACGCTAAAAACAGTTCATACATTTCTATTGGAGTATGTTACCGTGTTTTTACACTTATAGACTTGAATTGTATAATGTTACTAAGTGAAAATTTTAGAATACCAAATGTAATACCATTCCAATCCTTTTTTTTATAACAAACCGTAGACATTACTTTACGAGCCACTCCGTGAGGTATATACTAGGTTTGTAACAGTCTGTATGTTTATTTAAAAGCACTCATTACCAGAGCCTGCAGACGATTGTAATGCTGTCGCTGCTCAGATAATGCATTTTATACTCCTTTACAATACGCTATCGTATGATTGTAGTTCGCAAATATGCTATACAGTGGGATGCTATATCTAATGGATTAATTGCTACTTAGGTATATTAACTTCGTGTGTAGAAATAGTTTGAGATTAATGCATGTGCAAGTTGCAATTATAATAAAGTGTGGGAAACTCGATGAAAACCATTTTGTTTTGTTTGATCTTTATAGAAATGCACAATTTGCATAACTTATTTTTAGAAACTCCCATCAGGTGTCCCATGTAGACTAAAAATAATGTAATTCTGTTTATTTAATATATTAAACCGTTTTTTTTATATACTACTATTACTATTACTACTATTTTTACTATGAAACAACTAAGGTCACGAAATATTTAGAAAATTTTTCATACACAAACCCCATTAGAAGTAGAATTACAAAAACGATGCTGACGCATTTCAGCAATTGTGTCAAAGAGCACTACTACCAAGTTTCAAGCCAATTTGACCATAATGTTTTGTTATAGAAACTTTAGGGATTGACTCAGAGGAAACGCCAAAGCACGTGTTTCATTAATTACGTCAAATAGCACTAGTACCAATTTATACCAAGGATAAAATAAATTTGACCATAAAACGCTAAATATGTACTATTTTTTCTTATATTAAATTTGTCACCCCCTAGAGATGAAATTAAAAAGAAACACCGAAATATGTATTTCATTCATTTTGTCGAAGAAGATTAATAGCAAGCTGCAAGTAAATCGGACCATAAGCACTCTATTTTCATTTCTACTCCATTCTAAGTGAGATTTCGAAAAATCTCTTCTTATATGATACTCAAACGAATTTTTATCTATAATGCGGCTACCTCTACTCCAGAACATTCAAACATCCCGGTATTGATTTAAGGTTCATCTCTCAGCTTAACTTGCACATCGTGCTGTTTTTTTAAATATATGGTGGGTGCTTAGTTGCAGTGACGCTGTAAGCTGTATTACTTGCCTAGCCATCATGCAACTCTCGCGGTGTAGTTTTGTGTGTGTAAATTGTGTTCAAATGGTTTTGTGAGAGCATCATATCGCCTTTTATAATGCCGCACTGTTATGAATGGTAAGTCGATCCGGAGTTCAACCGTCTGGAAAAAATGTCACCGCCCTTCAGAAAATCGAAAACTGGCTCCTATTGTCCTGCCACATCCATAGTCAGCCGCCTAACCACTGCGGCTATCGACCCGATTACTAAAATAATTCATGAAAGCCAGTTTTATACAGTTGTGGTATTGGTCTGGTTGTTGCACATAGTTTTGATATTTATTAATAAATCTCCTACAATGTTTTCTGAGTACCTAAAATACAACAGATTCAATGCAGTGTAGTCACATTTTAAAACCGTGCAACCAGCCAGAGATAGTTATTTCTGATTACTATAATGCACAGTAAGGATAAACCATCGAATGCTCTTTTAGACTCATGATTCCAGGTTCACTAACCTTGATATGGTGCAGTCCTTTTAATATCAAGTTACCTAAAACATCTTCGCTAAATTCATTGTCAGTTCTTGATGGATAATCCCTTTCTAACGTCACTTCTCTGCTTATAAGTTTAGTATCTACTGCAACTGTGATTTATTTTATTCAGTTGCTCCACCTACATAAATCTCTTAATCATCTTTAATAGACGATTATAGAGGATTACACAAACGCATACAGCAAACAAAGAAATCAATCAAATAGTATTTTCTGTTATATTTGAAAATTTATTGAATGTGAAGATGTGAATCATTCAAATTACGTTAGCATTCTACGAAATTTATATCATCTCTGTGTAACATGGATCGGTCGCTAGTTTCCCATAGTTGAAGAGTGACTAATGTGTTTCATTCCATCTACTATTAAATGGTTTTAAAAACATTTTCTTAGCGGCGTTTTATATAGCCAGTTTTGTAATTTTTCTATGCTCTTACAACTATTATTTATAGGCGTACGACCAACCCATGCATTACCCTTCAGTAATTTTGTTCACCGTAGATGCGCATATCTCTTTCTCGCAAGACTTGTAAACAGTAACAGTGCTGCATTCGTTTAATGTTAAATTTACGATCGTACCGGAAGCGGTAATGGGAAATCTGTGCAGTACCTCCTTGATGAAATTGAATTTATTTCTTGAACCATATAAAGTCACGAAATTAGCTGAAAAATTAATAAACATGGAATTTTGGGGAAAAATTACCTAGTTCCTAAAATGACATTTTCTAAAAATTCAAGATGTTGTTATAACCCTACTTCTACTGCTGTTTCACATGTTTGCAGGTTTAGCTACCAACGTATCTGTTTATTTCGGTAACATTCTTTAATATAGTACACCTTAGATTGTACATACATATCTTAAAAACTTACGATATCACAAACGACGTAAAATGGTTATTTATCTGTAGTTTTGTTATTATCGTTACAATAAATTATTTATGTCTAATGTTCAAAACAAAGCCGTACATAATGGGTAGAGTTATCATTCAGGATATATTCTATTTATCTAAACAAACGACCAGCGCAGCGGACAGTTACCCAAAATGTAAATCTCATTCTAGGAGTTTAACAAGCTTTTGATTTATCATTTGCTGTTTGCTACGCCCCAGATTTCTACATTTAATTTTTTGTTGCTGTTCTGTATTTATGTACAACGGAACAGTATAAAACGTAACGTGTCCGGAATAATATTGTAATAAAAAACTTGATGATGCGATTGCGAATGACTGAATTGTCTAAAGCACGCACAGGCACACACATATTCAAACACGTTGTTAGTTGACCGTAATTTTCCGGCGAAAATCCGTCCGTAATTTATACCGTTTGTGTTTTGTTCGATGTTTTCCAGTAGCAATTTGCGAGGTTTATAAATTATCCGGTTGTTTTTGACAACCGTCGTCGGTCGGGCGATGGAGTCTGCCTCGTTCACTTCCACCACATCCAGTTTCAGTATGTGTACGCGCGTGTAATAGGCAATCTGTCACTTCATTCGTTGATTCCTGCCTACTCCCCTCCATTTCATCGTACTCGGCGCGTATAGAAAACAATTAGCGAATGAACCGTATTCATGATAATTAAACGTCAACAATAATTAGCAGCTTTCAACGTGTGTATGAGCACACGACCGTTGATACTAGCGCCCCATGCACACATTCGAACAATACGCATCATCTCTCATGTTTCGCACATGCTTATTGTAAATTTTGTCGCGTAATCACTAGTGCGTATATGTTTATATCAATGTGAATCAAACTGGCACGTAGTGTTGCAATGAATCATGCATAAAGGGTATCTAATCAATTTTAACAATACTCCTAGTATACATAATAATATATTGTTAATGTAGTTGTGGCTGCAAGAAAAACATCTGTATTGATACTGACTTGAATCATGCATTTTTTTGCACCCTTTAGTTCAGTTAGTTTGTTAAAGTAACAAGAATGTCGTTGACTATTGAATTAATGATTTGAAATCTGACATTTCTACTAATTGCACACGATTAGCGAATAAATGTTAGCGAGTGACGCCTATACCCTATTCTAATTGATTAAATTATATATTATACAGGTCTTCAATAAAATTGTGGCTCGTCAAATTTTATTCTTATGACAGAATTATTGATGCGAAAATGATTTCCGGTTGATTGACGAATCACCGCATTTCTCTAGAAGGTACATACTTACATCTTTCTGAACTATAAAAGTCGTTGAGTGGCATTTCATTCACGAAATCTCCGTTACAACACGAATACAGTAGCCTACAATTAGGGGTACAGTAAATAAATGAATGCTATCCCATACCTTAATCGTAATTTCGCAACTGTGCTTCAGTGTTTGAGAGTACAAAGATGTCGTTCTGACCATAATAACAACAACGTCTAAAGAACTGTCTCTAGCACTAGCAACTATGTTTAGAATTTTTGGTTATGAGTAGCAAGTAGTGATTTCAAATAATCGACTTCAAATCAAACGAATATAATTAGTAAGGTAATGCACTCGCAAGAAAAAGGATATTCGACAATAAAGAAAATATCCTGCCCAATTAATATTGTGTACAATTGTATATGGTTAAGCAACACATTGTGTTCGTATAATAGCTTAGACACTCCAATCAAACAACACCAGGGCCACTAACAGAATAAAAAATCGAAGCCGATTAAGTTAATGTGAAAGAACTTTTGATCGAGAGTAATAAAGCAAAACGAAGAATTTCGAAGAAATAGAATAAAATGTACACTCAGAGAACAATTTCGTTACGGCACGATTCCTCATGATTCCTCACGATTTCTCAAAAAACTGTGAATGGTTACTAAGCGGTTTTCTCCAGTGGATTCTATAGTTCTTCAAACTTTCAATTTTGCGTTATTAATCATGTCCATGAACTCACGAATATTC
Source organism: Holotrichia oblita (assembly GCA_023690525.1). Classification (NCBI taxonomy): domain Eukaryota; kingdom Metazoa; phylum Arthropoda; class Insecta; order Coleoptera; family Scarabaeidae; genus Holotrichia; species Holotrichia oblita. Next base: position 178,405,110 of record CM043015.1, on the reverse strand, counting down.
CTTCTTTAATTTTAGCATCACTAGTTTCACGAAGCTTTTGTTTGAAGTACAGGAAACTAAAGACCAAGAATAAGTGCAATTATTTTCAAATTACTATAAATATTCAATATAAATTTAAAACTTTCGTATATGAAAAGCACATCCTTGTGCAATATATATGTATATATAAGCATTCATTGAGTATCATTTGAGTTAGCAAATTCCATTATAATTACAACACTCTAGAACCTTTTACTTGACAAAGGACAAATGAACGCGTTAAGTACAACTATTGGCATTCGTGAGACCGATATCGTGTTGATCAAATATCGAACTTAGGGTTATATTCTACAATTAACCGGATTAGCAAGTCACGCATTCTTGTAATTAAGGAAAGTATGTAGTGTTAAGTGATAGCTGGCGGCGTTTGGAAGTTTTTACTAACGAAAGTACAATAAATAAAATCTTAATTGATTCAATTAGTGAAATTGTAGTTCAAAATGCCAAATGAAGAAAAAATTAAGTTTTAAGTAATTATCTCCATATTTCACAGAATGAACTAAGTACGTAGCTAGCTTATTTTGTGCTTAAAGAAAAGGTTACAGATGAGCTGAAGAGGTCGACGAAGTAATCAGAAATGAGGATAATGATAAGTGGGGAACACCATTAGTATCCACTACTAAAGCTAATGGCACCAATATGCCGTTATCCCATGATTTATATCCATAAATATTATAAAAGGATAATAATAAACCGCTTTTGCGGCATTTTTGTACATATGCAAAACAGTTTATAACATTCAATATTTTCAATACCTTGAATTAATTTGTAGTAGTAAAGAAACTATTAGCACTATTTTCTACACATTGGTCGATAAAGTTGTAGAGGATTGCTAGAGCTTGGTCAGCTGTATATGGACGACATCGTGATTGCAGCTAGTGACGAGAAAGCAACATTTAGAAAATCTTTGCGAAGATGCAGGCAGATTAAATATTACTGCGTTTGGGTTAAACGTTTAAGAGTTTAATATTTCGAAGGTAAGGGTGTTTATTTACGTCACAAGATATCCGTCAATGAGAACAAATTATGGCTATTGTTGACACACCTGTTCGCTGCAACATCGAGTTACGTGTATTTAGGAGTGTAATTAATTATTATTTGACAGATTTTGCCAAATTGATAAATTAAAACCAGTATGTAAATCTTTGGAGAAAGCCAGCAAAGCTACTTTAATGTTGTCTAGTAAATTTAACTGTTTAGATGAAAGGATTATTACATTTTAAATACCAAACGCGAAATAGATTTTATTTTCTGTGAGCAATTAAAAGCCAAAAAATCGCGCTAAGAAGCTCTCATGGTATATTGTTAGCAGCTGCCCTGCAAACGAGTGCAATGAAAATAGATCAAGCATTAGAATCGGACCAAGTAATTTGGGTGATTTGGTCCAGGTCTAATGCTTGAGCTATTGCTATTGCACTCGTTTGCAAGGTGATTTGAAACAATGCACGATGAGCGCCTATTACAAGCATTTTTTGGTTTATATATTATAGCACTTCTCGACGTTTTTATTTTTACTAAAGCTACCCATTTACATATGTAAGCTGCTTACTATTAGAGAGGACGTTGATTGGGAAAGAAAGTGGAATAAATATCGAGAGGAAAGTTTAAGGAACATGAATCTACTTTTCACCACTTGAGACTGTTATCTAGTTATAGAAGCTGCTATGTATCGTAAGACATGTTGAAACGTATCAGAATGTTTTTAAGTGTTAAACAATCGCATTGTTTATCAATTGAAGTTGGATATCAATAACGATATCCAACCTTTATCTAATTGCTCATTTACCACTGCTATTGAAGAACATAACCGTGTTCCATTTATCTTTTTAACACCGTAAAAAATCATACAATACTCGTTGTTAGGAATGCTAATCAAATATAAACTTATATACAACATATGAACGTCTATATTCAAATGTGAAATTTTAGATCAAAAAAAAAACGAACAATTTGGTATTGTTATTACAAACACGATGTTGAATAACTTTATGATTTTATTAGCATGAATAAATATTTACAGTAACCTATGTGCATAATTTAAAATGTAATAATATTTGCTTTTGGCCAACTAAAATCCATATTAATAAAATACATATTTAATTGTATGTAGTTTCAAATTAACTTAGTACATGAGATAATTTAATTAAGTTCATGTCGGTTTCTACTGTTTAAATTACAAGCAAGAGTTTACCAAATACCCACATACTGAACAATTAACAATAGTCACGTTGTACATTTGCCAAGAATCAGTACGTATGTATACACTTTCTCTCAAATTCTGGTTAAATACCTTCTACATGGTAGAAAGAGATTGTGCCTGAATAGATATCATCTATGTTTAGATATTCTATTATATTCATTTATGTAGCGATAATTTTGTTGGTACAAGTTCTACGCCTTGGATTCGAGTATAACTTTCATTGTTTAAAGATAGAGTCCAGACGAGCAACTGAGAGTAACAGTTCAACAAAGCACATCTGTTTTGAGATTATATTCCTATGTAGTCTGTATTATTTTTTAATACTTTGGATAACAATTAAAATACTCGAATGGATTTTTTCAGCAAAGTTATTTATCGTATCGGTTAAAGGTTTTTTTTTAATTTTTACTAATGTCTTTATGGTTAAAAATCGAAAGTGAATTTAAGGCCCTTATAAATACAAAGTCATGTAATGTTTTATAAGATAATTTCCGTTTCTCTTCTTGAACCGTAACAGCTCTAACGGCGCATTGTCCAGATGATGTGCTGATCCTTGTTTGTTTCTAACGATCTATCCTTTTACTTTAGCAGCTCCATTGTTTGTCATATCTGTATTTAAGATCACCCTTGGAATTGATTTATTTTTTGTGTTGCAGGCTGATGTTAGTGGAAATATTTCTGGAATGTTTTGTTATTTCAAGGATGACTATAGTTTTTTTATAAATTGATGATACCGTTTCGACGTTGGTATAAACGAATAATGTATTGAGTTAGAAGAACACTAGCTGACCAACGATCTGTCGGCTATAATTTCTGTTGAACCTAACACATTTCTAGGCACGCGCTACTCTGTGAACGCTTGCAGTATGAACTTCAATGATTTACATGATTGATTCTTGTCGATTATTCTTCAGATATAAAAGAAATATGAAGTTGTATGTATTAGTTGCCACAATTAAAATCCAATGAATTTATTGCAGTCATTTATTAGTAATAACTATAAAAGCAAACGAATGCCTAAATTTGTATCATTGAAAAGTAACTGAAACACTTTTTCAGCACTTATGTCATAAAAAGTTCCAACTGCGTTATAACATTGGGGAAAGTTACACAAATATTTGACGAGCACTATTAACGTCTATTTTCTAGTAAACGTCTTCTTATATGTTTTACACCTTATACAGTACGACTTAAGGTACTTCCTATATACTGGAAAATGTATAGGAACACAATTTAAATAGTATATAATAGCATGCAACAACAATATTGCACTAGGATAACCCAAAATGAAGGTGACATGCTCTATAATGCAAGTGTTTACGTAAGACTGAAGCTGCGCTTATGTACGTTATATTTACTCATATTACGAATTCTGAAAGTTATTTCATTAAAGTCTGTTTCCCAGTTTCAGTTGACTTTAAATGACACTTTGAAGAAATTTTACATAGTAACGATATTGCACAGAGCAGCATTGTTCTTGATCATATGAGCGTAAGAGACATGCAACATGTGTTCTTAGTAGATTGCAATTTTCATTTAGTTTATAAAGCAATTTATTTTCCTATAAACTCTAATCTATACATGTACACTTTAGCGCCTTTAACACACATTTCAAATTTATTGCATTTAAAGGTTATACAATCTATTAGGTTTATTTTGTGTCGTCAAACTCACTTCTTATTTTATATCAACATTTACTGTGACTAATACGGAGGGGTGGGTGTCAAAAGGACTGAAAGTACCCTAACATTTGTCATTTGTATTTACTCAAAAGAGTAAAGATAGAGTTAATGATCTGGAGAGAAACTAACGCTCAAATTTGAAATATCTGCGAATCACTCTTGACCGAAAACTCATATTTTGACTTCATCTGCCAAAGATAAAACTATTAAAACCTTTATGGATCTGTAGGAGAACGTTTTGGATCAAATTGGAGTATCTCACTGAGTATGTCTCATTGAAACGTAATGCTTGTATCCGTCGTCACATAGGTATTCAACTTTAGTATAATGGTTTTGTGCATGAACAAGAAAGTATTAAAAAATAACTCACTCATGCTTGAGTATAACGCGAGCGATAAGTATCGTGACAACCTCTGCCATAGGGGCACTGTTAGAAATCCCCTCTCTCCATCTCACTTTCTATAAATAGAAGCTTTAAGAGCAGGACCCGGATTAAAGTTGAAACAAGAGGTAGTCACTCCATAGTAGATATGGTGACGTATAGAATAGACAAAACTCTCGGCCAGTTGAGCAGTGAATTCTGTGAGACAAATACCACGATAGACACGATAACTAAAGCGATCCATTTCCTATTGGATAGAAATCATACAGAAGAATCTCCATAGGAACAGATAGAAAACCTACCCAAATTTATTTCAAGATTTATTACTGAATGTCTGAGAAAATTGCAAGAATTGGTCGTGGAAACACAGTCAAACTGATCTACTTGGGCTTTCTAGCGCAGAAAGAAACTGGAAATATGATTTTTGATGATTAACAACAAATGCTCTAAATACACATTTCCACGAGCCAAAATTAGCCTGCAACAAAATCCCGGAGGCTGTCAACCAGCACATAGATACGATGCTAAAGCAAAAACATTATGACTACTGCATCATCGCACATCGGATAGAAACATTTTTTCTGTAAGTTTCAAGTTTCTGCAACTCCATCTATATACTATATATAATACGAACAATCTGAGGCAGATTACCAGAACAATAACACGGCTCTGCCTACTTACTGAGAATGTCAGGAGAATGATAAAGCGCTCCTTTACTCCTTTTGGGTCATTGCAAGGCATTCAATGGAATTAGGAAACAAACTTTTACCGATGCTATTGAAAAGTGGGAGTTCCATCAAGGTAGTACCGCACAAGTAAAGAAGAATCTACCTTTGACCATCTCATGAAATAATAATCTATAAAAAAATAGAGATAAAGAAGTTAATCGTTTATTAATGTTTCCGGAAATAGTTTCTAGTCGCAGCCAATTCTGATGCCTGGTAATAATTTGCTACAACCTGCGATCTTGATATCTTTACGTTTCCGAATTATTCGCTGATTAGGGTTTTGTCAGACGCCATCTTCGCCATCTTTCATAAAATGTTTAATGACACATTTTCCTTACAAATAAGACTATGCATTTTAAGTGGTTACTTTGAGGTTACTTGCGATAATCGATATGCCTAACAAATATAGTGCTCACATGAAATCACACGCCTTCTACGTAATTTGAATATTAAATTGGTACTTTCCTTCGCTAATGAATGTTCTATCTGAAATTCTTAGTAATTTTAGACGAATTACGGTTTTCTTAATCTTGTTAATAAAACATATTGTCGCAGTCCGACTTTTTATATAACACGTGACGCGGAAGCTTTGGAAAATTTACAACAATACACACTTAACTCGAGAGTGGGCGAAATATATTCCGGTAAGTTGAAAACTCTTGTAATTATTCCAACGTCATGGTTTTATGGCCGCGGTGGAACCATTCTTAAACAATTAAATAAAGATGTGTGAAAGGTTTGGCCGTAAGTTGACAACGGTTCGCCTGAAAGCCCATGACGGATATCACGTTTAAAAAAATATATTCATGTCCATTCGTAGAATACTGTAAGGTTCACCTCCGCAATTCGAGCCCTATACGAAATTTTATGCGTAGATAGTTCAAGTGCGGCGCTGTAATGTATTCAACACCTTTTTTTCCATTCAAAATTTTACAGAAATTATGTTTACTGCTATCGCAGAAGGAATGCACGATATAAACTGGGACAACTCTCCACGGTATACTAAAACTCTGTTTTATGTATTTCTATTTATTCCTTTTTTGATCCGTGTGTACGCAGGGTCGCGAAAAATAATGGAGACACGGTTTATGAAAACCAAATTATAGTTTATGCATAGGTTTTGTATAAACATACATACATATTGGACGATATTTACGACCGTCATAAAATATTTTATGTATACACATAATAAGGAAATCGATATTAGTACTAGTTATATTATTTGTTGGAAAATACAAAACGTATTCTTCGGATCATTTAACCTTATGTTCGTCTACACGAAGAACAGGGTTTCAACAAAACTTCGACCATACAATTTTTATAACATTAATGGAGCATAGACTGCTTTACCACGTTCGAGCTTTGCATTCTTTTAAAAATGTTCGTATGCAGTGGTTATATTTCTAGAACTCGGGATGTCTCTTGAAGACATATATGGTAGAGAACAAAGTATAAGAGTTTTTATCCAATTATTATTTTCATTGATATCTATGGCACATATTCGTTGTTTAATTATTTTCCAAAACTTGAAGTTAATCCTTCTAATTCAAACGGGTCGATGGCCGCAGTGGTCGATGGCCGCAGGTGGGCGGCTGACTATTGTTGTGAGAGGACGATAGGTGCCGGGGTTCAATTCTCTGGAGGGACGGTGACATTTTTTCAGAGGGTTTAATCCCGGATCGACTTGCCATTCGCTGTTGGGAGCAAAGTGATTAATAGCGCGGCATTATAAAAGGCGATATGATGCTGTCACAAAGACAAGTGATACAGCTTACGGAGTCACTGCAACTAAGCACCCACCACACATTAAAAAAAAAGTTATACCTGCATCATTAATAGATTTTAAGTCATTCGGTCTAGCTTTGCCTTCTTTTCTGGTCTGCTAATTTAACTTTTCCGTCGCGCTCCGCTACAGTGACCTTCTGGTATCTTCTACCCACTTTTTACTCCTGACAAAATCATTTACATTAGTGGAAAACCGTCGATAACCACAAAATATATTGTGTTTATATTCATTTATTCTACATTATTTTGTATTTAATTTATTGTTATACTGTATATACATATACATATGTACACATTAGACAATCATGACACGATGAAAACCTGGAAATCCTTATAATATTTATGCACTCATTTGTAGAGCATATTTACAATCCCTTCAGCAGTTTGTGCTACAAATAATGTAAGTGGAAAGCCGACGCGTGTTTACACTAGAATGAAAGCATTGTACCTTAGCTACGAAGAAATCGATAAAATAATTATGATAAATGCGAGAGTAGTAGAGCCACATAGATGTGTCTTAACTCATATATGTAGATTTCACATTCTCGTCAACAATTCTGCTCCAACAAAGGGACAATGACATTTGTTTATACCTAAATATGAAGGTGTTATGTTGAAAAAATAATTTTAGGTAATGATAATATAAAGCCGACATATTGAAAGTTCAAAGTTAACGATCAGCTTATTAGATACAACAACATATTTTGTTATATGAAACACCCAATATCTATTTATCCTTCTGTTGATGCTACGCAACTTTGAAGAACATCCCTGGATATTCTTGTGATGCATATATTCGACTGCAGAAAACGATACAATTTTCGAAGTATATTTTATACTATTTTATGCAACGAGCACGAAATGAAGCTTATTTTGCACGAGTATTAAAGTTTCATACTCGTTCAAACCAGTGCAACTCATTTTCAATATTAATTAGACACATGCGTGTCAGTGACTTGAAGTTAATGATGTGAGTGAGTATTTTGTATACGACTTACAGTGGTTCCCTTTTAACACACGTAAGTGCGCGAATGAATTTTGTCTTTTTATATCAAGTCCATTATGTTTCATAGAACCTAAATATTAAAATCTTTTCGGATATTGTAAAAAAGTTTTCCTGGCGCTTACATTAATCAGTGTCCAACATGAAACATTGAAATTTCATTTACATTTTTCAATTTAGTACATTCGTTGTCTTTGCGACGGACTCTTTCTCTGCGGTGGAAGACAGGGATTTCGGTTTCCATTGCCGTAATTAAATGGATTGTTAATCTGATTAAAATCATTTTACTGGGGACTGGCTGGGGATCCTTTTGCAGATCAAACGTTGTATTCAAAGAAAGTCGACAAAGTTGATACAATTGGCATTGTGCTGTGTTCATAAACTAATTACTTTGTTACACGCGATATTCGTCTAATCAGAGATTTGGCTTCACGAAGAGCATATTTTAAGAATGGGCGCAAAATGTCATTGTGGTCGATTATTTATAATAACAAGAAATCTATTTTAGTATCGTGTTATCGTTATTTCCCTAATCTAAAATTATACATTTATAATAAATGTGAGAAGTTATGTTTATTCCAGTTTAAAAAATTATTAGAAACGATAGTTCAACCAAAACAATATAAATAATACTGAAAAAAAAACGATTAATAAGCGCTTGCTTAAAAGTTATACTTTGCAAATGGACTAGCACCTAGTTACCTAAGCAGACTTAGTAAACCTGTTCATTGTAATACCGTCGGTAGATGATATATGTTCCACTACGAAAGCTGAAATTTAGAAATTCACTGAATTTAGTAATATATTTTGTCTTGCATTTAATTTCAGATTATTGTTTCTTTGAATAATATGGTTTCGGTGGATGTACATGAGATAATAAATAATTTTTTAGTACAATCTAAAATAACAATTATAGTGGGGAATTAATAGAAGAAAAACTGCATAAAATACGAGAACTCACATTACAGCCCATTCAGCCTTGGCTTCAGGGCGGGTAGATCATGGCGCGACTGATTATTTGCGGTCAGACAGGTTGATGAAGAAATCACAACAAATACAAACCTATAAATATGTATACATCATTGGCGCGGAGAAAGCATTCGAGAGTGGCTCTTGTAATAATATTTATTATTTATTTTACAAGCAGTACAAAGCTTATTCAAAACAAGTAAAACAGAACAGGGGATATATAACAAAGACTGCCAGAATAGCTAAGTGAGCCAAATAAGGGAGCATTATCTGCCCCCGGTTGTGCGCCTAAAAGGAACTACAGACAAATTACGAACACCTGAGTACTTATTTGGCGCGATATAAACCCAAAATCAAGGTTAACATTTTATGATTACAACCAGGGATTCTGAAATACGATATCTACCTCAACAAGGGAACAACAGAAGAATGCCAAAACTTAATTAAAGCGAAGAGGAGGGTGGCAGACCAAAAGAGGTGAAAACATTTTTCACCTCCCCATTTGTGCTGCTAGATTTTAAGATTTGAAATCCTAGTTTTTGTTTAAATATTTACTTTTCAATCCAATCAATAACAAAAAAAGTGTTGTTTTGAAAATCCCAACCGTTCTAGAATAATGTAAAACTACTGTGGTTTTATTTACAGATTGTATGCGTATTTAGAACATTTAAAAGTAATATCTGGGATTGACTGATTGATTGAATAATTACTATCAAGGCAGGGCCGTCTTCGGTTATCCCTAAAACTGCGGCTCACTGGGCCTATTGTGTTATTCCTACCTTTATTTCATTTTACTCAAACAGGTTAGTTCCCGCGATCAGGTTTAAAAACCTATTTGGTAAATCTTTCTTCCATGGTAAATCAAATGCGCTTTCTATAACAACCCAGCATTAACTTAGTGCTATGCATTCGAAGACGATACGAGAGGCTGTTTCCTCGCCTTCATTACAGAGTCTGCGTAATGGTTCATCTTTATAGATCATCATCTTGTGCAGGTGACTTCTTAGACAGCCATGTCCTGCTAATAGACATGTTACTGCTTTAAGCTGAGTCCTGGTTAATGCAAGTAAGTTAGTAGTTAGTCGTTATGACGATCATTCCATTATCCGTTTACTGTGCCTTTGTCCAGCTATACGAGGTTTGTCCCAAATGTATCCGACCTGCGTTCATATCTCCGCGTTGGTGCTAGTCTTCGTCATCCGGGCTGTGGCATCCTTCGAAGTAGTCCCCATTTGATTGAACCACACGCTCCCAGCGGTGCTTCCATATTTTAAAGCACTCCTCGAACGCAGATTTTGGAATGGCCTTCAGCTCGCGCGTCGCATTACTCTGAATCGTCTCGATGTCGTCAAACCGCTTTCCTTTGAGCGCCAGTTTCAATTTTGGGAACATCCAAAAGTCGCAGGGAGCTATGTCGGGACTGTACTGAGGCTGGCGAAGCTGCACAATCTTGTGTTTCGCCAAAAATTGCTGCACAAGGTTTGATGAATGCGCTGGCGCGTTATCGTGGTGAAGAAGCCAGTCACCGCTTGACCAGAAACGCAGTCGTTTTCTTCTCACGGCATCTCGCAATCTTTTCAGAACTTCAACGTAATATTCTTTGTTGATTGTCTGACCTCTTGGAGCAAATTCGTAGTGCACAACACCCTCACAATCGAAAAAAGTAATCAGCAGGGACTTGACATGGCTCCGACTTTGACGTGCTTGTTTCGGCCGTGGTTCGTCTGGACGCTTCCACTACGAAGATTGTTGTTTGGTTGCAGGATCGTAGCCATAAACCCATGATTCGTCACCAGTAATAACCTTCTTAAGGACATTTTCATCATCACGGACCATTTCCAAGTTGTCCTGAGCGATTGCGGACCGAAGGTCTTTCTGCTCGGTCGTGAGCAATTTTGGAATGAACTTCGCACACGCGCGAGTCATTCTCAAATTATTGTGTAAAATTTCCCAAACAGTAGTTTTAGGTATTCCGAGATCATTTTCTAGTTCACGAACAGTCAAACGACGATCACCTTCAATCGCAAGTCGCACTTGCTCGATGTTTTCCGGTGTTGTTCTCAGCGAAGGTCGACCAGAACGAGGGTCACTGTCAACAGATGTGCGGCCATTTTTAAACCACCTGTACCACTTTTTTATCTGTGTTATGCCCATACTTTCGTCCCCAAAGGCCATCTGTATCATTGTAATCGTTTCCGTACAACTCTTGCCAAGATTGAAGCAAAACTTGATGCAAATGCGTTGATCTGTTCTTTCTGTCATTTTCACTAGTACACAAATGCGACGAACGGAAAAAACACGTTGGATATAAACACACACTGCGCGCGACCCAAGCCGTCTGGCTGATAACTACGGCATCCACGCAGTTTCTGAGGGACTAGTGGTTACGCTCATACCCCGCAGAGGCCGCTCGAGCTCTCTGGCGCGAAGATATGAATGCAGGTCGGATACATTTCGGACAAACCTCGTATGGTTCCAATTTAATTGGTGTTGTTTTATGCTCCCCTGATTAATCTTGGGTTCGTTGCAATACCTAAATATCGCTCCTCTCCGGTCCGGGAACCCACCTAACCCCTTGTAGACCCACTCTAGCTAGTATGTAGTTCTATTGCCCGCTATAGCCTTAGTGTCCTGGCACCCACACAAAGATGACCTTGTTATTTCTGGCCACAATAGTTAGGTTCTGCAGCTATTCCCATACTATCTATATCTGCAGTACGAATAATATACGCTGAATGCTAACGTTTTTTAATGGTTGATAGAATTAGTTAATACCCTAATAGACGACTTGAAAAATAATCATTCACAGTATGGACATTTTGACAAAAAGTAATGGTTTGGAATATATTCCATATATAAACGTTTAGTATAGCATCGCGTATTGCTTGGCTATTTAATTTCAAGATTTCCTTTTTTTGGTTTTCTTCTAACTGCAATTTCGTGTCGTTTAATTAAATTTCGTTGTTCTGCCCGTCTGTACCATCTACGACTGGGCTGGGTCGGCGTTTACCCTATAGCGTCGACCCTTAAAACAACTCGGTGATTCTGGGACCCTACGGTTTCACTGTAGCTGCCGCGGATACTTGATCGCCGGAGGGGCGAAAGAGTTGGCGTGGTTGGCATATTGGGGTAGGGCTTCGGCCCGGCCGTCCCCGTAGTTCAGGCTTAATTCACGGGCGGGCTGGTTGTACCTCACGGCCAGATTCCGTTTCCCACGCTTGGCCGATAGTAGCCATCCGCAAGGAGGCCTAGGCCCCGTGGGGTTAGATGTGAGGTAGGAGTTCGCTAAAGCGTCTCCAGCGGTGACCCGTCTAACGCTGACAAGGAAACTTGTCTAACATGGGTAGCACGGGGAGAGGAGCCCTCCGGCTCGCCGGTCCTCTCCGAGAGGTCTCGGTCTCGTGCGGGCGGTCAGATAGTGGGTGACAGTTTCAAGGCACATAACTTGTTATGTGCGTGTGGTACCTGAAAATTGCAGGATATGGACTGACGCCTAGGTGCCTGCGGCTGACCACCCAAACCATTTTCATCAAATCGTGTACCATCTACGACATATGCAAACCAAACCCCTGACAGGTTTTGAAATTTGATTTTACCTCACATGTTTTTTTTGGCAATTTGAAAGTAATGAGACATTTAAATATAAAAAACGCCATCCCTGGCAGATTAATCGAAAGTCTTACGCGGCACTGCACAAACTATTCACAGATTTAGATATACACAACAGTACAACGATCGGAATCGAATCGCAATAAGTAACCTTCGGAAATTCGGGAGGGTTTGCTATGAGTGGCATTCTTCGGCAAAATTTCGTAACGAGGCGATGCCGACCGATCAGGTGTGCGTTTGTGCTGCCGACATACTTTGGTAATACCAGATGATACTTTGAATGATTTCCAATTTCGTTTATACTCGTTCTTGTTCGGAGTGTTTCGACGATGTTATGACGTAAATTTAAAAAGTGTACACACAGTTAATTAGCGATAAGAGCCGAATCCGGCAGGAAAAGTGTGCGCAGTTTGTTCCGCTCACGAATTTATCCGTGCCGGTAACAGCCGATGCGAGCCGTTCTAGTGTGCTCCAACCTTTACGCGGCACTGCACAAACTATTGGGGTATACAGTCGCTATATAAAATATAGTGGCAAAAAAAAGGAAAACACAGTAAAGAAAATTTCATAATGTTTACTACAAAAATGAATAAAACAAAATTAATAGTCCTTGAGGAGAAAAAAATATATAATCTTATATCTTATAAGGTAGTGGTCTAATAACACGATTCTCCTCCTGTGCAACAGTTCCGACGGCCGGCACCAGCATGGATCCTCGTAAAAGATGTCTAGCGGCGGCTGTCCTGGCATCTCTTGGTTTGGAACCTGCCAACACGGAAGGAGAAGCAGTAATTTTCTCATAAAACGAAACAACAAACAACAAACAAAAACGCAACATATTGATTACTTACAAAGACCAAAAAACAAACTACAGTAATTACAAAGGTAAAATTGTTGTTTTCACTAAAAACTTGAATAGATTCCGTAGAGTCAAATAAAATTATTAAAAGTCCTGTTTTAAGAGTATGTACTGGTACTGTTAAAAGCAAAAAACTTTTTAAAGATTATTGGCAAAAACAAACTAATGATAAAAAGAGTATTGCATGAAATTTAGATTATGTAGAAAAAATTAGCTTAAAGTAAAAAAACACCGCACAAATTAAAAGCATGTGAATATTTCCCAAACTCAAACACTATCGTTTGAATAATTAGATAAAGGCATTATCAAGGATTGCAGTTGTGACAATTAAATGATAAAATACTCTAAAAATAATTATTACGCAATTGTAAAAGCAACACAAAGTCGCATAGAGAAACAATGAGAAGCATTACATGTTAGGTGAATGTTCAACTTTAACAGATATATGAAATTATGTACCACTGAGGCCAAAAATGTGTTGTAGTGCCCACGAGTTAGCGAAACCGGAACGTTCGTACAGTGCGGCGCAGCAATCTAAAGTCATTTTATGGAAGTTTTACGTTTGCGAATTAAATAATACTTCAAACTGTTGCATTGTCTCCTATATTCTGGTTCGCGGCACTATTAGGTTGAAGTAACGTCTTTTAATTGATGTCCATTATTCGGTTCCACTCTTTCCTGAATGTGAATGTGTTTACTCGAGGGAATCAGATGAAATAGTGTAATTTCGAAGCTTAATTGTGGTAGAGGTATATAGGGGAACAACTTGGCTGCGTTAACACTGTCAGTAATGTAATACATGCAACGATTACGATATAGTATCCCCAAGCTATAATTTTCTCGTTATAGATTTTGATTAACAGACTTAAAGTAAATTAATCATTTCCCAAAAGTCATCACCTATAAACTGAGCTAGAGTTGCATAGAGCATTTGCAGAACAAACTAATTATATGAACTATTATGGCAAAGCACTGTGATTACAAATAAATCATATTAAATATAAACATACAAGCCGCAAATGTATACGTGCAGAGCGGATACGTTTCGAAAGTTTAATTGAAAATAGTTGTAGGATTTTAGTACGCTACAGTGCGCCCAGCATCAATTCACTCCATTCACCGAAGTCGTTGCCGCAAAAACATCTAACTCGGGAATTAGAGAGTAGAAGTTTCTTGTACTAGAACAGTCTCACAGGTTAATAACTACAGACCTATTGCAGTTTTCCGGAATTATACTTTCCTAGGTTAGATTTAGCTTGCGAAACGTGGGATATATATAAATTTACAACAATTAGAGTATATTATATGCAGTAACGGTTTTATGGAAATGTGTACGTATTAGAGCGTGCATAGGTATACAATATCAACTTGTTGTTTTGTAATGAGTAACTTTTTAGTAAAAACTCACTTCATTACATAATTATTGTATAAAATTTTGTTCTACATTTCCTTGAATATCTTTCATATTATTTTTATTTGGCACTAATATGGATAGACATACTCGCTAACAACTTGAACTACGAAAGCCTATTGATACGATCGTGGTGGGAGTTCAATGTATCCATTTTACTATGGTTAACTTTTTATATGACAGGAATGTCAGTGGTTATGACAATTACTTTACCGAACCATCAAACTGTATCCTAAGTGTTATTAAAACGTTGCTGGTTGCTTATTTAGCTACTTCTAGGTTTTTTAATATAAACAAATAGAATGTGTTAACGGAAGTTTATATTATGGAAAAGCCGAAATTATATTGTATTGTAACTAAAGAACCACTGACATCCCTGTCATATAAAGAGTTGACAATACTAAAATTGATACATTTAATTTTACTTTCCACTACCTTCTCCTATCAATAGGCCTTCGTAGTTCAAGTTGTTCTCCTGTATACAGTCAACTACTATAATTATTAGCGATTGAAATAGGGAACTGATAGATCAGATCACCAATATGTTATCAATACAACAATTTTTCTGACGTCTATATGGAATAATAATTACTTTTTTATTCTTATTTAATTCAGCATTTGTGGTTCTGCGAAATACCCAATGCTAATTTTGCAGTAAAACCAAAGATTCATTTACCTCACAGCACTTCATGAACAAACAAATTGTGTTGGGTTTGGCGCAATTTACAATACGGCATTTTTTAGTGACAGATTAGTGTGAAACAACTCAAGATTTTGTCCTTTAATCTGAACAGCCACACTATGTATGTTCTTTTGTCATGGTTAGTGGAATCATAAATTTTTGCCTATTCACTCGGTATATTCGTTGCGTGTTATGATTTTAAACCCCTTTTTCACCGTCGGTTGGTTTAGCCCGTCACTGGTTCTCTTCGATGGCCGTTTCAATCGCCAAATGAAACAGCACAATCTTCATTTACCCCTGAATTTCAAGTATCCTAAATATTTTTTACCGGAATTTGATTCTGTTTAATGTTTTAATTACATCTCCCTCTTTTGTTTTACTGATTTAGCATCTCGGTCCTTTACATTTCGTCGTAGTTTTATATTTCGATGTGAATTATAACTAGTGTTAGGTAGATTTCTCCTAAAGTGTTAATTATATGGTTTGGTTATCTCTTATCTTCAACCAGACGGCTCGTATCGTGAATTATGTTATGAATTCCGAGTCTTTCATCTTGACAACACGTGTATTTGCTTTCGTCTCTGTAATGGGAGTAATCCCATCTTTATTTTCATTCGACGACATTCTGCCCCTATTATTTAATTTTCAGAATTCTAGTTAACTAATTCTAATTTAAGACTTTCTAGTTAACTACTCGTTTTCGAGACGTTGTTTTTGTCGCAATAATTAGTGAATACTGTAAACAGGCTCTCTTACTCAGCGTCGTCTCGGTGGAATATCCTACTGATAATCTTGTACCGGTAATACATAGATCTCTAGTGCCCGATTTTCAAATTGTAATTAACTTCGACAAAAACAGGGTTAAATCATTTTATAGCTTTATTCTTGAACGTCTGATTTATTTTTATTTATACTGCTACCTATTGGAGGAAACTTCATGCGATTTGACAATTTCTGTTTATTCTTTGTGATGTTATTTGTTTCAATTGCTAATTGGTATCAACCTGAATTTATTTTCAGTTTAACGATACATCTTGATGTTTTAGATTAGTCCTCAACAATTAGTTTTCGTTAATAAATTTGGATGTTATAAACATTATAAAGAGAAAGTATTAATCTCAAGTTACTTAATAACACATACAATTAATTTTTGATAAATTGTAAGCTTTATTTTGAGTTAATTTTTAACATCAAATTTAATTGCTAATAGCTATTAGTGATCCGTTACATAGCTGCAATGTTTTGTTTACTACTTTTATGTTTTGAATATTATCAATTAAGGACTAGCTACACGAAGTTTTTGAATTATTTGTATAAAGTGTTACTGAATTTTACTTACGTAGCGTTTAATGCTTATACAAGGCAGGTACTTAATTTATTTTGTAATTAGTCTTGCAAAAGTAGAGTATGCTGAAACGTGCGGCCGACACTTCATTATTATTCCTCATGCTTATGCTGAATAAACTCCGACTTCCAAATTACTTATTATACATATATTTACATTTTTTCTCTTATCTGTCTTTTCAGTTACATTTGCAAACTTTTTCTATTATCAGTTTCTTATATTTAAAACGGCGATTTCTTTTGCAATTACTCCGTTTCGCTTTTGTTGAATTCTCTACTACTTATTCTAATTCAGATTTCGCGTGTAAGTAGGCTATGTGCTTTCGAAGCTTTAGTGCGAAACTAGTGGCGCTATATCTTTGCGAAAAATTTTCGACTTGCATCTTCTGCATTAACTTTTAAAACTAAATCATTCGATTTAAAAATACATAAAAAGCCATAATTCAAAACTTAACTTGGAGTCGTTACAGACATATAAAATGTATAAAATAAGCTTCACAAAAGTAGTTTATATATATATGTCGAAATAAATTTAATGTAGGTATATTGATGTAATGTTATGCAAAACGTTCAGCCATAATTTTAGCAGTAGGTATGAGCCTGCATACCTAGTGTACTTTAAAGTTTTAAAGTCAATTTTAATGTTATTTACCTTTATTTTACCAGAGGATAATATATCTTCATATATGTACGTAGTGCAAACAATAATCATTGTGAGTGACATATTCTTTGACAGCTACGTCAATTATTGTTCGAAAACAGAATCCAGTTTTATTGCATCACGGTTCCACTGAAAGAATTTAACTGAAGAGTTCGGAAAAATTTAACTTGCGCTGCTTTGGGGTGTTTCAATTGTATGGTGTAACATTAACAAAACGAGAAAATTCTCGCTGAAAATTTCCAATAACGAATAGTTTAGCGTTCAGATGTAGTTATTTACACAATGTCAGAACAGATGCGCGCAAAGTGGAAATGTTCCAAATTGCATTATACAAGCATGTAGTAGTTTTAACGAATAAAATTTGTATTTGCATACGTTGCTATAATTGTACAACTTCAATCATATACCACATACATAAAGGCTGCGAAAAGATTATCACAGCTTTATAGGTGCGTGTCGTAGAGTAGTAGTAGTAGTTGATAGTATAAAATCATATTCTTTAAATATCTTTTCCTTTGTACGAAGTATGTAGGTTTTATCAAGAATCACCTACTAATAGTAACATATTTCTGCGCTTATCTTACTAATCGTAAATCGTCTACGTTTCTACTACACGGAGACTACTACAACCATGTTTCCCCGCAAGCGGGACATGGTAGTGAAAGTTCTTAAATGAAGCTTACTGTAAAGACCATCAATCATGCAGCACTGCTCCAGCCCAGACTATTCCTTGAGTCCCGATCTCTGAACTGACCATAACCCACAACTAGATCCGTTTTCAAATTTGACTTAATAATAAACACCACGAGATCGCCTAGATTTCATTTACTATTCTACTCTTTCTGGTTACGGGTGATGAAATTTTTGAAATTTTTTCCATTTCGTTGGTCACACAGTTTTTGAGAAAACAAGATGATATTATAAAATCAGAGGACCCAAAATGTTACCCTGTGGTACACCCTTGTTGGTGATTTTAGCTCTGGACCCAGTTGAATTACCATTGTGAATTTGTTTCTATCAAACAGGTAACTCCGGAACCAAGCAAAGATATTTCTCCTTATTCCATAATGCTCCAGTTTGAGTTGTTACAGTTGCATGTTGTGGCTTATGCTGTCGAGTGCCTTCGATGAATCTAATAAAATGCTGCAAGGTACTCTTATTTTCAAGAAGAGTAGAAGCTCGTTCTATGAAATTAAAGTGAGTTGTATCGGTGCTTTATGAGTATCCTGCACAACCACACTGGTTCTTTTTTATCTACACCTTACCTTTAAGGAATTTCTTGAATGATTATTTTATGTAGTACTCGTTGAAAGCGTTTTTTAAAGCATATCTACGAGTATACTTCTCTTCTTGAATTAGTTAATCAGTTTAATAATTTATTGCTTAGCAATTAACTTTCAATTGTACAAGCTAGAATTTATTATATTGTAACTGTGTGTGCTATTTATTATGCAGAAATAAACTACAACGAGAATAAAAATACTTAGCCTAAAATAAAACACTAGAATACACACAATATACAAGTATTTAACTAGAAATAAAAGTAGACATTCCTATTTCCGTACTCTAAATTTGTCGTATATTTACGAAGAAAAAAAGGGAAGAATGCATACATTAACATAGCATTCGAGGTGGGCTCGATATTCAGGATGAAAATTCAAACTGTCTGAGATTGTTGTCAGGGGATTTCCATATTACGCCGTCCGCAGTACGAATCGGAAGTGGATGTTTTGCACGCGATCTGTCGGTCACACCGGGTGTTCCCCGGCTAACGGCCCCACATCGTGTCGGGGCGCGGTTGATGTTATATTCGCTCGGTAGGGGGCAGTGCCAGACACATCCACCTTAAATACACCCGCCAAAGTACGAAATCCTGCTGTTCGAAGTAATTATTATGCACATCTTTGCGTGCCGACTGTCGGCCAATCCACCACCAGTAAGGAAGTTGTATACCGATATGTAAGACAGTACAAAGATATCCTATCGTGTCAGACTGTGTCTAAGGTGTCTTATCTAGATGGTCTCTGTGTGCTGAATATTTGCGCGCGGTTAAACGCGATGGGAGGGGGAGAAGATATGTTTGTTTAATAAACATCTGTTAGGCCTAATTTATGTGCGCTGTGGGCGAACAGGATCTATACCCAGTGCCTTGTAACGAACGGTTTTGGCGCTGTATTTGCGGCGATGGGGTCGTGAATATTAATAAATCGACGCCATGCTTGGAGTTTTGTTTTGCGGTGAAGAAGTCAAGGGTATATCGTGTGTGTTTTTATTGAATGTTTGCTACAGAAGGTTTTGGTAGTTTTCTCGTTGTTGTTGCTATCGTAATACGGGTAAATAATATGGTAATATCCCAGATGTAAACTTAGATTACACAACTTGCATAGATAACTAGCAGGTACTGTTCGAAATCTTTGTTTATGTATAGGGTAATGATAATACATTAATTTCTATTTATCTATTTATAATTTATATTACATTGTGAACCTCTATGGAAAATGTATTTTGCTAGTAAGACAATTGATGTAAAGTATGTAACTCTTCAGCACAACGTGAAATAAGTGCTTCTCGCTATATACAAATTTACACAACAAATACAGGATTTTCCAATAAGAACGATATGATTTTAAAATTAAATAAAACAGAAATAATGTCAGATATGACCACACTTTTTACATTATCTTATAGTACAATCCATAACGTTTATGTTTTCAATAGCACTTCGTTTAAATGTCCACCTCGGCTTCGTGTACACGAGTGAATTCGACGAATCCAATTGTCAACGACTTTGTACAATAAATCGGGCATAATCTCACGAATGCAGCGTTTAGTCTTCAATTTCAAAGCATCAAGTGTTTGTGGCCTGTTTGCATAAACCTTAAATTTTAAATAACCCCACAAAATGTAATCTAAAGGAGACAACTCACAGCTTTTTGTTGGCCAGGGAACGGTTGAATTCCTTGAAATTATCCTTTCTCCAAACTTTTCTAGCAGTATGGCAATAGTTTCATGAGCTGTGTGACATGTAGCGCCGTCTTGCTGGAACCAAGTATTTCTAAATCAAGCGCATCCAAATTTGGACATAAAAAATTTGTCAACAGCTGTCGGTAGCGTTCATCACTCACTGTAACTGAATCTCCAACCTCATTTTGAAAAAAAAAACGGTCCAACGACATCACCATACCATAAACCACACCATACGGTTACCTTCAGGGGATGCAAAGACTTCTCATGAATCTGTTGTGGATTGTTTTCACAGCATAAACACCAATTATGCTTATTTACGAAACCACTTAACCAAGCGTTATCTGAAAAGATATTTTTTTCCGCAAAATTATGATCCCTTTCAAGTTGTTCTAAACTCCAAGCAGCAAATTCGCGGCGTCGACGATAGTCTAGTGGATCAAGTTCTTGGGTCTAAACTTATATGGGTGTAAATTTAAATCTTTTTGCAAAATTCGTTGTTGCTTTTTGAAGTCCTAACTCTTGACCACGACGAGGAATTGATAAATTTGGATCTTCTGCAACACTAGCTCTTACAGCAGCAATAATCTCAACAGTTCAGGCATTGCGGCGTCTTACCGGCGTTCTTGAGATGAGGAGTAAGATTACTTTCAAATTTCTTAACAATGCGACGAATGACAAGCACAGAAGGGCGATTATTTAGACCAAAGTTTTCGCGAAGTGCACGAAAAGTGTTCACATAAGAATGACGATTTTCGTAAAATTCTTGGACAATAATCAAACATTCTTGGAGCGAGTATTTAGACATAATAAATTGTTAGAGTTCAATGAAGATAAATGACAACTAGTGACAGGTATAACTTTATTACCATGGTTACTACGTTATTACAAAATCATATCATTCTTATTGGAAAACCCTTTACTTAAGAATAATACTAATTCGTGCATCATGTTAAATGTTCAGTTAGCTGTAAGTTATTATTATATTTGTGGATCAAATTAAAAGATGGTGCCTTTCCGAAAACACAGAGCAGCGTAGAAAGCAATAAAAAGTCACCAGATATCGAAGTTACTACTAGATTTTTTTAGACAACAATTACATATCCTCAATAAATATTTGAATATAGAGTAAAATTATTTTTTCGCGAGAGATATAGTGGGGAAACTACACATCGAAGATAGAGTTTAATATCTGTGTTACCTGCAGATGTATTTGGATATACATATGTATACATATTGCTACAGCCGTATACGCATTGCAATAGTACACTCTAGATAATGATACATCTCGATAGATAATTATTAGTATTCAGAGGTACTTCATGCCAACCGATTCGAGGGTACAAGATAATAAACATGTAATGGCAAACGATACGGATCGACGTAACCTGTTATCATTCGAGTCTAAACTTCCTTTATTGCGGTGTTCGGTTACTACTGCACGAATCTTTCCAATAATAACAATCGATTGCCAGCTTAATTCCGCTGAGGCGCCATTGCAACTGTATATACAATAGGTATCTGTGTTTATTTGCTATCCAAATAAAATGAGCAATACGAGAGAGCTACAGTACGTATGTATTTTGCAATAAAACAACAAAATTTGAGGCTAGTGCCAACGTAAACGCATATAATCAATTTACACAAATTAGAGTATCTATCACTGATTACTGGTTAGTATTGGTGCCATACCATACGCAATATTCAACATTTCTGTCAAATAGATAAATATAATCGGTTTTCGAGGATAATTCAAATATCATCAATGCGATCTGTGAAATAATTGTTTCAAATATTTCAGATGATCCAAAGATTAGTAGTAGTACTACTAATAATAAAGTGTCTTTGAAAGCGAACACCATTCTGAACAGAAATGAGTGGCAATAATAACACGTCTTTAGAAAACAGGAAACATAAAATGTTCTTGCGATTAAATAAGTGATGTAGCTTAAGGAACCGTGCAACTAGCACCTATACCACAGCTAAAAAAAAGGAAAATGAACGTAGTAGTCATGAGGCTTTGTAAATTGTCATTTTATTCTAAAATATCAAATGGAAACCATATAAAAAAGTTACATCGTTGGATAACCGAAATTCCAAGTTTTCCATTTATAAAAAGAAACACATTTCATGAGAAAATTAAAAATAAAAAACAAGTTGTTAGATCAATTTGTCGAAAACGTCATTTTTCAAAGTCAGTTGTCATGATAAAAAATGGTAAACATGAGCTGCATTCGTTCGTTTTAATCACACAATCACAAACATAGTGAACATAAACATATGTTAAGTAATCACGTTTATATAAAATCAAATCAAACGAACGCTGTCGAACGTATCCCGGACTGTCAAAATTGTATAGGTTAGATTCACATCATTCGATTAACTTCTGAATGTTTGGATATTATTTTGTACCCCTTACGCTTTGTTCAATAATTTCAATATTTTATAAATATGAATTGTAATATACTTGTGCTGTCTGCAGCTTTGGTAAGTAGATATACATATATAAGTGTATCGAGCATTGTAGTAGTAGTAGTTTCAACAATAAATTTGTTTCTTTAGGAAGTAGCGGCAAGCAAAACCTGTGCCATGTCATCCACTGAAAGTGATAGCAGTTCCGAAGATAGTGCCGACGAATATCTGGAGAAAGAAAGGGAAATGAGGATTAAAATTGTTAAATATGTTGAAGAAATAGTACCAAAATACAGTTTATCTGAATTTCGACATCATTTTCGATTAAGTCGAGGTACCACAGAAATTTTAATAGGTATTCTTACAAATAAATGTATTTGTAACATTTCACTTTCTTCCTTGCTTTAGGGAAATACAATACCATTAGAGAGAAAATATATGTTGGAGGATGGCCAGAAGTAAGTGGAGAGAAAACTGTGCTTATGTCCCTGTGGTACTTGGCCAACACAGAGACTTTTAGAGAAATTGCGGATAGGTTTAATGTGGCAATAAGCACTGCACATAAGGAGATACACAAGTTTGCTAAAAGTGTGGCCAGCCTCCACAATGAATACATTAAGTGGCCAACAAGATTAGAGGCTTACCATATTTCCAATGGATTTGCTCAAAAGGGAGGCTTTGGCAATGTAATCGGTGCCATTGATGGTTGTCACATTCGTGTTCGAAAACCTATTAGCGATGGGAACGATTACATTAACCGGAAGGGTTATGCCAGTATCATTTTACAAGGAGTTGTCGATCACCAAAAGAGATTTATTGATATATCTGTTGGACACCCTGGGTCTCTCCATGATGCCAGAGTGCTACGCAAATCAAAATTATTTTTAACTATAGAAGAGCACGATATTTGCTACAGTAATTATTTTTTACTTGGTGACTCCGCCTATCCATCTCTGCAGTGGTTAGTACCTCCATTCCGTGATACTGGCTTGTTAACGAACGAAGAACTATTATTTAATACTAAACATTCAAAGGCTCGGGTAGTTGTAGAGCATGCCTTTGGACTATTGAAAGGTCGTTTCAGAAGACTATTTCATTTTGAAAATCTTTCCCTTGTCGCAATCACAAACTTGATTGCGACAGCTTGTACTTTACATAATTTATGTATTATACAGGATGATGATGATGGAGAAAATTTTATCGAAAATTTGGAAAACTTCCATGTAGATATTGATCCTGAGGATATTCCAGATGTTGCAGCAGTGGACCGCAGGCAAGAAATTCTACTAACATTGTAAATATTTTATTAAATAAAAATCTAAAAATACATATCTATCATTTCATTTTATTAATATATAACATAACATTTACCAAAGACTTTCTTCAGGTGTTAATAAATAAAAAAAAACATTTTGAAACATAAAAATCAAAAATAAATAATATTTCTTACTTTAATACAAATAAAATAAATATTCTAATATATAATTTAATATCACAACTAGTCTTTTAGTTTTGATAAAATTTCTTTTAATAATTGCACTTTCTCAGCCTCTATATCGTTTCGTCTTTTTTCGATTGCTACTCTGTCTTGATATCTTTTTTCTTTTAATTCATGTTCATTTTCTTTATTTCTAAGATATTTAACTTTTTCTTTGAAGTATTCTTGGGTGTAATTTTTGTTTCTTTTCTTTCTCGGAGGTCCGTCTTCAACACTTATACCTTCAGAAGTATTTATATTTTCATTACTGTCAAGTTCTATTGGATCTTTAATTACATCACCAGTTGTTGTAGATGATGATGCACCGAAATCAAGTACATATGTATCTTTAGAATTGGATGGCTTATTACCCAAAATTTCATCTAGCAGATCAAAATATTTATAAGAGGTGCGACCACGACCTGTTTTCTTAGAGCTGTCTTTTATGGATCTATATACTCTGGTTAAATTGATCCATTTTCGTTGGCATTTTTCTACAGACCTATTCACACCTAATGAAGCTAGCTGTTCAGCAATAATAGACCACACATGTTTTTTTCTTTGGGCATGTTGCATATCTTCTATATGGTCAGCGTATGTATTAATTAATAATTTTGTTTCGTTTTCACTCCAAAAATCACTCTTATTTTCTATTTCCTCACTAATTGATTTGTTGGTATTGGCTTCAGTATCCTTTATACTGTAAATTATGTCTCTTTTTCGAAACATATCATATTTTTGAATCAATTCATTTAGAAACTCTGGTTCTAAAAAGGTCAAATAAATTAAAGTGATTAAATGTAAGAATGTATTATACCTTGCTGTGCTCTCTCTATTTCGTATGTACTTAAATTTACAATAAATTTGTACCCCTCTGGTGATACCAATTCAACTTTGTATAATTGTTCTTCCATTTTCACTTGGATATATTTTAAAAAAGTTAGGTTATGGGAATGTATACCTAACACACTAATCCAAATAAACACACCCAAAGTATGTTCATTTGGTTTAGTGGCGCGGTTCGTTTTGTTTGTGGTGGGGGAAAACTAATCAAAGCGAACGAAGGGTTACGTTTACAAAGATTATGTTCATGTTCACGATGTTCACGAATCCTATCCACGAACGAAAGCAACTATGGTGTTTACTCAGCCTAACCCAAGTGTTAAAAATGACATTTCGACACATAATCGCAACTTCGCACAGTCCCTACACACCGCCCTTAGAACTTCCGGTGATACAGCACAGGAAGCCACGCGAATCCTCTCTTGCATATCCTCGGCAGTAGTTGGTATCGTCCTGTAGACCTGATTCTTGATGTTGTCCCAGAAAGAGAAATCAAGGAGAGTGAGATCACATGATCTCAAATAATGGTATTTATATCTATGTATATCTACAGGGTGTAGCACCTAAGATGCCTATACAAACTAATTACATTCCAAAATGTTAAATGAAAATGCACCTTTAGCGACGGGTATTCGAACATCACCTAATTCTGATATCTGGACGAGCTATGCTTAACTCATAAAAGTGTAGTGATGCGTCTCGTATATGCGATTGTTAAAAAAAACTCTTAACAGCTTGTTTTTAAAGCAACGGTACATGACAGATATCTGTTGAATCTTCTCTAGTGCATTATGTCTAATTTGATTCTTAGCGAATTTGAGAATAGTATTGGCAAATTCGCTACATTAACTTTTAAACTTTTCGAGTACAAAATTGGAAAGTTTTTGTCTCAAAACTGCATTACTCTCATCATCATTTTCTATGATTAAAATATTTGCATCGTCCACGTAAATAACTACCAAGACATTGTCATATTTTAATTACTCTGCTAGTTTGTTTATTTAAACTAAAAATCGCCACGGAGCCAGGCCCTATTTCTGTGGAACACCCACATCAATTGTACTAAGACCTGTCGCCGAGATACGACTGAAACTAATCAAGACATCCACCATAAACACCATACTTTTGTAGTTTATTCAATAAAAGTTCATGAGTTATACAGTTGGAAGCCTTCGTAAAATCGATGAATATGACGAATGTTGTGTTGAAAAGCAAGTGAAACGTTGTATTTGTTATGAAAGGTTGACAATTAATCGTCGACAATACCAAAGAGATGGCACAGTAGTTTTCTATTACTTTTTTATTACCCTTTGTGTGTGTCGGTATCGGTTTAGAATATTTTAGTGCCATGGGAAAGATGCCTGCTGTGAGCGCCAAGTTAATTATATGCCTTAGTGGTACTAAAACGTGTTCTTGTATTTATTTAATGAGATCATTTGAATAGTATCATATCCAGACGCATTGTAATGAATTTTTTATCAGTGTTACTTGCAGCACATTGATAAAACTCTATAAGAGGAGTTATGTAATAGAAGAACACTGCAACGCAAAGATTCGGCACACATTCTAGTTTGTTTTTCGCCTGGTTACGTGCGGATCTGAATACTTATTAAACATACTGCTATATTAGAAACTTTGAATAACCTTACCCGCAATATCATTATTGCAAGTTTCATCCTGACTGACTGATTGTCTTAAACGGCATCTTTCAAAAAGCAAACTTCTTTCAATTGTTTTACTTTTCGATTTATCCCAGTTTTCGTGTGTTCCAGTGTATTTTTCTCAGTGAAAAATTATGCAGTTGTTAGCATATACATAACTCTAAAAAATGCAAGCCAACTAATTGATTCGGTATATTGTTTTGAAAGTTAAGTAAAGTCAATCGTCATATTTAATTTTTTTGTCTGTTTATAGAAGTTTTTGTTCAAAATCGGATGCAATCTGTCGCTTTCCGTTATACTTTGTATAAGTTGCAGTCATACTTCAATTATGTTCTCCATAAACGTAGTGAGAAATAAACATATATATTATAAAAAATCTCATAATTTACTTGTATTTATAACGCTTATAATGCAATTATGCCATAAATAGCTGTTACAAATGTATTTATCATAGACTGGGCATATCCACTTTTAGCACTTTATGCAAAAAAAAATATATAGAAGCTTTTCATTTAGTATCTAACATATTGCTGCACTGCCACAAACTAGAAAGAGCGAGTAACTCCTTTATTATAGCTCTAGCCATAGTACGTCAATGTATATTCCCGATTTTTGCCACTACATTTGATATCCGTTTCGAGTTCCAAGAGCATACAGATATCGGCTTGTTGATTTGTCGTGTCCAATAAGTTTTTCCAGTTTGTGTTAACTAATGAAGGCGTATTTAAGTTTCGGCTTAATTTTGACTTAATTAGCTACCTCTGCTACATTCTTCTTGAGTTACCACTAAATAGAAGATTTTTTTGTAGGTGTTTTGAATAATGAAGTCTCTTTCTATACATAAACTGCATACTAGCATAATAATGCCGCTTTTCTTGCGTATTCTACTAGCAGAAATCACAGAAATCTAAAGAATGATTAGCTAATTTCAAGTCAATAACAAGTTGGGATTAAGAAACTGACAAACATAATCTTCACGCAAAATATAGAACATCAGTTTTGATTAATATTAAGTAAAACAACAACAAAATATTTATACTTTAAACTATACCAAACATATTATTAATTGTTACACTATCAATTCGCAAATGGGAACCTGTAGCATTCAAATAATTCTTCATTCAATACAATAAATTAGCCGATTCTTGCAGAAGATTCAAATATCTTTAGAGCTTTCAAACTTACCACAACTTCAATATTGTAGTAACAGTTGTTACTTGTAGCTTTCGCAATTTCACAGATTACAAGGAAGAGAGTGGAACGAAATTTGCATTTATACATATACTGAGAAATACCGTTAATATGAGAAACGGATTTCAAATTTTTGGTATTCATACACGTGGAAATGACCTAAACATATTTCGAAGAATTAGCAGAGAATTCAATCTATTGAAGGTAGACCTTTCTCCCGTGGCTCCCATTTAGTATTAAAGGTTTTAGTATTTGAGCTTTTAATAATTAATAGGGAATAACATTAATTGTAACGTGTGTTCCCTTTCTAAGATTCAACTCATGGAATCTATATTTAGTTGCCCATTAAACATGTCGTTAATGTCGTCTATGTAGTAATTAATTTATTGGGTCTTTCACTTAGTGCTTAATAGTAGAAACAGTTATGTTCTCTGACGTTGCTAATGTCTAGACTATCGATTATTACAATTCGTTATCAAACTTACTTTTATAAACGTGTGCGTCCATTAGGGTGACAATAATGCGCTTGTTTGATATACATACTTTTTCAATGCAATATTTGTATTCACTACATACACACTTTATATTTAAGCAGGAACGGCATTATTATTTGTTATTGGAATCCGAGATTCACACCTTTCAATTTACGTCTTCATATCGCAGGAAAGCATACAAAATGATTACGTTTCCAAGCGAAAAATTAAAACTATATTTAAGCATTGTCGCGTATAGTATCATACATAATATGTAGCTAGGTTAGTAGCACACTGCGTGTAGATACGGAAAAGCGTTCCAAGTTGATCACTAGTTGCAGACCACATTATAACTAAAGGTTATTCTTTCTATGTATTTTCTCTGTACATAATATATTTAAGAAGCCCACATGCGAGAAATCTCGAATTACCTTCCTTTGTTGTATGGTGTGTTGCCATATAGGAGTGACAATGTCATAGTAATAGCCTATCCATTTCCTGAATAACAGCAAGTAACATTTAGGAATGGTTGCCAAGCTGCTACTTCTAGTAGATTTAATAGCTACTCAAACTTTTCATTGTGCACTAGTGATCATATTAATGAATTCATAATATCCCTTCTCTAACTGTTACATCACTTATTTTAGGAAACTTCGGTTTAAAGTACATAAAATCAAAGGTACGGCTCATAGCTTTGAAGAAATTGAAATGCTAAACCTTTCCCAATATAAATTGGAGAGTGGTCCACAAGTACTGATAGGAATTTATTGCACTTATGCAGAAGCACAGCGTTTCACAAAATCAATGAACGAACAATGGCATCATTTGTAGTAACTCATTTACTTCCATGATAGCTGCAGCGAATTACAAGGTTTTATTTGATAATGGACATACAATATAGAAAAAAAAAGCATTTTGGTGTATTTGTCATTTTCTTGTTAATCTATACCATAGATATAGAGGTATATAGAACGCTTATGTGCCGTATGCGCAGCTTTCTGGGTTTCTTGAGTGGGGACAACATGGGCGCCGCCACTGTGAAACCATTTAGTTCCTTTTTTAGTTTTATTTGATATTTTCAATGTATTAACGTGGTTGGTTGGTTAGCTTGATGTGTACATTTTTGTTTGTTTATATGAGATTTGAGGTTATTCTTTACGTGCTTGTTAAGTTTCGTGTTGGATACTTTGGTTAATATTTTCTGCTAGTTTTTATTTTGGACATACATACACTGTTTTCATGATGTTTAATTTAGAAGCTTATATTACATATTGTATTATAGAATATAATTAGCTTGAATGGATTAGACTTATTTCTCACCTTGTGCTACTGTTACACTAAAGTGTTTTCTGAAATCATGCAACAGTGGATGAGTCCATTTTGTAGCGACTTTATAGGTGTTCTAAGATTTTTTTTTGTCTTGCATATTGTCTGTAGTTGAAGTTAGCTAAATTTAATGTACTTACTATTATGTGAGTTTTAATTTAGTCCAAAGGATATCAAAATTAATAGTTACACAACATGAAACGTGCACTACGGAGGTTTTGAAATGGAGAAAAAGGTAGAAATAGTGACAGATAGATAAGCAAAAAAAAAAGAAACGTCAGAAAAGAAAGTAGAGAATGAACGGAAAGACATCTGAAAAAAGTGAAGGAGAGCAGATACACTATTTATTTACCGTTTGTTATGACGCTATGAACTTTTATTTGATTTAGTATTTTATTTTATCAACTTACAAGGCCACTGATTGAGGTCCTCCAGCCAAAATATAATTTCATATTATTAGTATAACTACTTTTTTATGTATCTGAGTAAATAAATTTTCAAAACCCGCCATAATCCCCACCCTAATGGTGTCACAATGGCGACCTTCAAATGATCGCACCTTTTGTAACCTATTAGCTTTCTATACACCTCTATATCTATGATCTGTACACAATTCACTAAATAAAATTAACTTTTGTGTTACTAAAATGTCCGAATACTTTAGATTAAGATTTAATTGGGAATAATATCGCACTGCGACTTCTCGATCTACTGTGCTGTAAGCTGCTACGGTTTGTCCGCTATCTCAGCTCCCCAACCAGTCTAACATCTTTAATAAACTGCAGTAGCTGTGTTTGTTTCAGAGAAGATATTTCTTCTTTGTCCATAACGTCTCTGTCGGAAACTTGATCCACAGTTCATTTTGGAAATTAATCTTCTAAGATTTGAACAGTAAGTGTGTTGTACAATATAATTCGTACAAGTAGGTACATATTAATTTCAAATGTACTGAAATTTCGATCTTGATCCACCAAGCAGTGCTACACGTTCCTTTTATCTGTAGTGGGTGCAGCTGCAGTAGCTTGCAACTATGAAATATGATTATCGACTGCTATCTCTTAGATTATAGTTGTCGTGTGCTTTCTGAAAGCTGACTCTTCCTACTTACAATTAGTCATGCGCGTATTTATCTTTCACACGTGGCCGCTAAATAACACATTAACACACAAAAAGTTGAGAATTCACTCTTCTTTTAAGAAAAGTATCTCACTCTTTCCATGAATATCTATAACAGCTGCTTTTTAAGATAAGAGCACAAATATATTGTATAGGCTCGGCGATGTACAAAGGTGACAGAAGCAGAAACATCTGCAAAAGAGGAACGACATTGAAGGTTGGCTGTTTCTCCATTTAATCAGCATTCATTTCGGCAAGTTTGGAGCAAAAGAAGTTTAGCTTTACTCCTAGAAATTTGTAGGCGAACAATCCTAGTCTAGATAACGTCCGACACGAATACAATACATGTGCCTTTTACCGGGAACGCCGCCACGTTTTGCCGTCGAAACTCGAAGTTTTCAAGTTACCCTAGGCTCGAGTAGCCGTTGGTAGTAGTGCGGTGTGAGCAGGTAGTGCTTTTAGTCTGATCATCTGCAAGATAAGGAATAGCATGGGAGTCGTTCACGAAACACACGACTTCTGAGAAGTTATCCGGCGCGCCAATGAGGAATGTTTTATTGCATGGGATGCCTTTCGATTACACCGGTGGTATAGTCCTGTGTTTCATAAATAAAACATGTATAGAGGGGGTACGGGTACCGGAACTCATAGAATTTCGAAATATCGGCTGATTTTTGCATACATTGTAGGGGTACGTATTTTACTCGTACCCGTCTAAATTCAATATATTTCAGCGACGTTGGATATGAATTGGACGGTTTCATTTTATCGTTTTTTCTTCATTCCATTTGCATAAAATGAAATTTTGACACGTGCGTGCTCGCGTGTTTCGTCTTTCGATGTCGGCGCATTAAATTTATAAACCAGTTGAGCTCACAAAGTGAACTTGCGCTTAAGGTGACTGCTACCAATAAATATCTCTGGAACATGGACTAATTTAAAATAATCTCAATAAAGGACGAACAGCAGTAATATTGAGTATTATACGGCAAAGATTAAAATATATACTTAATTAGTTGATTCCAGGTGATGAGATCAAAAAATTATAGACCATTCCTAATACCACGCTTTAAATATAAGGAGGATTATGCACCTAATAGCTTGCAACGTGCTGTAGGTTTGAGTACATACATATGTGGTTTAATGAAAGATGGATGTATCTTCTTACTTATCTTAGTATTTAAAACAAAAAACGAAACTGGCGTTAATAACATTCTTTTTGTTCTTAAAATCTATCAACGTGCACAATTATTTTTCTAAATTTCATACGTCTAATATTCAACATCAACAGCGACTCTGTATAACGTACATACATATAATATATATAATATATACATATATAAAGTTTAACAATTTTATCAGTTCTGACACTGACAGACTTTAGACTTTAAAATGTGAAATTACTGCAACTAGTGCAGAATACGGGTTCCTTCTTTTAATTTAAATGAAAAACAGTAGTTTCCTACGTGACGTTTCGGATTTATTTAATCCTTCTTCAAACCTATATATAAATATATAATAAAACTTAACTATTTTTAAACCAAGAAACAATAACTTACAACAAGGATAATCGTTTTTCTAAATACAAGGCTCTAAAAATATTGTGAAACAATTTTGACAATTTTGAAATTTTGAAATTTGAAAACATATGCAAAATATTTGATAAACAATTTTGTAAACAAAACCAGACATATTAGATTTTAAATTTCGACATTTTAAAAACAATATGTTGAATGTGTGAAATGTAGGGAAAAAAAAATTATAAACACATCAAATGGAAAACGATTTATAACATTCCATACAAAGACACAAACAGGGCTGGGCGTAAGTAAAATACAAATATTTGAAATACGTATTTGAAATACAAAATACATTTTGTATTTTATATTTGAAATACATTTTTCTATGTATTTTGTATTTTGTATTTGAGATACATTTTCAAAGTAGTTCATGTATTTGGAAATACATAAAATACTTATTTACTATCGCAGCAAACAAAATTCAAATTTCGCGCAATTATATTTAGTAACTTCAACATAAACGTATAAAAAGAACTATTAATCTAAGACAAATTTGTAAAATTAGGTCACTTCATGTTTCAGCGTTGAAGGTACTAAAAAATTGCGCGAAATTTGAAATGTCGTTAGCTGGGATACGGTGGCCGTCATGACGTCATCATAGTATATAGTTACTGCAAATAACAAGTTTTATAGCGCATTTGAGGAGCGTTTATTCAAACTCAGACATATCCATTTTCGGAGAAAATTGAGTTTTTTAC
The DNA here is from genome assembly GCA_023690525.1 of Holotrichia oblita. Taxonomy (NCBI): domain Eukaryota; kingdom Metazoa; phylum Arthropoda; class Insecta; order Coleoptera; family Scarabaeidae; genus Holotrichia; species Holotrichia oblita. Next base: position 178,372,015 of record CM043015.1, on the reverse strand, counting down.
AGTTTTAGACTATTTTTATACTAATGCGTCCATTTGTAGTCCTAAAACTATTATAAAATCCAACAGATCGCTTAGTAATCATAATGCAAAGTTAGAGCGTTCAGTCAAAATCAAACACATCCGTTTGATTTGCTATATTGACCAAAACCAAACATATCCAATTATTGTTTAATTTGAAAAATACATGTAGTTTTTCAAAAGTAAAGATATACTAATAGAAAAACATCATGGGAATCCCAATATTTGATGAAAAAGAAATCACGACAACATCGAATGGTAGAATCTTCCATATCTCAGTTTTTATAAAAAAAAAATTGTTCGAGGAAGGTCCACAATTAGAAATAGGGGAAGAATTAACTCACCAACATGAGGAAGATGGATGTGACTGCCTAGAAGATGACTTCGCCATGCATGTTTAATATTTGTTTCTATTGTTTTATTTTTAATTAGTGTAGAATCTTTGTACCTTTCACTTCAATAAAAATCTTCTGTGTTTCAAGACTTTTTTTGAAACATGTACTAAAAAAGGACTAAAAGCAATTTAAAGATATGTGTCGTTCAAACAAAACCATGCATATCCATTTGTTTTTGTGGCTTCTTTTTCGAACAAATATATATATTTTTTAGAATGACCACCTCAATATATACAGTATTTCATCAGCAATCGTTTAAAAGTAAGTCCGCAGTTGTAACCCTAATATCTTGTGAATAATCAGTTTTTGCTGCTTTTCTCAAAATACTAAAAGTGGATACGTCTGAGTTTGAATAAACGCTCCCCATTTATACGGTTAGTGCTTGGTGTAAACGGTACTACATCATCGTACGAACGATTGAAGTAGTACGTAGCACGTAGCCCTTCCTTTCCTAACTTCACTTTAAACTTTAATAGTTTGGCATGGTATCTGATTCTGGTATCTTTATTTCCTTATTTAAATGAATTCGTTGAAATGGAAGCAAACAATAATGAAATTGACAATGTTCCCATTATTTTAAAGGAAAAATATTTTAAAATATTAAAATTGATCTGCAATGAATGTATTTTGTATTTGGTATTTCAAATACCTACTAAGAAAGAATGTATTTTGTATTTGGTATTTCAAATACTAAGAAAGAATGTATTTTGTATTTGGTATTTCAAATACTAAAAAGGAGTGTATTTTGTATTTTATATTTCAAATACATTAGGAATGTATTTTGCCCAGCCCTGGACACAAATTTATTTAATGAAGCTAATTATACTAAAAGAATTTGCCTTGAAGTTTTAGCTATCAAACATTTTTCGGATAATATTAATATAAAAGAACAATCTTCAAATTTTACGAATATTTATAATAATTTAATTAAATTTATCAAATTTAAGGATTTACATTAATCTCTTTGGTAGTCTTTTGTGATCTCTTACATTTAAATGTCTTTGTATGGAATGTTATAAATCGTTTTCCATTTGATGTGTTTATAATTTTTTTTTCCTCATATATACAATATATTTTCATTGCATTCAACATATTGTTTTTAAAATGTCGAAATTTAAAATCTAACATGTCTGGTTTTGTTTACAAAATTGTTTATCAAATATTTTGCATATGTTTTCAAATTTCAAAATTTCAAAATTGTCAAAATTGTTTCACAATATTTTTAGAGCCTTGTATTTAAAAAAACGATTATCCTTGTTGTAAGTTATTGTTTCTTGGTTTAAAAATAGTTAAGTTTTATTATATATTTATATATAGGTTTGAAGAAGGATTAAATAAATCCGAAACGTCACGTAGGAAACTACTGTTTTTCATTTAAATTAAAAGAAGGAACCCATATTCTGCACTAGTTGCAGTAATTTCACATTTTATATATATACACTCTTGCTGTGTGGTCTAATTAATTTTATCTACAACCGTAATTTTGCTAATCAATCATCTATATGAACGACTAAAATTAAATTACGTTATTAACGCGTTAATAAAGAGAATCACAGTTATATAACCTATGCTATATCAATTTATTAATTAATGAAGTGAGTCCGAAAACGAAACTGTCAATGATTCACGTAAAAGCTTCTCGGTGAGGCTAGAGATACAATCAAACATGACATACGCAACGGGTATTTTTATGAAAGGTTTACACGTCAAGGTTATCAAGCACAAGCGCAATATTTTTACGAGCGGGAATATTTGTACTATTTTAGGATGACACTCCTGAGTCACTCTAATGTATACGACTTTATTGTTCTGTATACTCTCCCTGCTAAATAATGATTCAATGAAGTTTAGAAATACTTTTCGTGCGTACAAATAGAATTGCGTTTTATTCTACCGCCCTGGCATGTCCCTCTTTGGTGGTCGGCATAAAAATGTACCAAACGCAAAATAAAATAATGTAAATTAATGAAGCATATTTTTACAATAATGCGCACATTTTCGAGCAGATGATCAAACAACATAAAGTCGTGATTTCAATGGTAAAAACTGTCTCATTTATGGTTTGTATTTATTTTCAATTCTCTGGAGGGATGGTAACATTTTTTCTCAGAGTTGAAATCTTAATCGACTTACCATTCGCTGTTGGGAGCAAAGTGACTAACAGCGCGGCATTATAAAAGGAGGTAAGGAGAAGAATATTCATTTTCTTTTGGCACCAGAAGACATCTGTTAATAGCACTTTCAGCGTGCCAAAAATCAAAATTATCGTAATTTGAAAAATGTCATTAAAAAATCAAAAAGTTGGTGGACAAAGCCAGATGACAAAGTTGGGTCACTTTGGCCGACGTCTATTCCACCTCTGAAAGTAAAGACTGGTATAGTAATGGAAACTTTGGCCACAAGAAGTGTTTTAAAAAGATAGTTTAATAGTTTTAGGGCCCATGGTAGTAGTAAAGACAACATGTGCAGGAATATATCATTTTTTATTGTTTACTTGACAAAAATAATTAGAAGCACACCGCGAGACATTTGCCCCTCTCTTATTTTTCTTATATCTTCTCCTAACCTAACATTTGTATAATTGCAATAGTGTCTATTACCTATTATTATTTTGTAGCGTCCCATCATTAAAATTACCACCCAGAGCGCTATGTATTATAAAATCTATATAAATAGGTTTATTACTCACCAATAACAATGAAAGAGTACCACAACGACGTGAATCATCAGTGGCCAAAGCCACCCTTGGAAACCAACGAAAGCGCATGGGTAACTTTGGCCACCTTGTAGCAACTAGGCGTAAAAGTTTGAGTTCATGGCATATGAACAGAAATTTGCCAGAGAGACCTATGAACTTCTCCTTTGATACTCTGATCATAGATAGCCGTAGTTTTGCGTATAGAGACAAAGTTATAACGAATGAAAATTCGCGCATTTTTATCAAGGATCAGTTCTTTTTTCATATTCATAGTTTTGAGTTTCTTATAGTACGTGTAAAACATATATACCTTGGTATTGGAAAATTTTACGTCACCTCTTTTATGGTATAGAAGAAACAAATTTCAGAAATTGGCCAGAGTCACCCAGGGTGGCTAAAACCACCCAAGTTTACGGTACCATTGTACTGACGGATCCAAGGTTGTAACTAATATTTTGGAAGGGGTTGCAGCATATTGGGATCATGTGGTATATTTTGATAATTTTTGTGCCGGTATCTCTCTATAAATCTGTTAGAGTACTTGTATTTCCTCTGCAAAAAATGAAATCAGTAAGCGGTTATAAACTTCTAACATTAATTTAAATACTTAAGAAAGCTTATGATAGATATTATCCTTTAAACAATGAAGAATACACCTCTTATTCGCTAAATCGTCAAATGTTGAGTGCTCGTTCGTAAGTCAGGACAGAAGTTGTAAGTACGTGCTTGCCGTATTCTCATCCATTCTCTTGGATCACATATAGAGTTGATGCTTGACGTGCCCTTTTACCGATGCTATCGACCGGCTGTCACTTGTGATCGAACGACGTCCAACTTGTTACCATTCCCGCTTTGTTTTATTCCCGTCTAAATCCATTATACCATACCCACCATCAACATTCATTAAAAACGGACGCCGCAATATCGTGATTAGAAGAACCCCTCCCACGATTTAGGTAGGATATATATGAAGTCCCCCGATCCCGGAGGGCGTGTTTTTTTAATAAATTACAGGACCTAGAGCAATTTTCTAGAAAGCAAGACATCATTGTCAATAATTAATCATTATAGGTGTACGAAATGACTACGATTATGTAGTTAGTTTAGATAATGGAATCAAGTAATATATTACATATTCACAAACCAGTTTTTATTTTTTACTTCCGCATTTGAAACAATATCATACATATGCGTGTATGAGTTCACAACTCTTTTATAACGTAGATCACATGAACATATATCTACATAGTCAACATACAGTTTATTTAACTGAAATCATTTGTTTTTATACAGTCTGTACTGACGCTGTTCATGTTTGTTCTCAAACTATGACAATAAATATTATTACTATTATTGGTTGACGGGAAGTATCCAGCATACTCGCTAAGGAAAACTTTGTTAAAAACTAACTATACGGTTTTTATTGTAGAAAAACGTTCTTTGTTTAAATTCTCAAGTTTTTGTTGTTGGTATATTCAGAACTTCCTTCAGAGAAAGAACGGCTTGCGGCGATAATGTCGAAAAACATTAACAGATATTATTATTTTTGGTTTGAACATATTAAGCACGGCTATAATGTGATCTTGCTGGAAGGCTTTCTAGTACATTTTTATCTTTAGTGTTGAAGAAACAGGGATAGTTAGATAGATAGATAATTTATAGATAATAACTGCAGCAAGTATTAATTATCACTTAACGTTGATGATATTGGATGATTTTGTCTTCATTAGTTGCCTTCACTTTCCAACAAGTGCCACCTGAAACTATAAATTATGCTCACGACTACGAAACATTCAAATACCATGTTGAAGAGTACTTCCACCTTTCAATTGACTTACGCGCTTTGTTTGTTGTTACTTCTGAGCAGTTGCAATACATTTCTATTTCGAGTCGTGATATCTTTGATTTAATCCTGCACCAAAGGGATGGTACTGAATTGGGAAATAAGTATGGATTTACTAGAAGGGTATGACTTTTGCCACAAGTATAATTATCCAGTATTGTTCATTCGATTTGGTAAGATCTTCTCTTTCATCGGGCAGTAAATTTCTTTTGTAACGAACTCTAGAAAGAACGACTGTCTCTGCGATCTTTGTGAGGTTCGAGGGGAGACTTATCGGCCTGTAGTTCGCTGAGAGTTTTGGATATTTTCCAGCATCCGCTTGCCCGCAGATGGTCAGGATTGTTCGAAGGCATTTAGGATCCTGTCCAGAACGATGACATTGTCCGGCAAACGTTTTAAAGCGCTGTTGGCAATTCCATCCGATCGCGGTGCCTTGACGTTTCTTCGTAGGCTGATATTAGTGTATACCACCTCACGGCCGACTGGGTCGAGCGAATGAGTCCGTAGCGCGATCAAATCGTGGCAAAAAAGTCAACCTCACGATGGAGGTTGGTCCACAACCCCCAAACACAGTCTCGACATGATTTGCAAAGATTAGGTTTTGTCCTCTACCGAGTAGGTAGTGCGATTGGGGCCCCCAAATCTTGTCTTTCTACTTTTTAAAACCTTGCAGAAGCGTCACAAAGATTTATCATCAGGAATTGCTGACGGCACATACCTATAGCAGAGCCGCTCTCCAAATGACCTTAGTTGGCCGAAGATGTCTCGTGAGCTTCTGGTTGTTGGTGCAGTTGATTTGCAGTACTATTTCCTTCAATCTAGAACTTCAACAAGGACTCGAGTATGGATTTCAGATGCTGGGAAATGAATACGCTAGACCATCTCCAAAATGGTGATGAACAATAGCTTATACTAAAGATCTAGTATATTGCAGTAACAAAATCGCTATGGAAACATTTCTGTTTTTGAAGAACTCAGTCTGGGATCAGCGGTCATGCTGTTTCGATCATTGGTCTAGTATTAATGTAGGTCGACTTCTAAATATCTAAGTAAGCCTTACCGCGATGACACTAATTTTTCGTTGTTCACATTCAGCTTCTATTTCTTGGTCTAGCTTTACATTTTGTCCAGTACTACTTTAACAACTTATTAATATATTAGTTTGTTGTGTTAATATCGAGTATACCAGTAGTGTTAACGGTTTTGTTTTAGAGGCATATGTATTATATTAACTCACTTAACTATCGTAAACCTTTTCAATAGTTTGCATCTTATTTATCTTTATTTCATTTTCGTGTGTATGCTACTGCATTTTTATTAATACATGCAATGTATTAGTAAGCTCAGGAGGTATTTAGTACATATATTTTTATAATTAATTTTATAATACAATTGTTACTAATGTATTCTTACTGGCGCAACAGAGGTGAACTCTCTCTAATTAATACAAGCTCTGGAATGTGCTAGTGCAGCGCATATAAGAATGGTTGTACTGCTGTTTCCTAGTATTCTTCAGATCTAATATAATTTAGTCATGTATGTGACAAGTGCGTAATCCAACCTTCTCGCAGATATTTCTAGTAGCGAAGCATGACAATACAACTATGTTGAATTCTGAAACACGTTGCATCATACTCTACTTCACTTGTATCTTCTCAAAAGAAATTAATACCGAGATAGAAACTTCAAAGCGAACTAGGTATTCGCTCTATTTGCAACTATTCGCATCTTTGTTTCAGACAAAGGAGTTTAATCTAAGAAGGCGAATTGTCTGGAAGTAAACGCCCCACGTTAAGTTTTATGTGACAAATACGAAATGAAATATTGCTCAAAATGAAAATCTAGAATTCCTGTATTTAATATGAAATATAGTGACGGCTATATTTCACGTTTAAAAAATCGTTTAGGACCGCGGTTGGTATTCCTGTGAAAATACGAAAATAGGTTATAGCGTTAACGTCGACACTAACGCGATGATTGAATAATTGTCGTTGATTTAACGCTGCAATGGAAAAAAGGAAACACTATTTTATGGTTGTACGACTTGTAATATTCATTAGGCGGATGTTGTTGTAGATCATCCATAATTATGCACGCCCACATTGTGAGATTTTATTTCAGATTATGCTTTAATTATTTGTGGCATAATTAACTTTAATTTCGAGAGAAAACATATCATGTTTCGAAGTGTCGTCGCAAATAATACATAAATAAATCTAGATTGTTTTTGGACTGTATCAATTTACTAAATAGCGTACGTGATTTGAGTTAGTTTACGCAATGAATATGCAAAATAGCCATGAAAAATAATTAGTGTATTGTGTTGTTCATTGTAATACTATTCGCATTAATATAGACACTGACTAAAAACATATACGCAGACGTATACGAATACGCACGAAAGCGAATAAATCAGCAAAACAAATAAAATTTACAATCCATTCGAATACGTTTACAACATGCGAAACAGGGAGCTCCCTCTCCCCTACTTAATTCCTATAATATATTGTTCTGGGCCCGACGTTCGCTTAGCATCGGCCTATGTTTTTCGGAAGAAAAAAGACGGGAAATTGTTCCTCCATACATCCTTCTGAAAACGGACGTTTATGACCTCACTTCTAAATTCGGGGTTTAGAAAACAGGACGAAAAAATAAAGTGGTTTATACACGAAACGTGTGTGGGTGAAGGAAATAGCTTTTTAGATGGAATAGAATCAGTATCGGACGTTCGTCGAATGCAAATATTTAGCTAAAGCATTATGTATCCTTTAGTGTAATTTAGAACTGCTAAACGTTCGGTTAGAATTTTATACAATGCTTATAGTGTTGAAAGGTATTTGCACAACAAGAAAATATCACGACTACAAATTCAGGATTTAAAATGTATTAGATGAATTTCATTAATAGTATTGTTGGTAAGTTGTTTCAACGTATACATTACGTCTCTCTTAGCGTAATTTACATTGACATGGATAATCAGACTGCATAATACTATAGAAAACATAATAGAGTCAAATGTATCTCTGTTTGCAAGCAGATCCAACTGTTGTTCGTACATAGGTATTGTTTTATGTCTTTGGTGAGATACATGAAGCAGCTAGTTATTATACTAAATAATTGTATTTAAGCACTTAGATCGTTGTAAAGGATTTTCTAGAATGTTCTGTATTGGAGGCGAAAGTACACATTTAGATCTTATTCTAAGAAAATGGAAGCAGTCCTGCAACGAATTTTACATCTAACCTAATCCTGATACTGTCTAGACTACGATGAATTTTTGACAATAACACCAATAATTAATGTGAACGTTTCATAAACTTTTTGTACTTGAACTTTTCTTCTTGTACATATACTAATAGGATTTGTATGTTTTGATGGTACAACTTTGCTGATGTTTTAGCTACATTCACATTTTTTTAATAGTACACTAGCATAAATAATGTCTGATATATTATTTCTTTCTGTTTCAGGTAAGTTTCCCATAGTTACTTGCTTAGTTATTCAGCTCAACAGTAAGTAATTGCTGTGTTATCAGCTACTATTATTTACTATGTGACAGCATGTTTGTCTGCACTTATAGAATTTGGAATTGTGTTTCATTATTAGGACATATGAATAATAACAGTAAGAACATAAAGTTTATCGAAGCGAATATTTCGTTAAAAAATTACACTTTCTTAAAAATTAATACTAACGACTATCTGTGTAGCTAACATTCTTGTGACTATAACAAAAATTACTTTAAAATAGTGACAGTATAATAAATAAAATTCTTTTAGTAATTGCGTATGTTTAGCCATATGGCATACATGAAATTATGCTGTGTAATTATAGCAATAACGATATTCGGTATATAATTAAATATTTTCCATTTTGTATAGTGTTATAGTTCTGAAGAAGGCTTAATGTAATTTTGTTTTAAATAAAGAAAAGCCGAAACGTAAAACCTAATTACCCCTATTTATTCAAGCCACAATTCCAAAAAAAAAAAAAATTTAACTTCAAATATAATTAAATAAACATCGGTATAGCTATCACCGCAAACAATGGCCAATAAAGTGTTTATATCAAGTACTACACGACTGAAATACAAAGCTCTACAGGATTTCTAAATGATCCTGATCTTAACAACACAGATAACTCGAAAAAAAAAGGAAACATTCATGACATTTCACCTTGAATGGATCCCCGTTTAGAGCCGGCTCATATAGAGTATGTAGCTAAGGCCTACCATTCATATAACCTGTGTGCTTCTACGTATTTGGACGGGATGTGCTATCTGTAGTTATCTGTGCCTTAACCACTTTTTTATTCCGAATATTTAAAAATATCGAAAAAACTCATTGTGGATTAGCAAGTGCAAGTTAATAAAATTATTTGTTTGATGCAAATTTATGCCTTTGTTTATAATACTCATTGTATCAAAAAACCGTTACTAAGATACTTTTTTAAGTTTGCAATCTAAAGTCAAATACGTATAGAAATTATAAAATATTTTCTTTTGTGCGGTCAGTTTTCCAAACCCCAAAGTAGAACACGCGTATAATTTAGCACTTGAAGGTCTGAACGTATCAGCATTCTTCCAGGAGCAAATATAATAGGGAAATCAAATGCCCTCTGTTAAAACAGCTGTTAGAGTAGTCTAACTATGTGTACCTACAGTGAAATTGAATTTAACTACATTTTAGAGGGTTTTCATAACTATCAGAGTGGACGTCTACATTAACACTCCAGTAAATGGATAGTTTTTAGACCACATCGTTGGACGGGTTGGGTTTTTCTATTCTATTTTATTCTGTAGAAAGTATAAATAATTGTGAAGGGGAAATATTAACTGAACTTTGGTTACAAAAATAGTTTTAATATAATATAATTTTTAGAAGAAAAAGCAAATAAAGCTATTGGATAAGACAAAAATATATGTTTAATGTAAAGTAAAATATGTATTCAATACCAAGAGCAAAAACGAAATTCGACCTTTATGCACAAAATGAAGCTATACAGACACCGCTATTCCAAATTCTTTACGCAGATGATACAGCATGGTTATGTATGCGTCAAACAGATGCAGGCAGCACGAGATCTGTAAAAATATCGTGAGTTTGCATTGTGTTTTGGGTAACATTGTAAGATATAATCTTACACTCCTGACAACGGCACTCTTTGTTATAATTTTTTTTTTATTTTCACCAGAATTTTCGTTTATTTCATTGTCATAGCGCATTAACGTGATAATATATTCTTTGATTATTTGGGTACCGTAAATCTGGGTTACTTCGTCAGCGGGGGTAACTTCGTCATGCATATTATGGCGCATGTTTTATGCATAAAAATGGGTTTTTGAGTGTTCTCATAATTATCTATTGATATTTTATTATTTTAATATTAGTTTTTTATACTTAATATTTTTTGTTATTATGATTATAACCAAATAATTTAACGCTCGATGTATATAAACTAGGAGAAGAAAACGCCAAAAAATTGAGCAGGATAGGTTGCTTTAATACATTTTGTTTTTTATTGCGACGTTTCGGTGCAAACCCGCACCTTTTTCTAGCTACAAAGATATTAAAACCTAAATTAATGAACATTAATGATGAGATACAAGAAAGAGAAACAATGTAAGTGTATAAAAATTTGTTAAAAATTTTTTTAAAAAATTAGAAGGGTAGAAGAGAACTAGAAGAATTTTTTTAACAACATTAAAGACACCTTGGGAAATGCACTACCAGAACATGTCTATAACTACGACGAGACTTACATTACGGATGATCCTGGAGCAAAAGAAACAGTTGGTACGCAGAGGAACAAAGAGAGTCGAGCGAGTCCGAGAGCACTCCAGGACATCAGTAAGTATCATAGTTTTCGGAACAGCTAAGGGCGTCCTGCTACCACCCATGGTGGTCTATAAAGCCCAACACTTATATGAATATTGGCCAACAGGAGGTCCTACAGGCACAGTTTATGAGGTCACCCCAAATGGATGGTTTGATATGAGAACATTTGTAAAATGGTTTTTTGGTTTCCATATAATTACTTGTACTTGCTTTATACATAAATAAAATAGAATTACAGCCCTTTACCTTTTTGACACAAAAATATGTTACTGGATAAAGAAATTACACAAATACAAGAATCGGGTCTTACAGGACCAAAACCTCTACTATAGCTCAACGACAGCGGTTAAAATTAAAATAACAAGAACAATATATCTATATTAAGGACAGGACGATGCTAAGATACCGAGGAAATAAAAATAATAATAACAATTGAAATATGTTTGGGTATTGCATTCCGCTTGTTATCGATAGATTCACCGAGTAGAAAACAAAGAACAGACAGTAACCAAATAAAAAATGCTTCCACAATTATCTTACACTCCGTTTTAATGATGTTCAAAATATTACGAACTACTTCTTCACTCTACTTTTAATTTCATGCTAGAGGAAACTATCGTAAGATAGTGCAGCGCAATTCTATAACGCCCGGTATCGTATCTTGAAAAATTATTTACACGCGAACAATATCATAACGTACAAACAAAGGTAATATATAAAATTATATAGAGCAACATTTTTCAATTTTAGTGAGAATATGAATCACTTGACATAGATCTCGGCTGTCCGTTGTTGACCTGACACAGTCACATAAAAATGGAAAACGATAACGATTTCCAACTGCTTCAAAGGTGAGCTGCCTACAAAGATAGCTTAAGAGGAAGAATAGAACGTCCTCTCTGTCCTACGAGACACTATAGTAGAAGCAAATTAACTCCGGGATTCTCTCGGGACGCATAACTCCCGGTTTTATCCTTCGGTCGAATAATGTCAAGTCGGTACACGACCCGACCGATTCCAACAAGTCAGGTTCTAGAATCCAGAGCGTTCCCATGCCACCCGGTTCCGATTTATGTACGGCCCTCCAAAAATTAATTACGTATAGCAGGTGCATGGAGTTCGCAGTGCCTTTTATATTACGGCTAATTCACAGATTTGTACGGTTAATGTGTAAGAAATATCGCACAAACCGATAAATAATCACCGCACACGTTTACTGATATTACAAGGTTTATAAATCTGTACAGTCTAGACAGAAGTGTGAAAGCTATATAATATGAAATCTACGATTTATATCGAAAACACCAACGTAAGGTCTCAGTTGAAATCTAACGAGGGTAACATTGGGAAATATGGTAGTTGGTTATTACACATAAAAGCACACTACAGAAGGCGCAGCAGGAAATTCTGATTTATGCAATATGTAATTATTTATTAGTATTTGAACTACATACATATATGAATATTAAAAAGTTGGTGTTTTTATATACGCTTTTTATTGTTACGGTCGGTTTAGTAATGATTAAAATCTTCTTAAGTATTTGTAAAATTAACATTTCTTAATAAGTAGAATATTTGGCGAATAATTGATAAAATATGGATGGGTGGAGTCTAATTTTTAAAGCCTAGGAAACTTTCTTCAATATGCCATTTGGGTGTAATACCTAAACTGACACCGATTTAAGTTTTATTTTAACACTCTTCTGTGTTCCTGCTTTTCATACGCGATTGGCTATTTTCAGTTATTCCTGCATTTCTCAGGTCCCTATAGGAGAATTTCTTGCAACTACTTGTAATAAAGTTACGAACGTTCCTATTTGTTTTTGTATAAAATCTCCGTGTGGTTTTAAAGAATTCTATCCGTTTGTTTATTGATAATTTCTAAATCTTGCACATTATTAGTCTTTTGTAGTGCCCTGTAACCGTTATTATATCTCGATTTTCTCAATGTTTAGTTTCACTCATAACTCTAGCAACACTTTGCTTCATATGTAGACCCTTGCGTTATCTGCGTCTTACGTATATCCAGATACATATGTACACGACTTTTGTGTGTTTAAATGTGCTTTGATGGCGCTGTTGCAAAATTCTCTCACTGTATGTAATGTTGTGCTGTTAATTGTTCTGTAACACTGCCGAAGATTAGATCTGAAAAGATTCGAACTTACACCTAGCGGATTACCGCGGCTTTGAATAGTACATCTATGAATACACAGAATTTGCATTATCCGCATAGGAACTAAACTATCGCCACCTTTCGGAAGAAAAATGGGTCTGATACATACCGGCTCACGCACAATTAATCGAAATCTATTAATTAATATCGCTTAAGAGCCGTATTATCTAATCAATATTACTAATACGTAATACTGTCCTTCGATAATTGTAAAATTCTTTAAACGAAACGCAATTGCTGCAAAAATTTTAGAGCATAAGCACGATAATTTCGTTAGATATTAAGAGATTCTATCAGCTCCGCTATCAACGGCATAATTTAAAATAAGTCCTTTATTTATCTATTTCGGAGTTCCGAATCCCTAATCATTTCTGCAATTCAGAGATAAAAGTATTGAGGTTGGACCAATTTAATTCCGCTGTTATCCTTACGACCATGAATTTTAAAAAGTTATGGAAGTGGAAATAATATATTCGGTGTGAATTATATTTCTATATTCAGGAGGCAAATTTTAACTTCGTTTGTGATCATGGAAACAGATTTAGTGTTTCTCTCTTGATTATCTTCTCAAAACAAATTTTCATAGTTTAATTTTTTTCAGCCACACTTAGAAATCTTTATAATTTAATTTATTTCATCCAAATTTTCTATAACCTACAAGAGCTTGTCAAAAATATTTAATAGTCAACACACACATTTAAGTGAATTCCTTTACGAACTGAAAATGAACATTACATTTTAAATATGACAGTAATTATCTTTTTATTTTAAAATATTTTTTTTTAACAAGTATCAAATTTAGGAGCAATAAAATGCACTTATTTACTTTCTTAAATAATATATTGTAATATTCTTTGGTACTAATTAATTTAATAATCAGTAACAATGTCAAGAAGCGTATAATAATAAATAATAATAATAATAAAGTAAGTTTATTTCCAACCAACAAAAACAGTCATACAAAAAAAATTGTATAAAATAAGATATATTATTGTCGGAGGAAAACACAAGGTCTTTCGTCAAGGTATAGCAGAAGCTAACCTTGCTCTTCCCGAAAGGCCTGGATTTACCCAAAATCAATAAATTCAGTATACTGTCTACATCTAATATTCTGCACTACAACATAAAAGAAACATCCGTATGTACATAGGTATAAAGTTACAATGGTAGTATACACTAACTTACTATACATTAGAATTAAAGAGGTAGTAGCAGCAACTATTGAATGATTGTACAAACAATTAACTTATTCGCTCACACGCAACCGAACACAAGCCCAACTCCTATGCCAACGACAACAAATAGGATCTAAAACATGATTTGAATGTATCCACGCCAACCAACCTAATATGCATAGGAATCTTATTATAGATGCGCGGTACTTGGTAAGAAAACGACCGCTCAAAAAGTGCAGTGCGATGCGCTGGAGGTGTCAGTCCCTCTCTAAACCTCAAGTTTAGCGTGTGGACATCAGTTCTGAATAAAAAATTTTTATGTAAATACGAAGGACTTCTCTCCACAATGATTCTATGAAACAATGTAGCACTCTGCAGCAGCCTCCCGTGCCTCATGTTTAACCATTTAAGTTCAAGCAATTTATGCGACACATGACCCCGCCTGGGAATTCCAAAAATCAAACGTATACACGAATTCTGTACCCTCTGAATACGATTACTACATGCATTTGTTAAACCAGGACCGTATACAGGACAAGCAAACGTGAAATGCGACAACACCAAAGCATCGCACAGATGCCTCTTGGTATCCAGATTGAAATACTGGCGGTGAGGATAGATTAATTTTAAATTCAGATATGCTTTCCGTACTGAATGCAAGACATGTGCATTAAAGCGAACACTATTGTCTAGGATCAAACCTAAATTTCTGCATTCAGTTTTAATTGGGGTACCGTTGATCTCTAAATGACATCTTGCAGCAAGAAAAGGTAAGGCAGCTCTATTTCCAAACAAAACAATACAAGACTTAACCGGATTTAATATTAGGGCATGTTTTTTGGATATTTCTGCGAGACTATCAAGATCCTTCTGGACGCTCATCAAAGGTGCAGGAAGGTCAGAAATCGCAAAAGAATGGTAAAGCTGCACGTCATCGGCATACATATGGATCTTACACGTACGAAGACATCTGTGCAGAAAGGAAGTATAAATATTAAATAACAGAGGAGCCAGAATCGAACCTTGGGGGACTCCGCGACATACACCTCTAAATTGGGACAAGCTACCACCTACTTTTACACATTGTTCTCTGTTTTGTAAATAAGATTGCAGTAATGTAGACGCCGAAGAAGATAAACCAATATATTTGAGAATATTAATTAGCAACGAGTGGTCCATGGTATCAAAGGCTTTACTATAGTCCAGAAGAACCAAGAGATAAGATCTACCTTTATCCAATTCTCCGATCAAGTTATCTGTTATATGCAACAGCGCCGTTGTACAACTAAGACCAGGTTGAAAACCTGATTGAAACTCGGGAACTATATTACTGGTAGTAGTATATTGTCGCAACTGGCAGTTTATGATTTTCTCAAGTAATTTAGAAAACACTGGTAGCACAGTTATAGGTTGTAAGTCCTTGAATTCTTGAGGACTAGATCTTTTTGGCACAGGTGTGACAACACCTCTTTTCCAAACGCTAGGGAATATATTAGTGATTAGACATTTATTAATCACATGAGTTAAGTAAGGTAATATCACAGGACAACACAGAAGCAACATTTGCACCGTGATCAACCCCAGAAGCATTGCTTTTTATTTCCCGCAGGAACTTATGGACATCAGAAATATCAACAGTACTGAAATGAAATTGCTGATTATTGGTATTTAATTTATTGTTCTGATAAAAGGATATGATAGAGTTATCTACGTGAGCATTCGGTACCTCATCCAAGAAAAAATTATTAATTTGTTGCGCATCCGCCAGATGCGCGCCAATTCCAGATTGTTCCCGACGTCCAATACCTAGCGATTTTAGTTTTAACCATGCATGTCGCGGGGATAGACTTTTGAGTGAGAATTAAAGTAAGCTTTTTTTCTCGTTTGACTACATTTGTGGTATAATTACGCAGTGTTTTATAATATTCCCAATGATGCGTTAGTTTAGATTTTCTATACTTAGATAGGGCATCATCCCGAAGACGCATAAGTAGTTTAATGTTGTCCGTGATCCACGGTGCAGGTGAACGGTTTATTGTTATATGATGAAACGGAGCAAACCTATCAAATAATAATAAAATATTACTGGACAAAAAGTCAACTTTGAGGTTAATATCGTCAATGTAAAATACTTGTTGCCAAGAAAACGTGCCAAGGGAGTACAGAAAATTGTTCATGTGACACAGGTTTCTGACAATTCTATGAATCGGATATACAGAGTCGGTATTAATGTTAAGAACACAATAGACTGTATTATGATCTGCCAGAGCGGAGTCATCCACCCCCGACGTGTCAACTGAAAGCCTATCAGAGACCACAACCACATCAATTAGGGAAATAGAAGTACCCGTTATTCTAGTTGGTTGGGTAATAAGTTGTTGCAAGTCAAATGATTCCAAGAAATTGGTGAAATAATCTGTATTCGGACTACTAGCATTTAATAGGTTAATGTTTATATCCCCCAGAAGAACCACGAGATCATGTGCAGCGTGCAACGCGCCATAAGTCACCTCCAGAGCATCACAAAATCACGGTAGTACATAGATGGGTGCTTATAAAAAGCGCCTACCGCTAACAATAGATTTTGAAATTTAAGAGTAATACAAATTTGTTCAATGTCGGTACTGGTTCTAAAATATCTGCACTGAAATTGATCACGATAATATATACACACGCCTCCCCCCAATGACGGACGATCGCTGCGAAAAAGCCCGTAACCCTGTATATTCAACGCATCTACAGAGACGCCGTCGTTTAACCACGTTTCACTGATAGCAACTATATCACAATTCTTTTTATGTATCAATTCAGTTAATTGATTAAGCTTAGGTAGAAGTGAGCGAATGTCCAAGTGAGCAAGCGATAATTTCCTAGCTGACATTACAACAAAATAATAGATAATCCATTATTTATATTAAATTACATAAAATTACAAAACATTATTCACATACTACTCAAAGAAACATATGGTAACACAAAGAAGATGAATTCCAAAGTATAAGAAAGCAAAAAACCAAACTAAAATACGAAAAAGTTACGTCTCTCTCTTTCCTTTTTTTTTTAAATACAAGCGAATAATCACAAGGCCAGCTCATTGAATGCGCACTGCAGCCAATTTACGTAGATTTTACAATTAAGTCAAATCAGATGTATTTTTAATTATTCTAATTTTATTGTTTATTTTTACAAATATTTTACCTTCGCTAGACCAGACAGATCTAGCACCGAACTTCGTCGCCGCTTCTCTAATAAGTTGGTTATTATAGGCGGTTAGATCTTCCCTAATAACTATATTAGATCCCTTCAGTTTCTTCTTATTCGCATAGACACGTTTTTTCACATCACGACTAACAAATCTAACTATGATGGGCCGATGATTCGGTTGCTTGCCCGGTAGTCGGTGGCAGCAATCAATCATGTCCTCAGACACTTCGACGCCCAATTTGCTGAGACATATGCCAGTAACTGTTGTATTTATATTCTCCTTATCATGCTCAAGGACACCATATATTCTTATACTGATTCTACGGCTATACTGATCTAAATCGTTAACAGCTTTCGTGGTTTCTAACCGAGAAGATTTTAGCTCGATTTCGTCGATTCCACCTTGTTAGTTAAGGCCTTGACTTGCTCTTTATACTCTGACACAATTTCTGAACGAATTGTCTCGATCAACTCCTTTTTTAGAAGATCGGAGCAAAGTACTTTTTCCACAATTTTCTTTATAAGTGCTTCTTCTTCAGCCGTGGAACGAGTAATACGCAGATCTCTGCTATCGGTAGGCATTTTATATATTTAATACACTTGAATAAAATAAAAAGGCTGCAGCAAACACACACGTCTATTCACTACTATAGTACATTGCAGAATGGCAGTATGTAGTTCCTTAGCAATATTTTAAATTAAAAAAATCACCTATTCTTTTTTTCTCGATTGGACTTAGTGACAATAAACCTTCAAATATTACTTTAATAACATACTACTTCTTTGGACATCTAGTATTTACACAACCATCAATAAAAAGACCAATGTGCGAAAATTAGAAGTATAATGGATGTACAGAGTGACGTTATTTAATGTGGACGTATTCCACATCATCAGTATTACAACGCAAGAGCTTTTGCGACAGTCCTGAGCCAAGCAATGTACAGGTCGACCAGAATTCCATGGCAGTTACGCCTAAGTCAGAAAAATTGGGTAAAAGTATGACATTCCAGCACTCAGCTATGATTGGCGCGCTGATATAAGAGGCGGATCTAATGGCTCATGCGTTGGAGGGTACACTTTCCTATAGTCAGTTAGAATACACATGTATTGTTTATGTGTGTACTCGTGAGGTGGAGTAGGAAATCTGTAACTAAGCAACGATGCGAATCTATCCCCACCCACGTACTGAACACATCTACAAGCACAGCGCTGCCCATAGGCCTGTGATTTTTACTGTATAAGCCTAGAGCGATTATTCACGCTTGTTATATTGTTACCTTAACAATAGATCACTGCCACGCCATTCTGGTCGACCTGTAGCTTCGAACGCTACTACAACAGTACGGCAAAAACTGCTGCAGAGTTTTGCTTATTTATTCCAATACGAAATTTTAAATTACAAATAAATTATAAATCATAAAGAAAATTTAATCTTAATCTTTGTATTTTATAAGTAAAATAAAAATTTCATTACTTCGTTTAAAAACTGACGTAATTTTTTCGTTCACGAGGTGATATTTTCATGCCACGACATTTTGGAAAACTGAATCTCTTCAAAAAATGACTAGATAACAAAAATACGCCAACATGATGTTATGCACGCTATATGTCTTTAATTCTTTTATACTTTCTTTGATTCGTATCACATCTGCTGTAAAGTACGTTGTATTTCACCCTTAAAAATGAATTAGATTTGTTTGGTAAAGAGCTTGCTCATTTGTTTAGCTTTTGGTTCGTCTTCTCCGTATTCCATTTAAAGATAATTAATTGCTAACTAAACATGTCTAGAGAAAAGTTGTTTGTATTTCTTTAATCGGTTGCAATGACATGAGGCATTTCTTGTTGTATCAAAGTTACATGAAGGATACTGTAGTTTCCCCGTACTTCTTGAAAACGTTTGCATCTATGTATAAAAGACAGTTGCGGTTTACTTCTAGATAATTTGGATCCACCATATTTCACACGCAGCGTAGAACAATGTACTACATATACAGGGTGATTAGTGAGAATGGCCTGTTAAAAGTATTATACAAACGAAACAGAATTGTAAAACAAAATTTTGCAGTTGGATATGGTTGAATATGTACTATAACGTGAAAATATTTTTGAATAAATATCACTTCCGGTTAACCGGAAGTGGGCATCAACTTCGATTTTTTAAATAGCATGCTATGCAATAAATTAGAAATTTAACTTCTATGATAAATTCTACACATATTTCATGTGTCATACCCTATACCTAAATACCATTCCTTCTGAGTTATTCGCAATTAAAGACAAGAAGCGACAGATACCGATCTTACTTTATAGTGATATTACGTCACATAGGCATAGCAAATTTTGTTTGTATTTAATTATATTATACTTTTCGTATTGTCCTCCGCAGGGATCGCAGAATATATCTCGGTTCTATTTCTCTTGAAAGGCAGCTAGGAATTACGGGATCAGAAAAATGAAGTACTTCATCACTTGCTTCTTTATTTATTGTGAATATACACGTATCTCGCGCAAGAATATGAATCTCGGAAAGGAACACAAATAATTGTCGCATAAATTTCGCACAGGAAAAATCTTTTGAGAATCTATGCTGATAGCTGACTTATTATCTTTTTGAATGTACTGTCGATTATTTAGAAAATAATTCTAGATAGAGGAGCAGCTAGAAATATTGCTGGCGGAAATAAAATATTATTACTAAGTCTAACGGACAGTTATGTTGAAGTTCATTTCAAAGTTTTACGAACTCTACCTTGAAACCGACCCTGTGCCTCAGCTGTTAAAACTTCAGCAATCTGTTGATGTTTTGTTGTATTATGATCCTATGATACATCAATTGTTTCATTTGAAAGAGATTTTATTTGTTGCCACAAAAATTAGCATTCTGTGGAATAGAATATAATTTTACGCCGTAGATCTATTTACATATGGATCGAAAATCTCGATGTATACTGTTAAAACTTTAATATGAATCGCGAAAGTAATCCAACATTCATAAAATAAATACGATACTTAAACAGATATTTCGTATGTGTTAAAATATTATACAATACCAAGTACCTTCAATAGAGGTAGTCACGACTACATATTACCATTGCATATAAAATTTTTAGTTTGGTTGCAGAAAGAGTTGGCAAGTAGAATGACGAATCGCTGGAATTTTATGGTAATGTGTTTCTTCTACACAGAACCAGACGTATCAATTTAGTTACCCGTATTTTGAAAGCTCCTCTGAACATTTGCAGTTTTTCCCACATTAGTATCGAACGCGACGGCCGAATTACTCAGTTCAAAGCTTGAACGAAATAGCGCCCGTTGCCTACACACGGATGTATTACCTGCGCTGCGCTGTTCTAGATTAGAACCGAATATCCAGCCGTTTGTGTAAATGCCTAATCCCTGTCAACACCAGTGCGTGTACTAGGAAACACGACGTTTCATTTCCTGTATCGTGTTAGCCTAGAAAGGAATATCAATGCAGTTATACACTATTTCATGCATAAAAACACACGAACGTAGCTTTTCAGGTGTGTAATCTTAAATGTAACGACTTTATGAAGTGGAACGGATTTGGAGTTTATAAAGTCATCTAATAATAATCGTATATTCTCTATCAAACTTTCAGGAAGATATTACATTTCTCATTATTTTTGATTAATATTACTTTATACACTTACCGAAATGTCTATAGTTCCATCTAATTTTGTAATTTTGTAAATTTGTGGGAATTACATGGAATTTCGTTTCTAAACGTATAGAAAAATAGCAGAGATACTATTTTGTCAACATACCAACTGTTGACAAAATAAGACATGTAGGGAAAGTATCTGCCGTATAAACGCATAAATACGAGCGCAACTTCTATAATTCCAGAGAGTTAGGCAGACATTCTATGAAATCAGGCATTACGGCATTACTTTCCCGTGCAAAGAAGTTTAGAAGCAACTAACATCATATCAACAATTTTATAAAGTTAGGTAATTGCTACCGCAATAATCCCGCTAAGTGATCGAAAACTAACTCGAAGGCAGCGTTAATTGATATTTCAGTTAGGCTCTTTTGGTAACGTAACTACGCAATAAATAAAATGTAATTTAAGTTTACCAGTAAATAACAAACGTGTAGAACAAATTTTATTCGGGAGTAAACGTCTTCGGTGCCTAAAAAAGGTTTCAAAACAACCCTTAAGAGAGACACAAAAAGGCAATAGTGGAATTTGCGCAAGATTATATGAGGTGGGATCATCAGCGGAACAGCGCCATCTTTTTTGACGGGAAGACTTTTAACATTGACTGGTTTAATGGCTTCAGATATTATTGGCAGGATTTGAGCAAGAACACTGAAGCTGCGATAAGCCGAAGTTTTGGTGGCGGTAATATAATGGTTTGGAAAGCTTTTACCCATAACAATAAAATAGAATTACTTGAAATGATTCGGATAGACTTTTGTGAACAATAGACTGGATATTTCAGCAAGACAATGCAACTACCCATAATTCCACACAAACAAACCAGTGGTTTTATCGAAAAGAAATCAATTTATTACAATGGCCTGCTCGCTCGCCCGATCAGAACCCCAATTTGCCGGAGATATTAAAAAAACTAAATATTACGTTTGAAATTCACATATAGATTTTTTGTACAGTGTACAGGATAACAACCAGTCAGATTTTTCTAGAGACAGTCAAGATCACTGCTCCTATTAGTCAACATAATTTTTCAGAAATAAGTCTTATATAAATTAACTTTGACAGTGAAGGTTATAAGGCTTAACTTATAATATGGCCATAATCTCCTTGGTTGTAGTAACATACAAGAACGATATTAGTTTCTGAAGCAGTGTGCCTTTCTTTGTTGTAGAAAAGTTTGTTTTTTTTTTTTTTTAATATGTGGTGGGTGCTTAGTTGCAGCGACTCCGTAAACTGTATCGCTTGTCTGGCTATCACTGCAACTCTGTAGGTGTAGTGGTTAATGTAGTTAATTCACATTTCCACACGTGTTAAGGATATTTTTTGGTTAATTTATGTAAACCTTCAAGGGCGACTGTTTTTAACACGTGCATATTTTTACGAATCCATTTAATATTTATAAAGATTTCCTCCTTTATCTGCTCAATTCCTAATTTCGTGAATATCAAAAACCTTTTATTTTGTAATAAATCAACGTCTTTAGAAAGGTAACTAGTTACATAATATAACTAAAGGAACCTGCAGATATACATAACAAATAATTTGGTAACATGGTGTGTTATACTTACAATAGCAACTATACTAAACAAACTTAGTTATACCTATTTTACATTTACAGGATTTCAAGGGATCCCTCTAGAGGTATTACTATTATAGTGAAGCTCTTCCCTACTATCTAAACTTCTAGCAGCTTCATTGTAAGGGAATATACACTCAAGTTGTTAGTTATTATAATATTGTGTACTGTAACTTATATTTGCACATTCCAAATTCTCTGTTTAAAATAAATTGTTGTAATACTTTAGCATTGAGTATCTCATAGTTTCGTTAATTGTGCATATCACACTCGTTTATGTCGTATTGGTATTCTTTTCTCTGCTGTGTCCATCCAGATGGTGTTATCTTTCTTTTCTTCAATATTATTCCCTTAGTTATTCCAGAGGTCTAAAGCACATAGTTATAGCTTTTCTGTGGGTATTGGTCTGGATTAAGATTTTTTTTTGTTTACCTTTAAATTTGGAAGACAGTAACGGAATACTGCTAACTAAAATAGTATTAACGCTTGATACTCCAAATAATCTTAGGCGAGATAAAAAGGCCCCAGTTATTGATTAAGTTCTTTATTGAAGTATAAAATTTTTGTTCGGGAATGCGAACTTCTTCTGGACAAACAATTAAACTTTTATACTAAATAATTAACATTAATCGACGTAAAATTTTATAATGTATCAAAAGTTACAACGTCGATTAATGTTAATTATCTAGTATAAAAGTTCAATTGTTTGTCCAAAAGGAGTTCGCATTCCCGAAGGAAGATTTGACACTTCAATAAAGCACTCAATCAATAACTGGGCCTTTTCATCTTGCCTAAGATTACTTGGGGTATCGAGCGTTAATACTAGTTTATTTACCTTTAAACTATTCCTTTTATTCTGTCGCTGTTATATCATAAACTACCATGTAAAAAAGGTATGCACAAGCGAAGGAAAAAACTACATTCAAAACCAGGCAGAGGACGTTGAGGCACCTACGTAAAATATGTTGAATAAAAAAAAAAAACAGAGAACAAATACACATTAAGCACTTGGTTTACTATCAGCTTTAATAATAAATGTATATATCATTTATACAAATATAACCGCTTAAGGCGGTATGAAGCTACATAATAATAATCCAAATTGAACAACATAAAATATGATGAAGGTGAAATATTAATTAATCAAACAAAACACAAACATAATAATTTAATCTAATAAAACAAACTCTAGATGGATACGTGGTAATTAACGATAAAATAAAATCAACCCACTGTTAGTGCTAGCTTAATTCGGAAATACATGTTGATATTTCCAAAGGTTAAATCATAAACAGATAAAACATCGGTATCACCAAACACTGCTACTTTGATTCATTACTCGGGGCACGCATTTCGAGAACGCATGGGTTCTCATCATCAACCGAATACCGAATGAAGAAATAAAATTAAAACTATCACTATAAACGTCCCTCTCATCTAGTATAAACAAGCATAGCATGCGATTCTTTGCCTAAATCGAACTAATAGCTAACCCATGTTGAAAAAGGACCGTGATTTCTTATATTATCGAACAGAATAGATCTTCCAAGAATCGACGGTTCTCCATTCATGAGATTTTCGTGTTTGTAAATGTAAATACTTTCGTACGCGTCTAATTCTCGTGGCTTATCAACGGCTTTTAATAATGTGTCACTGTATATTTCAATATGATGGCCGTTTTCAATTAAATGTTGCGCTACTGCGGACGATTCCTTTCTTCCATAGAGAAAGTGAGCTAGATGTTCTTTATATCTAGTCTCTATTGACCTTTTTGTTTGTCCGATATAAATTTGATCACAGTCTTTACATGCAATTTTATACATTCCAGACTTCTGTCTCATCTCAGGTTTGTCTTTCGGGTTGCCTAAAAGATTTTTTAACGTGCTATTGGTTTTATAACAAACATTTAAATTGAACTTTGAAAAATGCAGCTCAATCCCTTGGTTATGGGGTGGAAAGGTAACGCAATAAATTTCTTTTCCCGGTTATTCGATGGGACCAAAGTAGTGGAATTTCTTCCATTGATGATGAGAACCCATGCTTTCTCGAAACACGTGTCTCGAGTAATTAATCAAAGTTGTGGTGTTTGGTGGTACCGATGTTTTATCTGTTTATGACGAGCCCACAGTCCTTGCACTCACTCGGTTAAATCATATTTAAATTAAAATGAGTTTAAAATAGTTAATTACGCTAAAATAGTAATAAAATATTAATAAAATTTACGAAATATCACGAGAAGCAATTCGTTGAGGAAAATTGTAGCAAAAGTTGACTAAACCAAAACTAAGTCTAACGGGTCGATGGCCGCAGTGGTTAGGCGGCTGACTATTGTTGTGAGAGGATGATAGATACCGGGGTTCAATTCTCTGGAGGGACGGTGACATTTGTTCAGAGAGTTTAATCCCGGATCGACTTGCCATTCGCTGTTGGGAGCAAAGTGATTAACAGCGCGGCATCATAAATGGCGATATGATGCTGTCACAAAGCCATTTAAACACAACTTACAAACACTAAACTACATCAAGAGTTGCAGTGATAGCCAGACAAGTAATACAGCTTACGGAGTCACTGCAACTAAGCACCCACCACACATTAAAAAAAGTAAATTAAAATGTATATGCAACTAAACAGCAGGATAGCTTCTAATAGTTGAGCGTAGATTTTCACGACCATCATTGACTGCGCTGAAATCTTCCAGAAGTTGTCGCGTAGATAAGTTTACACTTATAAAATAAAATAATCAAAAGTTGTGATAAAAAATTATAATGTGCTATTAAAGATGTGACTGCTACTTTTTTCCAGGCATGCCAACGTTACCAAACAAACTTTTACTAATAAAGAGAAATACTAATATGTATATAAACTACAGTAAAGATATTGGTTCAAATATTGTAAATCCTTTAAAATCACAAACAGAATCATGTGCAAGTACTAGACAACAGTAATTTAGTTTAGTTTTTATAGTTTAGAGGTCTCATACTGATATTACTCAGGAAATTTAGCATTCTAAATAAGGACAATAATCTGATGCCGAAAAGCAAAAAGAAGCTAACTATTAATCCTAGTTGCCTAGTTGTTTTTCCAGTCTTATGAGCAAGAATTAATTAATTGTGCTAAGGGAAGAAATAACAAATTGGATCCTTTGATGTAAAAGAACCGGTACCTGCTTCTTTCGTAATTTAACTTCATAACTCTCCCAGCTATTTATGGATAAAATTTGTGTACACACCCGTATAGACAGACACTGTAAGCTTCCGTATAGTATGTAAAGCGCAGACAATAAACGATTGCCGCAAGGATTAGCGATGCAAAACGGCCGCCATTAACTTGAGCGTATTCTGCGGCCCAATCGACAAATAAAGCGCACGCGGTACCGTGTACTCCGCACTGTTTGCGGGCAAATATTATCCCATTCAGTCAGAGAGGGTTGCCCTGGTTTTCCCATCGGCATGCAAGTGGTTACACGATCATGTTGTACATATATGTATATGTATACACTATGTTATGTACAATACAAACAAGGCAGGCACCCGTCAACCAGTTGGTCGATAAAAATCAGTAATATGTGTAGTCTCTTTCGTATCGTTTATTTAGCGATTGTTCGTTGTTTGGTTTATTTTTCGTTTCTTGTCGAATCGCTTTGTTTCAGGCGCTTATTCCTCGTTTTGGGTGCCCGCACGGTGGCATTTCCGATAGGATTTGTTTTTTACCACTCTTATCACGATTACGTATATGAAAATTAAACCGTATTCGTGATCGAATTACAAAATCGAAGCTCGCTTGAATTGCTTGAAATCGTAACCGTGTGTTTATTGAGATTATTGAATTGAGCGACGGTAATTGCGTGGAAACCATTAGATATAACTTGCGGATGATTGTGTGGACGTTATTTATGTAACAATCTGGCAACTACAGCCAGCAGTATTCATCGCATGTGTTTTTATATTAAGGGAAGTGTCACTGACGGTTGGTATTTTTCCATTATTTGCGAATGAACAACCGCACAATTCCAACAAAGTAACAAATGTTATGCTGCCGTCATTTAATATTGAGATATATGTTTGCAATCTGATTACTAGCGTTCAGAAAAAAAGGGGAAGATTAATTTGTTATGTAATTGTGTTGTATTTGATATACGGATTTTGTATTCATACGCTTATATGTGTTGTATTACGAAATTACATCGTACAGAAACCATGCTTTTGCCAAGAAAGTATCTTTGGACCAACATTATAAAAATTCTTCTAATTCTAGATGAATAACAGTGTCCAAGGGACGCAAATATACAGAATTTTTATAAATCCTAGAAAATTAGACTAATTAGTATTCTCGTAGGTTAGGCCTTGTCCAACTATTAGTTGTTTGTGGGAAACTTGAAAACATATTAGCTTGTAATAATATTTGTTAAGAATGATTATATACAAGAAATCGTAAGCCTAATATTAAAATTAATTAATGTTATGCTATAATACACGCAAATAACCAAAATACTTTATAGGTATATTTTCCTTAGTATTGAGAGGGCTGAATCAAAATATAACATTAAAAACACCGTGTTCCCCATTATTCGTTTACATTTTAACATTGTGTTTACATAACAACAACGCAAATTTAGCTATATTATTTCATTGTAAGCAACATAGTACTTAGACTGCAAAAATCGGTGGCAGTGGTGGTTGTAAAATTTTCGGCATGCAGGTCACTCTGATTGGATTATCTTGTTTGTTTTCCGTGAGTTTCACATTTGCTCACACGTGTTTTCATTCTTGCGGTCAACATAATCTAGTATTTTAGCAGGTGGTGTTCACTTATGGCAAATCGCAGTTGTTAGAACTTTCCACACAGTTTTTGGCACATTTGTGGAGAATCAACATTACAGAGTTTGTCAAAAGTGTTTTTTCATACTTCGGAATTAAACTTGGCGATCTGAGCAAGGTTTGGGCTTCCCATAAAGTATGTTAGGTTTGTGTAAAAGAACTGGAAATTGACAAAATAGAGCTGTTTCAATCGAATGAAGAGTAGCAAGGAACCATTGAGATAATTGGTACTTTTGTTGTGTTGATGTTACTGGTTCTAAAGAAAGATAAACGCAATTCAGTACCCTAACCTAACACCTGCAATTCGCCTGGTAGGCCATAGTCAGGATCTGCCTGTTCCTGTTAATCTGGACATGTCAATTGATGAATCCGATAAAGATGAGCCAGTTAACGATGAGTTTCTGTGTCTCGTAAAATGGTACATCAGTTATTTAGTCACACCGAACTAAATCATTTGGTCAGATATTTTGACAACAGAAGATAAAGCTGAACTGCTTGGCTTTAAAGTCAAACAACAGCACACGGTAGCAGCTATAACTTCATTTCAGGTGCAAAGGAGAAGATAACATTGTTTTTTAAGAAGAATAGGATTTACTATATTTTTCGAGTATTGCCATGAATGAATTCGGAATTGACTACAAAAAAACACTTCTATTAAACAACGGTAATACCTATGAACATTACCTGTTATTCCACTCATGGATGGACGATCTATGGTGACTTAAGTGTATCTTGCGTGATTCTTAAAAATGCTTCTAGGAAAGTGGTTTTACTAAATTCCCAAGATTCCAATGTGAATTGGTCTAGAAAGCATTGGCCCCTATTCAAACTTTAACGCCCGGAGAAAAAATATCTGATTGATCAACACAAAAATCTGCTCTCTCCATTACACATAAAATTATGTCATATGAAGCAATTTTTTAAGACGTTACCTAAAGATAGACAGAGTTTCCAAATATTTGTAAAAGTTTCCATATTTATTTAAACCAAAATTGGAGGTAGGTGTCTACGTTGTGCCTGATATCAGAAAAATCATGTTTGGTTCCAAATTTGAATTACATATGACCGTAAATGTGAGAGATACTTGGATTGCATTGAAACACATCGTAAATTAATTCTTAGATAACTAAAAGACTAAAACTATCAACCCGTTGTTGCCGAAATGCTGTATTGTTTAAAAAATTAGAATGTTTAATGAGCCTACGTCTTTGCTTTTTACTTACAATTCTTTGCGGACAAGTTATGTGCTGTCAGTGGAGAGGAAGCGGCACATAGTCATGTTTATGTGTTCCCTTGCTTTTTACAGTGGTAATTAAAGTTGATCTCATCATCGAGAAACAGCGCTTAGGAGAAAAACCTATATCAAGTGAAGAAAATATGATTATTCGAAAACATAGGTTACAGTTATAAACTGGTAAATAAAAAGATCGTCGATGTCTTCATACCGAGACATCTAAATCGAGAGAGTGCACACAAATATTCCTACAGTTAACCCAAATTATATGAGTGATAATAATAATATTAACAATCCTCAAATGCACTATAAAAATCCAGGACAAAAAGGAATGAGGATTGTGCACAAATAGTAGTAGCTGCGCTGAATAACAGAAAAAATTTAAGAGAGAATACACAAGTTAAATAATTCATCTTAGATTCGGGTAAATTTAAGTGTATCTCTACTTACAGGACCAAATGTTAGAAGAAGAAGAAAGCGATAGCAACAGTTCACCCAATCAACATGGTATGTGGGTCAAATCTTACTTAGACAAATATTAGTAGCAATAGAGTAAATGCAATGAGCACCAAAAGAGATACAGCTGAGTGCTAAATATCAACATGATATCAAACATATCGCGGTATCTACACATTCATCTAAGTATTAATTTAGCTTAATATAGAAACAATACAGATTCTGGAATACACCCTATTTTTAGAAAGATGCACCCTAGTGATGTAGCAGATCATCCTTTATGTATAGAGATGCAGTGCTGCAGTGTATACTGTAGAATTGAATATTTAATTAAATGATATTAAAAAAATAAATTGTTAGGTTAAAAATGTTAGGTATTAAATATTCAATTACAGATTATCTGTTGTCTACTACCTATACCGATAAATAGGTTTGGTATGGATTAGCACGCCATTTTATCGCGGACAATACTGCATTTTCTCAAAAGCGAGAGTAGCTAAATCTGTAAGAAATGTAAGAAATGACGCGTGGAATGAAAACAACGTTCTAAAAACTCTAAATTACTCTAGACAGCTTATGTGCTCCTAACATACATACGTTACTCCTACGAAGTCGGTCATTTTCGTGTCTGATTGTTGTAGACACTTTATAAAAAAGCTTCACGTGTTGGCTACAGTTTTTAAATCATTTCAGTCAATTTGTTAGGAACTAACTGAAAAGCATAAGAGAAGCAACTGTTCCTTTCTATAATAAATTATTCATGTGGCTATTGTTTTTCATAATATATCGGTTCTTGTTGTCGTACTAAGTATTCTCTCATCATCGTGATTAATGATGTACAAACTGCCAATTTGTCTGCTTTATGTATGTCTGTGATAATCAATAATCTTACAAATGGCATTGTTTTAAGTAGAGAATGCCAATTACAATCGTATGTTGCATAGGCTGTGTTCCCAACATATGTACATATAATAATATAACCGACCAGCTGTCAAGAAGAAACTACCAACCTTAGGAGAAATACTAGGTAGAAAGTATATACATATACACATATAGGCGAACGGGGAAATAAACAACTTCATTTAATTATGAATCATTAATGATATGTCATGTTCTATAAATCAAAACGTGATTTAGGGATGTTAAAAACATGTGTAGACGATACGCATGTTAGTTGAGATTTGTTTGCTGTATAGACGAGACAATTAATGAGTTAGACTCATCTAAAGATAGCATTTCTAGGAATTAATTTAATTCATGGAAAACTTAGACGCTTGTATTACCGGTGGACACTTTACCTGAAGAAGAGCATAAGAAATTAGACTATTAAATGTATATATTATCAAATGTAGAGAATAAATAAGTCAAACAAAACTGTAAGCAGCCAATTCAACATTATCCCGGTACAAAAAGAAGAAAGATGGTACAGTAACAAAAATGGAGCTAACAATATAAAGAGCAGCAAAAGAAGCAATATTTAGGGAGCTCGAGGCCGCAGCTTTAAATATTTAGCATGAACATTGTAGCTTGGTTTTATGTATTATTCAACCTAGGTTAAACATGAGCACAATAACATTAGTCAACTATTAAAGCTAGCAAAGCTTAGCAAAGAGTCTTAAAGCTCCCCACAACTCCATGACCCTACGTTATGTTAGAAAACCACGTAGTTAGAAGGAACTACGTGACGATCAGATCGGTAAAGGGATTTGCAGTGCTACTATCGGCTATTCTCTGGTACCTACTGAAAAAAGTTGTAACGTCCAAAGCTACGCGCAGATAACCTTCACGTTCACCACCATAAGTTTGTTACCTAATGCAAAATATCGTCAATCAATAGATGTTGTAGTTAAGGAGAACGAATCGTCAGCCATACTAAAACAATACTGGTCTCATTTATTAAAAGAAGGAAATACTGTCTGGATACAGAATTCCTAAATCGAGATCCAGCAGCTGTACAGGAACTAGTACTAAGAGCGACAATGGCTTTCTGGAGATGTCAAAGGTTGTTTGAGATAACATGGCGACTCTAATCTAAAATGGTATATTGCTTAGATCAAATGGTAATTCGTGTCATGGTCACCTATACCACTGTAATATGGAAGCCCAAATCCAACTGAAAGATGTACCTGCTTTCCAGTCTTGGTGGAGATAATGCTCGGATGGAACACCTAAACATATGCTAGTACAAACTAACAGAATTAGATTACCGCATCTTCTCAAGGCCACTTAACCCGATATCTAAAAAATATTGCAGATCTCCTAACAGAGATACAGTCGTTAGATAAATCAACAGCTTTCAAATTTAAGATACAAACTACCAATCACGTTAGTATTTCCGAGTCGTAACGAATGGAGTTCCGGTGGACAAAAATTCGGAAATGAATCACTTTTATGACACATAGCCGGAATCCAAGATTGATAAAGTGGTGGGAGATAGAGTTTATGATCCGAGTACTAATCTATCAAAAGTCTTACAGTTGCTTTCTCACGATATTTCAGTTTGGAATATAATCTGAAATGTGCAAACATATTATTTGTACCGACAGTCGGCGATTTCAAAAACCACCTCATAATATGAGGCAAAGGACAGTACCTCTCTGTGGAAAACAATACCCCGCCAAATTCAAGGAAAGAAACTTGTAAACCTCTCACCAAACAGCAACAAAACAAAATTCTGTTGAGCATATACTTTCTGACTGCGAAGCATTAGTCCTGTTAAGGTTAGAGCATGTAGGAGAATAGGATATCATAAACGCGGTACTTAAACCAATCCCAATCGCTAAAAATATTGGATTGAAAGAATAATAGTGGAACTGAAAGATCAAATTGGATCACTAGATCGTAATGTGGAAAAGTGCTTAGAAACCTAAAAAAACACAACTCTTTGTTAGTAAAATAAAGTCGAAGTCACAATATCAAAGATAAAACAAAAAACATTACAAATAATTTAATATTTAAACAAGTCGATCTCAAGTTTAGAAAGGAATCCAAAAACGAAGAAATATTTATATAGAGTATTCTATTTAAAATAACAAAATTGTAGTTTGTTTAGCAAAAATGGAACACTCTATATGAATGAAATTAACGTGCCTCTGATTTTTTTTCAGTATAACGTTTACAAAATGAGATATGGTACTTGGACGCACTGGGGAGACTCTGTAGAAGTATCTTTTCAGTTAATAAACAATATTCCGCTATAGTTTGTATCCACACTTCCCGTTTTCATTATATTCCCATTTTTTTTAATTGAAACTGACAGCTTTTGTTAACAAGAAGCACCGTACAACATTAAGTAACATCTATCTCAATAGCGGAACGATAACGTCACCTTTAATCAGATATATCCAACTAGCTTCTACGATCGAGTAGCCACCAATAGTGCCACTGACACAGTTCATTTCAGCCGATAAATCAATTAGGCCGTCGTACGTAAACGTATTTAGCACTAATAGCCCCACCGTTACAATAGGATCGTTTTATTTCAACACTGGAATTCCCATTCCGTATACCCATGCAAGTATCAAACAAGAAATCACAGAAGTGCGCTTCCATCTTCGTACAACAATTATTCCCTATGAAGAGAGTAGCGAAATTTGACAGAGTAATGGGTATTATTGAATTATATTGGTGACATGTTCGCATCTTCCGAATGCCTCGTCTTAATGAAGACAGACTCTAGTTGATTTGATTATCACCACTGACGGTGCGAAGGTGAATGGAAGTACGGGTGATAACCGCCAGAGAGTGAGCCGACAGTAATTAAATGTTCGCGATCGCACGCTTTCGCAACTAACTGTTGAGTGCTAAATTTTAGACGCAGACGTTATGCACGTAGGATAAATTGACTGTTTGCGTTCGCACAAGTCGGGAGTGTTCTGGTAAAATAATTAGTAATATCGATATTTAGGTGAAGGTGAAGGTTACAATAATAATCTTACAAAACACGAAAATATAAAGCGAAAATATAGGAAAGTCTCGTTTACATTAAATGCATCGTTAATATATACATATATACACGCTACGCTTTACGCTGCGTTTATCTGAAATTCTTACAACACAGAATTTAGTTGATGCTGATTATATTTAGTAAAAGCACTATCCAAAAACTTTTTTGTTTACACTGCGGTCATTCTAAACGTATGTAGGGCAATATTTATGTTCCTCTGCGATTTCTTAAGACAACAAGGCTACATTATGTGAGTATGACAAAGAACAGTATATTTGTAGCAAGATATTCAAACTGTCCTCCAAAATATTCCCACTCTCAGTTTCGCCTCATTGGACAAGGGCCATTCTGTGGCCTAACTAATAGCCAAGTTAGAGCTCATTTTTAACAGTCAGAGACTGGACAAAAAACGTCTCCCCAAATCGACATTCCAAACCTAAGACAATCCAATACTTTATCACTGTTTCAACCACTCAGGGGAAATGCCTACTGGATCTCAATAAGAGAAGTATCATCTCAAGAAGTGTACAATAATAAGTGCCACTTCAGCTGGGGGGAGAGGGTGGTAGAACACATCATTTGTGTAGCCTTGACCCGACGAGTTATTACTACCCTTGACAGGCTTCTCTGCAACTGGCTGATCTTAGAATCGTAGCCTCCAAGAAAGACCTAAAGTTGTTTAGAAGCTTACAGATTATTTGAGGCTAAAAGATTAAGGGTGTTCCTAGTAAATCTTATAGATCGCTTTAACAATCTAATCTAATGTCCAGTGATACTATATCTCTTTTCATTCAGCTACTTTCAATCTGAATTCAAAGAGTTTTAATAATGTTTCTCCGTGTTGGTGTTGAGTCTTTAACACTTTGATATATGAACCCGCATTCACAATCGTAACATCTTGCGAATGGCAAGTGTACCATTTCCTGCTTTTAATTTGTATCCTCTATCTTCTTATTAAACTATCGACAAGATCAACACCACCAATATATATGGTACTACTGTCTTATTATTATTGAACAGT
Organism: Holotrichia oblita; assembly: GCA_023690525.1. Taxonomy (NCBI): domain Eukaryota; kingdom Metazoa; phylum Arthropoda; class Insecta; order Coleoptera; family Scarabaeidae; genus Holotrichia; species Holotrichia oblita. The sequence goes on along the minus strand of CM043015.1, from coordinate 178,337,931 downwards.
TAACTTGTAGGTATTACTCTGTTTCTCAGTCATAATTTTCCAGTAGTTATGTGAAGAAACCAGTGTGTAGTAAATATGCAACAATGCGCAATGGAGAGTTAATTATTCTCCCTATATTAAATCACTAGTTAATGTCGAGTTATATGCAAGAGACAACTATAAAGGCATTGATACCATCTTGTTTCAATAATTGTTATGCTTTTACTAAAGAGGCCATAGAATTTAAAACAGCCAGCTGAAATATGTTAAGTCCCTTAAATATTGAGTAACCTGGAAATGTTCAGTAGTATACCAGGTATTTCATAGAAATCCATCGAAAAATCTTACTATGTAACTTCCTTTTGAGTTATCTACAAAATTTCAAGTTACGTAAATATGTACTGTACAGAGTGCGGTCTTAGAATACATTTTGGCTTTGAGATTTACGATGTACAATTCAACGAAGAGCATTCCCGCGTGTATTTTATACGACAATTTATACACACCCTATATATCCATAATTATGCACAAATACCAGCCAATGTCGCATAATCGATTACTACCAGGATTGAAACATAATAAAGGAACCTGCTATTTTCAATAGAGTAGGAGCTTGTAGATAGTAATGACAAAGTTTTTGCAAGCTGGAAACTCCTACATCACTTGCACTTTATTTAAATCTCAAACTTCTGCAACCTAGTTTAAGTTGTTGTTATTAACGCGATGGGCGTAAAATTAAGGGCGAATAAATGTTCGAAGCAGTATATATGCACTCTGGTGCATATAGTCTACAACTGTAATTTTAGCGGTAACATAGAAAACTTTCTTGGCAAAATTCTGGTCGTGCTTACTAGTTTATATGTAGGTATGTTTATTCTTGAATGTTATAGAAGAAACTACTAATCTCAGCAAAAGTTTAGATAAATATACTACACACATGGCAAACCCTAAAAGAACAGATACATTTTTTTAAGAGAATTTAGAAGCCTTTGATTAAACTATGTTCTAAATTTATTATTGTTAAGTTACGATTTTGTCGAAAACGATGAACAGGATTATTTTGATACCTACCGATAGATTTTTCATTTTATTGCCTTTTACATAAAACGAAGTAGGGAAAGAAAAAAAAATAAACATCATTAAAATTTGGCAAAGTTTATCTTTATAAGTTACATATTAAATATCTTATCTTTTTTATAGGTGTTTGAAATATACAGGCATCTCAACAAAACAAACACATTATCGTTGAAATCAGAGATTTGCGAAGAAAATATCTAAAGAAATCAAGTATTGTGTCAAGAGAGTCCATTCGCTGTTGATGCTGAGTTACCTACATTAACCTTAAAAATAAATAAAGAGTTTAGTACAAAGTGCGACGTTATAACATGCATCTTACATTCACTATCTGGAAGAAACATAAGCAACGGATGGTGAAAATATGTCAACAGTCAGCAAAGCATATCAAGTTAGCAATTATTCTACACTGTGGTAGATGCCAAAAATAGACAAAATAAAGGACAAAAAATAATAATAATGAAAGCTATAAATGTGTTCATTGCGAGTATAAATTTATTTTATTATTACAGCAAAATCTCCTATTAACGGCCACTCTCAAAAAGGGGAACATTCAGCAACAATTTCCTCAATTAACTATTAATGTTTACGAAATGTGTCCTCTTTATAACGGGCACAATGAGAAAAAAACAAATACTACTGTTCAATTAAATTGAATTTTTTCAATTAGACACGTTCAACATTTTTTTTGCGGGTAAGCAGCTCAGCTGTACCAAACAGATATTGTAAATTGGAAAAACAAGTTGTCTGAGATCATCAAACAATACGTACCTGAAAATATTGTTAACATGGATGAAACCGCTTTGCTTTTCTGCTCCTTACCTACATACAACAGCTTTTGTCTAAACGAAAAAAGTGCACTGGTAGTAAAGCTTCGAAAGATCGTCAGACAATTAATTCTATTGTGTGATCTTTCACATCTCTCGGTGCTAAGTTGTTCCTTTTCATGTGATAGAGAGAAACACCGAAAATAATTTATTTTTAACATGTTTTCGAACGACAAAATCTACTACGAGTAAATAGAACCACCGTGGTGGTCAGCAATGTGAACTATAATTAGCAACCAGATGTTACGCAGATGTTGAACAAGAAGACCAAGATTGTCCGGGACTGCTCCATGCTGTCGATACCAAACTGAAGCTGCTTCTGAATGGATAAGCGTTTGTCCACGAAATTTCCATCGTAAATTTTTAATCCAAATTTTTATTATTTTTGATTGCATGAAAACCAACAAAAGCGCCAACTAATTCGGAAACAATTTTCTCTGATTACGTGAAGATTTCCATCAGGTTAAGAATGGCTATTATGTTAATTAGACAATTAATTTTTACTAAATTTGACTTTATCACCGCAAATAACTTCTTAGTAAAATTTTCAGCCTCTTAGTTTCTTGTAACAAATCACCCATAAAATATAACCTTTTGATGAATTTTACCTGGTAACTTAATTAGTAACAATAATTTTTGTAGTGAGTAATGACAGCCACAATCTCCAATTGAAGCAGATGAGCGAAATTATGTTATTTTTGGTTACACCACTGTCAATGATTGCGTCCGAAATCGAAGACCAAGGGGCCGGAAACTCCATTGGTTGTATCGATACCTGGAATTAGATTAGAAGACAATTATAAGATATTTAAATACGCTAGTTAGCTATCGATAGGAATCACTGTTTGTTGATTTTTCTTTTCTATCAATTTCGTAAACTGAGAGAGGGAATTATAACATCCACTTCATTAAATTGTTGTACTATTTGGCTATTTCAAATTTAATTCCTATCTACAGATAATTTTGGTCAGTTTCAGTTTAAAGTAGGAGTTAGCATATTTTAATATTTAGTTCACGTAGCAGCGCAACGTTCAGCTGACACTCAACCATTCGACCAAGTATTAGGATAGAAACCTTAATCAATAGATGAATTAGTAAGTCAGGTTTACGGTTAAATATATGCAGAGTGGAGATCACGATGAATAAATATCGCACTGTTATTATAGCGGAATATGTAATACTATACATTCAGGTCTAATAATATATTGGATGGAATTTTACTTCATTGAACATACATCCACTTTAGTATGCAAATTCCTAACGCGCTCGTCCATTTATTTAAATACAAGAGCGATGCGAACTAATTCCCGGTGATGAGAAGTATACCACTTTTTCGACGCAATAAATCCGCCAATTAAATTTTATTGATATTTTGAAAAATAAATCGTTCGCTAGACATGCGTAACTAAATTTATAAGGAGTGCGATAAATCTAAGCAGTTTTTCCACCTACTTTATAAAACATTAATCATTCTGTTGTGGCAGATTTACGTTTGCAGCGACACAAAAACTAATTCTGGCTAATAGTGAACAAATCCACCTGCATTCAAGCGAAAATGAAATAAACAAAATTCCTATTTATTGTTTTTAATTCGATATTTAAAGCGAAGATGTTTATAAAATCATCAGTCAATTTTAATCCAATCGCTTCACTCGCATTTTTATTTGATATATGTTACCTTCTGTTGCGTATACGAGAAAGTGTTGTTTTCATATAAATTCAGATCATGCGTCTTGAACTAATGGACATATGTAGATTCTTTCTTATCCTACTGGAAAATACCGAAGGTTAGATTTAAACACCTATACATCATAATACCAATTGAAGAGTAGGAAAAGAACCTATTCAACAGGTTTTGTTCAGAATACTGAACAAAGCTAGAAAGAAATAATACGAAACAACTAACGACTATCTAAGAAAAATGAACATAAATAAATATTTACGTATATAGCTAGTATTATTATTATTAGTATTATTATATTAAGACTTAACTATCGTAGTAGTAACACTCCGTTACCTTTTTGGACGAACTGCTACCTAACCAAACAGATTTCAGCGTTCTATTAGCGAAATTGAATATTAAACAAATTCTGCAAGAACTAACATCTTATTTCAGTCACCAGTTAACTTTATGTGTACAACTTATGATAGTGTTAGTAGAGAATGTGATATTTCTAACTACACACTTAATCAGCTTATTCTAGAAAATTTAATATAAACATCCATAGTTAGTTGCTTTATGGTTCCATACTAATAATAGCTCTAGCCAAGCTCAGCCTAAACTGAACATCGTCTAGAAGTTCACTTCTGCAAATTAGTTATTCAAATTTCATCGTCTGTTTGTCTTAAAGACAGTGTAAGAATCTACATAAAAGTCTAGGCGTTTCTTAGCAGTATACAACTTTAGTCATATTTTCTACCTTTATGGCAGGTGACTGACAATTTCTTAAGGAAAGTAGAGGTGATTCAAACGCGGCAAGAAAATAATAATAATCATAAATTCAGTTCTAAATTTGTTTGAGGTCTATTTGCATACTAGTGATGAAGAAACATCTAACAATGAAGTAGTGCTTAAGTTTATTTTAATGCTTAAGCAATACGGTATAAAATTTTAAAATAATTCAAAACACTAGAAACCTACTTGGTAGTGTTTTCGTTACTCATTCAGCTCTAGAGAATAAAGCAGCATTATTCTTATAGTATGTTATTCTTTATATTTGCTTTTTCTTTAGAAAGGGCTGCTTACACATAAACTTCCACAACGTAATATTATTACAATTTATTGATAGAATATAAAATATATTCTCTAGATACGAAAAGCACTACTATTACCGACAATTACAAAAAAATACCTTAGCTCAAGGCTTTTGTTTTATCTACGATATATTTTCACTCAACCATCTCGTAAAAGTGAATCATCACTTCGATTCGTGCTCGGAATAGAAGTTATTCCTGAGTTTTACGCAAACCTGAAGTTGATGGATTATTGGCGCGAAAGAGTTTCATTAATATTTTTCGCGCTCTTTTTGTTGTGCTCGTCAGCCTCACATCAAAATCGTTCCGTCTATATACAACACGTACAGTTCCAATTCCACGTTAACGACCTACTTGGTCGGTCTTCTATACTTCAACAGCAACGTCCCAAAAATAAATCATATACGCGAGTCCTCTTTTTTAAATGTTGTTATAAAGCGATCGTAAACTGTTGTCAATTACGAAGATAAATTGATAAGTAATGTACTGTTGGCTGTATTTTATAAACCAGAACACCTGGTTATTGGATATTGTAGCGGCAACATTTTCCCGGGGAGTAATTGCTCTCGATGTAATTGATTAACGGGAGTACAGTACGTTACATTCAGCTGTATCGTCAGAGGAATTAATAAAAGAGCTTTTCGCTTTAAAAGCATATTGGCGTATGTTTTTCGAATGTGTTTTATCTATTGTGTAATAATTTCGTGTAATAGTAGTCACACTTTCAGCTAATGTTATATTTATCCTAGCCTATACATTTATACGGTTTGTGATATTCGTAATGTAGAAAGATAGTCTTACAAGTAGAGCAATAATTCTCAAACTTGTCAACTATCATGCGGTGGTAAAGTTTGTAAATTTTGCATAGTGACACTTTCAAGTAAGCCATGCCAATTTGGACAAAACAAATTACAGACGAACTACTCTTGATTCAAATGTTCGGTTCTTTTGAACAGAACCACGGAAGTGTACTTTTGCATCTGATGTTAGAGCCACGTTCTCACGTACCATTAGTTCATCATTTTTGTCCATTCCATTTTTTTGGGAGATGTAGAACTCCTGTTTTACCTACCTTATCTAATTTCTGTAACAGGCTGACTGTAGTGTCTCCAAACAATCACATTCTCTGACAATGAAATGATACGGAGAAGAACATTTTTTTCGTAAAAAAGGTGATTAAAGAATGAGGGTGATCTAAAATAAATGCTTTTCAAACATTCCTAAGTAATATCAATTAGAAGCAGTATTTAGCAGTGCTTCGAAAGAATTTAAGGAAAGATAAAGATAAATTCCAGAATTCAATTCACAGTGGGATATTTTTATTTCTGTACATTTCTTAAGAAGAATAAGAATATAATTTTGTAAAGCCTTAGTTTGTATCTTGTAGAAGATTGGATTAGCATATAAGAAACATATACGAACAGAATTTTATGAGTGTTGTCTGCTCTTAAAGCTAATTTAATTAATTTACATGCATGCTTATATTTTAGACACCTCCTTAACAGAATTTATCATGTTAATATCAAGGAGAACAGCGAAGCCGTAATCGAACAGCGAACGAATACAGCTTCAGCGCGAAACGCTGTAGTACTGGCGTAAAAATAAATCCAGCAGCGCAAGAAGTAGAGCGCATTAAAATTTAAATCACCACGGGAAATTGTATAAATTATGGCTAATATCGTTGCGAACATATTTTGCATTTTTATCAAATTGAAACATCACTCGGTCATACCGAAAAATTAATAAGTGTTATGTGAAATTCATGAATTTGTACGCGGTCTCTTAGAACTTTTGATGTATAGCGCGAAAAACTTGTTTTCATTAAAAATATTCATATCTGAGATTAAAATTCATGTTCGGTTTTAATTAGACCATGTACGAATTTGAATTAAATAATTATTTTATTAATATACGGAAAGAACGATAACATCTAATAGGGCTTTCACTTGATACTAACATAGTAGATATAATTCTAGGTTTAAATCAGAAGCTAAGATGTACGTCGACAAACAATTTTTCTAAATTCTATTCAAACTTATTTAATGACTCAATCTTCGAACACGCTTATATATTGGTAACTTACAGAGAGGACAGTAGTGTACAACAGTATGTATGACGTCAACACGTTTCGTATTATTGGTTTACTATCGGCACTGGAGCCAAAGGGCCTAAAACATTTTATTTTTATTGCGGTGAGGGCGATAAACTGCAAATATTTTAACGGATTCAATGGATTTGACAATTACCAACTACTGCTGCTAGTACTAATTCGATCATAGCGTGCAAGGAAACCGTGGAACCGCGTGGAAAAAGTCCTTTAGACTGATAATTACTTTAGAGGCACATTTTTGTTAGTAAATTGTGCTGAGATATATTCCTCTGAGGTGGTGAATCTGAATTACACCTAATTTAATGAGAGTTTTAGCAGTCCAAATAAATCTCAAATTATGAAAATCAAAATTAATTCGGACCGCTAATCAGTACATCACCTGAACTGTTGAATAATATTAGTTTATTACTGCCTTATGGAAACGCTAGCCTAATACGACGGTTTGGATAGGTTTGACTCATTATTTTTCAAGAGTAAAAAACAGGAAAGGATATACAATCTCTCGTTCATGTATACTGCTTGCACAAACTCTATACATTCATTATCTTAAAAGCTTGTTTACACGTCAATTTCACTATACTGATACACATCTAATATGCACAAATTTTGAGTTTAGTACACCTACTTGTTTTCTGAACTGTAACTGATTTAAATCAAGCGACCAACTGAATCTGAAATCTTTATTTCATGATCTACTATAGCTGTTGTCGCAAATTCTGGAATATATTTGGTTCGAATAATTCGCACGTCAATAAAGACAAATTTCGGAAATAAAACTAATACATTTACACGGTATATACATAATTTTTGTAAAAATTTCGATTTTCATTTTTTGCCATTGAGATAAGATAATACACCGTAGGTTTTCTCGGACCAAACACACATAATTACCTTAATGGATACAGTTATCTCTTCCTACAATAATTACTGCAGTCCTGGAACATCACCAACATTTAGGAATGCAACTCATGTTCTTCCATTGAAGGTACCATCGCCTTTAGAAGCTTTTCAGTATTTTGCGTACAAATAAATTGCACAGCCCCATCTTGGTCAACAGAAGGAATCATAATATATACATACTATATATATAACACATCTGGGTCACATATCTCCAAAATTCGAGCTTTAAAGTTAATCTTTTAATTATTAGCTGTTTCATTTGATATACATGTGGAAATTTATCTGAAATTAAATAAATATCCACTTACAGCTCATAATAGAGATGCTGTCATTCTACCAAAGCCGGAGGTGATTAAATGGATCAAATAATAACAGGACACATAACCAAAAGACGAACCCCTAGCTTTTTCTATAGCGTTTTGGATATTTCTTGTTTGGCAGCGCATATCATTTATTCTTGAAACAATCTCCAAAAATTGTCGAAGGTTGTTTCTTCAAAATCCAGGTAGGGGCCTTTGGATACATTCCATAATAAAAGGCAGTAAGTAATCGTTGGTCACCGATTTCTTTCGAGAATCGCCAATACTAAATCAGCATTATTTAGCTTTTTATCTCTACTTACTTCTGAATACTTTATGCTTACAACTTATTAGTGAATACACATTTATTTACTATCGAAATAGTTTTATATTCATATAAACTTAAAGAGCACCGAGGTAGTTTAATGTTACGACATTAAAGTTGCAAATGAAAAGCTATTGTGCAAGTGAAAAGCATGTGTTTGACTGTCGTGTAGAGTGAATGTCTGATAGCATAATTGCAATTGAAATGTATCTAGTGGAAAATTGGATATACTAAAGTACATCTCTTTATGCTGCCATGCAAAACGTATGTAAAAGAGCGCATTTATTGAGACAGAAAAACTGTGAAGAAATACGACGTGTAGAATAGACCACGATCATATTTTGGTCTATAATTTGAACTCCATTGACTCCTTAGTGCTGAAACGTGCCTTTAGCTCGTGTCCTTAATCACAGATCCATATGCCATTGCTCCGACATCTAACAGTATCTATGCATAATCAATGTCTATCATAATCGACATCAGCCTGTGTAGTTATGGAGTATATAGCTTACTAACTGATTTTAGTTAACGCTCTAAATAATTCCGTTTTCTGTGAAAAAGTGCATGCTAACATGTTTATAATTTTGTTAAAAGAGAATTTCGAGACCGGTGAGATGGTGAAACTTACCAGAGATAGCAAATAATAATAGATGCGTGATAATCTTGTAATAGCACACGGATACGTAAATGATTTTAAAATAAAAAAATAATAAATAAATTACGAATTAATAATTATCATTGTCTCCCCGACAAACAAGGCGTTACACTGCGTCATTAAGTTGATGAGGTTAGCTTACATACTCCATAAAATAAGTTTAGTCATGCTAATGTATAAAGGATGAATTTTATTCACCCCGTAGTACAAATATGCGAAAACACATCACTTAACAATGCTTCAGAACATTTATCATGTAAAAACACCGAGTATATTCCTGACATTAACTGATTTCATACATAATTCAGTATGCTGTGTTATAAATATTCCATTATTAATACTTAAAGTATGTATGTAGTCTATGAGATTATTTCCGACCGCGGCGTTGCCGTCACTCGTCACCACGCGACAGGCTCTTACTTCCCGACTGTATACCCCCTAATAAATATTCCATGGAACTTCGAGCGCCATAAATTTATCCGCCACTCCGCATCCGATACGGTTTTTGTCGTGACTTCGTGTGGTATATAGTGTCCGCTGTTCCTATTCAAATGTCGTGCGGAAGGAAAGGCATGCAGCGGATAAAAACGTTCATTTAAGTGATGACTTATTTTATTGTAACATTGTACCAGTTTGTGCGTAGCAGAACAGCAAAGATAAGCAAATCAAAAGTAAAAGTACCCTTGAAATTCTTGGTCGTATTAGAATTTGTAATAGAATATAATGGTGACGTATCTAATTTCTATGTGTCAATTTTGATTAAAGTCTAACATGCAATAGCTAAGGGTGTGTGCAAGGAAAGTTGATGGCTCTAAAGCGATGTATTCCGTTTATTCTTCTTTCTTTTATTGTGGCTCAATTGGCTAATTATTTACTACAATATAAAAGCGTATATATACTGTAAATCATTAGATCATCTTATCTGTAATGCATTATCTTAGTTTTGACGAGGGTCCCTGCTGGGATCTTATCTTTCAAACAGGGTGCAGTATGTTGCAGTTGACGACGGTGTATCTACATGTCTTTCACTAACGAGGGGAGTGCCACAAGGATCAATATTAAGACCTTTATTATTTACTATGTACACATCATTCCTGCCGCGGGTGGTGAGACATACTGCCATTGAGATGTATGCGGACAATACACAGATTTATAAATCCTTTCTGCCCGATGAATTGGGTGCTGCGGTTCGGGATATCCAGGCCGACATTGATAGTGTCAACAAGTTTGATGAGGAGCATTGTCTGGTCCTTAATCCTAATAAAACTGTAGCAATTTTGTTTGGTAATGCTCAACGATGTGAAAACCTTCAGGGTGGGATTGACTTGAGGATTGGTGATGATCGGATTCGGGTTGTTGATAGTGTTGGGTATTTGGGTACGACTTATGATAATAGCGTCAGGTTTAAGCAACACACCTCTAAATTAATTAGAACTGTTTATGCAACCTTGAAACTTCTGTATACCTACGTATAGGAGCATGTTTCATTGGCGTTTGAAGGCTTTACACTGTCAGACCTTAGTTCTTTAATTTTTTACATATTTTGCCCCTCTTTATGATCCATGTCTAGATAGATCTGATGGTGTTCGTGTCCAAAGGGTACAAAATACGTGCCTGCGTTCCATTTTCTCTTTAAGAAATTATGATCACAAGTTAATAGATGTACGATGGCTTAATATGAAAAACAGGCGGCTTCTACAGAGCTACTACTGCCTGTTTTATAAAATTATCCTCCTTATCTCTACAACAAGATCACCTTCAGAACGGACGTGCATCACATCAACCTTAGGATTACCAGTCTTATTACTCTACCCATACGTAGAACCGCTCTATACGAACGAACGTTTAGTTATAATACGTATAAATTGTATAACTTTTTGCCAAGTATCTTTAACAGCATGATACCCAGTAGATTCAAACGCTCTGTTTTTGATATGCTGTGGAACAGTTGAGCGATGCTTATTAGCTATATATAGGTACATATTATTATTCGATATCAAAATTGAATAATCTGTTTGTTGTTATAGGTAAAATAGACATAGTGGCAATTATTAATTGCATAGTTAGAAGTACGAGATTGATGATGGCTAAACATGATGGTTCATATTCAACCATATCCAACCAAAAATTTTTGTTTTAGAATCCCGTTGCGTTTGTTAAAGTCCAACATTGCTTTCCGTGATGAAGTAATATGGAACAAACCTTCATTTGCAATATTACAAACACGTTAATACAATATCATACATGAATCAAATCAAAATGACACACTTATGTCGTTTAATCCTATAAGAAATAGGACCATATACATAATGTATTCTCAGGCAGAGTACATCAAATTAGCAACTTATTGACACATCTACATATCTTTAATTTGTTATTTAAATGAAGCAACAAACCGTAAAGCAAACGTATGCATCAGTAAACAAAATCAAGCCCAGCCTGATGCACGAAAACGGTGGAAAACTACTATACTTGATTAATTTAACGCTTTTTTGGGAGTATTGGTCTCCGCTGGTGGTCACCATCTAAATCGGAACACACAAATGAATCCTTGGAGTACGTGTCTTAACCATTAAAATTTCCAAGACCTACAAAATACATCCCCTTCGATAACGATATAGTCGAGCAACAAAAAAAAAATCAAGGCGGTCCCAATAAGAGATATTTAAACCTACGTAGTCACTTCACACCGTATGAAAATCTAATGATGTGAAACAAACTTAAAATAATTCTGTTTTGTAATTGTACGTATCTTTTCACCCAGATATACTCGTATTTCCACTTCTACGTTACGTAAAACAGCAATTACCTAGAAGAACACTAAACACTTTGACCCACTAAACACCAAACAAGTTTTAACTAAAACACCGACGCGTTTCAACAGCAATGCTGTCAATATCAAGGCTATAATAAAACTAAATTAAAACAAAATCGACAAATACAGGTAACCTAAATGTTATGCACGGTCAATACGATACGCATCGTTAATCATCCGATTAACGAAATCAATGACGAATGCGGAATAGGTCCCTTGTCACAGTTCATTACACATGACTTATTTTTATATATTTCTAAACTTTCGAAAACATTTAGAAACTTACAATTGTTTATTTGTCTAATTAATTTAACATTCGTATGATCGATGTTGTGATCTGTTTCAAAAATGTGTTGGGCAACGCTCGATTTCTCAATTCTATTAAATCTAAGATTAGCCATATGCTCGTTGAATCTAGTTGAGACTGCTCTCCTGGTTTGCCCAATATATTTTTGATTCCAATCTTTACAATTGATTTCGTAAATACATGACTTTTCTAGAGGTTGTATTTTATCTTTTTAAGGTTACCGATGAGACTTCGTAAACTAGTCCCAGAACTGTAAACTATTCTGAGATCTAGCTCTTTGAAGATTTTACTCAAACCCTTAGTGATAAAGGAAGCGTAAAGGAGGGTCACAACGGGTGAAGCTTTAACACGACGAAAAGTCGTAGATTCTTTCACAGTTTTCTTATAATTAAACTTCCTCATTAACTTAAATTATAGATATACTGAGGCTGGAAACCATTACACTTGGCCGCATCTTTTATAATGTTAAGCCCTTTCTCATACCTCGCCTTGTTCAAGGAAAAAGTGAGAAGTCTATGGACCAAACAATTCAGGCTTGCCATTTTGTGTTGAACACAATGATGGGAATCTGAAGGAATGTAGCGAAGTGTACTGGTTTCCTTTCTATCCACGTCAAACTCTAATCTATTGTTATTTCTAATTACTAAAGTATCTAGAAAGGGTAGCTGACCGTTTTTTTCTCTTTCACAAGAGAACTTTATGGTTTCGAACCGATTATTTAATCTATTGAGAAAATCGTCAATATTACATTTTTTAGTGTCAAATATAGCAAAAATATCATCCAGATACCTCAACCAAACCCTAGGAAAGTATTTGCTCTCAGATTCTAAGTCCTTTTCAAAACGGCTCATGAAAAGTTTAGCCAAAAAGGGCGACAAAGAGTTACCCATTGATGTTCCTTCCAGCTGTTCATAAAAACTCCCGTTGAATTTAAAAATGTTCTGTTTCATACAGATGTCAGTTAAGCGAATATATTCCTGGACACATTGTTGACTCAAACTATTTTGAAGCAACAAGTCCTCAAGGTATGTCAAGGTGTCTGGAATCGGTACACTAGGAAAGAGAGAACTAACATCAAATGAAATCAATATTTCACCCTCCAGCAACTGAATATTTTGAATTTCTTTAATAAATTCTAACGAATTTTTTACTGCAAAACTAGGTTGCTGTATTGGCAAATTATTAAATTCATTGGTCAGCCATTTGGAAACCTTATAAGTCGGTGCGTCAATTGCCGAAACAATTGGCCTTACCGACTTGCCAGGTTTGTGAATTTTAGGTAAACAATATAATTTAGGGATAACAGGATTGGAACCATCTAGCTCACGTCTAACATCGGCAGTAACAAGGTTGTTACAAGCTTTAAACACATTGTTGACGTCTCTAATCATATTCGGTAAAGGATTTTTTGAAATTGACTTATAATAATTAATTACAAGTCAAGTTATTCCAGAACATAAATTATTATATTTTGTCAATTGCCAATTTCTTCTACTGAAGAAGTATTTTTGACGAAAACACATTAATTTATGTTCCGGAATAAATTGATTTTTTAATTAATAGCTGTTTCATTTGATCTACTAGGGGAAATATATCTGAGATTAAAGAAATATGTACTTACAACTCATAATAGAGATACTGGCTGTAATTTTACCAAAGCTGGAGATGATCAAATGTATCAAATAATAACAGAATACAATATAATCAAAAGACGAACCCCCTAGCGTTTGCCTATAGCGTTTTGGATATTTCTTGTTTGACAGCGCATATTATTTATTCCTGAAACAATGCTTAATCAATTGTCGAAAGCTGTTTCTAAAAAATCTAGGTATGGGCCTTTGGATACATTCCATAATAAAAAGCAGTAAGTAATAGCTGTTCACCGATTTCTTTCGTGAATCGCCAATACTAAATCATAATGATTTACCTTTTTATTTCTACTTACTTCTGAATACTTTATACTTACAACATATTAGTGAATACACATTTATTTACTACCAAAATAGTTTTGTATTCATATAAACTTAAAGACCACCGGGCTATTTTATATGGCAGACGCAAATCCTTTTTTCCATTACTTTAACTAAATGGTTAAAGGTATTTTGTGTCGAATGCAAAATAAACATAAAATATACTATCCGACTAGTCCATATGTCATTTTGGGAGTGCGGAGGAAACTTCATTCCATCTCCTTGCGAACTGTCAAACAGCGGACAGGGAGAAGCGGATATATTTTGGCATCGATTAATTGATGATCCCTGAGTAAGTCAATGAACTCTTGACAAGGTTGCGGACTTCTTTGTTCGGGTGCTGAGGACTAAAACAGTATGGAGTCACTCTTTTGGCCGAGTTTGCCTTTTGGGGTTGTCCCGCCCTTGCAGATGGAAAAAAAAAGTCCATATGGCATCGTAAGTGCTAGTCTCTAGTTGCAGAAGTAATACTGATTAGCCTTAAACTTCAATTAAAGCTGTTTGGGTAATACTTCAGTTGTATGTTAATAACCTTGATTTCATCCATTTCGTGCTAAATTCTACTTCTTGATACAGATTCGAACTATAAGATACTTATTAGTTAGTTAGCTATTTTATAATTCGAATAATCGTACAAACAAATATTATATATTAATCATAGGCTGATGGGGGACTATGACGATATCGTTGTAGAATATTTATCAGCGAGAGACAGATTCCGATTATTCCCTATTCACTATTGCTCTTTCGAAGCGAAGCTACTTTCCTTGATAAATGTGACGACGGAGCTTGTTGGTGTTCAAGTGGTTGATTGTATGCTATCACACTGCTGATTCTTTCTTGCCAACCTTGTAAGAGATACATCAAGCTCGTTTCAGTGATGTAGTTTTTCTAACTACTCAACATTAATTTATTTTTCTTCAATGTGTTTAGGGCAACTGCTAAATAGAGCTGTTCTAGGATTTGTAAATGGATGAAAATTTATTTTCTAGTAGTACATATATATTGAGTGCGATATTCGTTTACTTGTTGTTATTTTACTTCCTTAGAACTATTACCTTAATCTGTTTTTAATGGCTTCAGTAGCTATTAGATGCTATAAAATTAAACATTAGAACTTAGTATTTTCAGTGAAGTGTTTTTAATGTCGTAATAACTGTATTGAAATTATGTAGGTTGCTTACAAAGACGATTTGTGTCGTAACAATTGATCTTTGCGCTCTAAAGTTCTTTGTTTAATATAACTGCTTACAGTAATAAACATAATTGCGCTCGTTCGGTAATATAGCTGTTTATAAATTACAGGCAAGGCCTTGGACCTTGTGGTGGGATGTATGAATTGAAGCCATCTGAAATTGTCCCTGTAAAATCATATATTGTGTTGACTTAGAAATGTGTATACAAATCATGAATGTAAGCGTATGTTTTTTCTTGCAGCCGCTGTGCAAATTACAGGGCTTTACATGAGATATTTTAATACTCTAGATTACTTCAAAACTACTTTAAGCCCGGTGTGGAAATTAATATCCAGTAAATCATCATAAGTAGAAAAAAATACAATTTACTCTAAGTTGAACACTTTCCATATCTCTATTGTTGATGTAAGTTTTTGTTATTCATATCTGCTTTATACTGCATGCGCGGCAAGTTACAGGATGAGGCCCATTTTCACAGCACCATGGGCTAGGCCAAGGGCACGCTTTTTTATTGTAGTGTCCACAGTAAGCCTAATCTATATTGTATCACTTTGAAATTTCATTTTTTAAATTCGTGAATGTTTGTCGAGAACAGTATTAGTAATGCGTAACTGAATTACTCATTCTCTCTTAGCTTCACTAAAATTGATATTATTTTATAAATTTCGTCAAATCTTTTCGACAAGAGCATCACTTTATGCTATTTTACGATCGTACTTAATTGCGGATTGCATAAAATCCAACAACCTACTCGGAGCACATTTTTAGAATTCATTTCAGAGACCAAGTACCTATATGATTGAGTTATTTCGATTTTACTACAAAACGTACATTTTTAACGTAAACTCGTAAACATAAAGTGGCTGTAAATTTTAATTAAAAAGAAGTAAACCGGCCTCGCCGTGGATTTTTAGGAAAATGTTGAAACTGCGTATGTTTGTAACCATCGTATAGGAAAATAGAATGATGTAATCTATATATTAACCAATGAAGCATGATCAACATAGGTTTGAAAAAAAATCTACACGTGAGTAATAAAAACAGATACGTACATATATACACTATAGAAACAACACAATTATATTCTTATTTACAAATACATTAATTTATCTTTCGGGCTAGTTGCCATAAATCTGTTCACATATTTCTCTAAGATTTTGACAGAACAGAGTCAGTATTAATTAGAGGATTCAAAAATATCTCAACTATGCAGGCTTTCTACGATCATCAAGATGGTATGGAGGTCTATACAGGAGTTATAAATTTATTTCGACCCAAATACATCCACCAGCAGAATATGTATACACATAGTTTTCTTCGTTTCATCACTGATATAAAATTCTCTGCATTTGTGTATATGAATTCAATCAACAAAGTAATCTAATTGAATTAACTGTTACTTGTGCATGTCGGAATTTCGTTAGTATAGCAGGGTACAGATTAAAAATGTTTATCACTGAAATAGTTAAATTATTGTCTTGATTTTAGTTCGCTTTCTGAAGGAAATCCCAGTTTTAGAAAGCAGTAAATTTTTATATTGATTAATTGTTATTTCCTAATTGTGCGGTTATGGTGTATGACGTAATTTTTTTATCACTAGTAAGAAAATTACAAAGTAGGTATAACAAAAACAAAGCTGAAAAAGAAATCTAATTGCCATTACAGGGCGGGAAATATTTCGAGTGTTATCCGGTTTGCGAGCTTTTTATTTACCTACTAGTCCAGTTTCCTACCGTATTTTTTACTGTTCATACGATTAATATATCAACTAATCCAATGTAACCACCTTAGGGCTAGCATAAAATAGTATATTCTTCGATAATTAAGTGTGTATAGGGAAAAATCATTAAATTTACAGAGCTATCGTGCAAGTAAATTTTTATAGACTATAATTAAACAGAGCTATAGAAGCAATCACATATATATACCTATCAGACGTATTTAAAAATACGCGCTCTTGTAAAATATTTCATTTGATAATGAAATTTTATATCTAAATGCTTGTTTACCTTTAACCTGGGACAAATATTTATACCAACATAAAACAGAGGTACTATTACTTCACCTATGAAGTCATAAAAGTGTACATTATTGAAACAAAACTATAAGATAACGTAAAGTACCAGAAGCGTTCTAAAGCTACAGTTATGGAACTAATGTTTTAAATAGCTTTCATAGCTCATTGCATTCGCAGCAAATATTACAGATACATTATTTTTTTGCCGTCCAACTTATATACAAATCATAAATCGCTTCTATCACTTAAATGGTGTGTGTTACTGTTTGCGTGAAATGCGTTTGTTATAGTGTTATAGTTAATGTATTGTTAGTGTTGTTTGTGAGTTACCGGTGGTCAGTTAACATTAATATTTACTATTTAGATTTACTTGTTTAAATCATTATCTAAATGTAAATA
Organism: Holotrichia oblita; assembly: GCA_023690525.1. NCBI lineage: Eukaryota > Metazoa > Arthropoda > Insecta > Coleoptera > Scarabaeidae > Holotrichia > Holotrichia oblita. The sequence goes on along the minus strand of CM043015.1, from coordinate 178,320,304 downwards.
GTTGATCTGCACGCGATAGATTTTAACGTGTAAAATGATGTGCGAATATGGTGATCATTTATATCCGAGTAAGTCAGAGTGTTTGCTTCAATTTTCGCGTAACGATTTGGTGTTTAAACCTGGGATATTTGATATTTTGTGTGACATTGGTAGCGTTTTTTGCATCCGCAGCAGTATTTAAACTCGTTCCTTCAACCGTAGGTAAGTGATTCTACATAGAGTATGCGAAATTATGCACGCACATTAGATTTAGTTAAGGTTAAACATTAAAAACTAAAAAAATTAAACGGCTCGTAAATACTAGATACCGCTAACAACGTTATATTGCAATCGTCTATGATTCAATATCTGCTAACTGTTCTTGGCAGTTGACGGGTGTCCGATTTAAATAAGCTAAATACCATTGCGTTATGTTTGAGATATTTAATAAGACTATGTTGGTAGCTGGTAGCTCATAATTTCGTCTTAGAATATTGATTACAAATACTCTTATAACTATCAATAATTTATGAAAAGAAAGTTTGCTGTGTCACCAATATTTTGTAGTTTAAGATTTACATTTTTTTTAATTGTGATTACATTTTTTTTTAAATTCACCTTAGAAACAAGCCGAGTACTGATTTTACAATACATATGTGCATTTATAGAGTAGCAAAAAATGAAACTTTTATTCAAAGAAACGTTCTATTCAACATTAGTCCTTTTTATAAACAAAAAATTAGAGTAGAATTAACAAAAAATTGATTTTTTTTATTTCAGAACTAACTCTTTGTAATAGTCCTTGTGCACATTACTTTTTAGAGCTATTTATCATGGCTGTCAACGATTCTTTCTTTTTTGCTATTATAAACTTTTTGCTGGTAGAAGATGGAAGTTAAAATTTTTATTATCTACAACATCTTATTTTTTTAAACGTTCACCTTCATCCAAAGCCCTATCAACATAATTATTTTAAATGAATATATTTATGTAGATCCTGTTTGCTTTTGTCGATGTAACTATTTATTATAAACTTGTGTTCCACAATCTCAAAGACATGCTATTGAAAATAATTAAAGTAATATTACTTTTTTATAATTTCTTCTTCTTTTCCCCTGCCCAATTTTCGGTCCAAATAACTGGGTGTTTGTATAACCTCTTCGGCAGCATTTGAAAGGTAGCTTTTCTCTACCATCGGCTATTTCTTCATTCTAAACACACATAGTACATTTATCCTGAATCAGTATTGCTGGCATGGGTTGCCAGATTATAACAACTTATCCGTATACATTAAAATATATCGCTGTAGATAGATAGCTATAGATGTTGGAATAAACGATCATAAATCTGCGGCAGGGTTTATTGACCAACAGTAAACGTGGATTCCTGGTAACTATACATTTGTTGCATTCTTCTCCATAAAGTTCATAGCTGCTTCAGCTCTATTATGGTGAAGCTAAATCTGTTTCTTTCTATTCGAGCACAGTCTGGCTTTTTCTTTGCAGAAAGCTTTTATGGCATTTTAGGTTTAGAAAATCTTCTCAAGCTGCTTCTTAGCCTCAGCATTTGAGTCTAGTGTGGCTTTCACTTCAAACGATAGTTTGTCATACCCACAACAAGTGTCGCTCTTAAGTGTTGGTCGTTTGAAAACCTGCTGATAAAATTTGTACGAAATATCAGCTTCAGGGTATTTTCGAACGAAACATTTAAATAGTCTATGAATATTAAGATCGGCGTATGTGTTTCAGTTCTAGGTATGTTAGAAGTGTGGATTGCTATGAAGTTTCGATCGTCTGAACTATATATCCTTAATTTACGACAGGTTTGCTTGTTAGTAAAGGTAGTTTCATCATTTTATTTTTATTTTGAATGAAATAAATAGTACTTCCTTATTGTATTTATTTAAATTGTATCTTTCAGACTAGTTTCGCCTAATTGTATATAGGCTTCTTCAGTGGCTAATGAAATATTTTTATTTGTTATTGTTTGAAGTGTAGTATTTGTTGCAACAAACATGTCCATAAAAGTACTCTGTTCATTTGGAATAAAGTAAAAAATGGTATCCGGTCGGTAGCTTCATACATTCTACGGCATCACCTTTTACTGGCCTAATACTAATAAGATTCATAACATACATACATATGTGCCTTAAACATTTGCGGTTTCCTTACAGAGTCATACTTTCTTGGTATGAAATCGACTTGCAAGAAAAGTAACACTTATATGACATCTACACGAGTAACAAACATTAGAGGATATATTTACTCGTATATTATTGCAAACGGGAATTTCACCTAATTTCCTTGTGCTGTTTGTAGTGCAAGCTTACTACTACTCCTAATTTACACAGTTACTTTTGTGGACGATCTTTCATCTGGTAGTAATCTGCTAATAAAGTTTTAAAACACACTAACGCACTAGCAAAAAATACTAAAAAACTACAATTTTTACATAGCACTTCGAATTTTTTCAGAAAAATTTTAAAAATACTTACAAAAAAATGTCTTCTAGCTAATACGACTGGTTTTGGAAATTTACAATGATAATAATACCATGCGGTGGCTCCAGCCAGGCTGGTATTTTCGGATTTACCTGAAGCCAAGTTTTCTTCGAATTATCTGGGTACGCCACTTACACTCTTGAGCGTCAATGAATATTTGTCCGTTTTCGTGATCCTGGTATTGCAGTTACAATATTATTATAGCTAGAGTAGCCAGATTCATAGATTTGCTTTATTTTCGGTTTCCTGTCTCTGATATCTGATTCCTTCAAACATCGTCAACTTGTTTACACTATATTTTGTGGTCGTAGACCCCTCTTCTTTTTATAAAAAACTTAATAATTGCGATGATTCTTTTTCCCACCTAAAACTCGAATTTTATATTTTAATTGTAAACAGAGGTTATTAAAAACCAATTTATTTGTCTCTTAAAAGAAGATCTGCACATATTCATAGATACCATAAAATTAACTGTAAATCTAAATTAACACATTCACTATGTATGTATACCCAATACGTAACATCATGCAAGGTTACTACTCGACAAAATGTTTTAGGGACGATCATCTTACTCCCGTTTATGTTTTTATTATAGTGTCTATCTATTATGTTTTTTATGGGTAAGGGTTGGTTTCGTTTTATAATATAATATGTATAGATATTTGAACTTGTACATAATTGAAACTCCGCCTCTAAACAGGTGGAAGGGCGGCGAAGTTTGTATCGGAATAATTTTTAAGGTCAAGTGTAGTTGATACTTAGTATTAAAGCCCTTTGACACAATTAATAAAACTAACTTTTTTTTTTTAATTCACGCCTAACAAAAAGGGAAAGGGGTGGCACAGGTTGTGTGGGAGATAATATGTTAGTTTCTTGATTTATACATAAACAATGGATGTGGCCACATAAATGGAAAAACTAAAATTTTATAGTCTACCCGGCCGAAGCCGCAGACAGAAAAACTAGTATTCTGTGATGCTAAATAATAATTTAAAGCATGGGAACATATTTTAAGGAAGAAAAATAACACAAAAACTCCACTACAATCTCACCTTGCTTTAGCAGATGATGATGAGATATTTTGGGATCCTATTCCAAATATCCTAAAAATTCAGAAACTTTCATCGTTAAATACGATTGACCATTATTCGACCATGTTTGACAACTTCCTGTTCTTACAAAATATTCATAAAAGCAATTCTGAAAATATATATTGTTACAAGATAGTAATGGCCATCATTTGATCGTGTTAGATCGCCAAATTATACTTCTGAAAACTACAAAATTTCGAAATACAAAGTAAGTAAAAACAACAAGTTCTAACGCATTCAGTGTTTGACTACCTTTCAACATCTGTAGGCAGTATTACAAACTATGGTTATACTCTACTATTTGTAACCTGAAGGACAAATAAATATTAATTGGTGATTAAACAATGATTATCAATGCTTTTGTGGTATAAAAGTATGAAAGAGCGATTTGAATGCTGTCCTCTAATACAAATTGTACTATATACAAAATATGTTTTTCCTAATTATTATTTGTTCGTATTTTGAAGGGTGGTGGTAATGTTATCAAACTCCAATTTCCTGTGAGCGCATTGTTTTAATTAATGCCTTATTGAGAGTTTACTTAGCCAGAAATTGTTCGTAGCATTTGTGTATCCTTATTTTTTTGATGTTATTCTTGGTGATCTTGATTAAACACACATGAATTTTGTTTCCGTTATTTACGTAGTCAATTTTAATATACACACCCATTCACGCTATGATTTCTAAATGTATTGATATAAAATATCGTTTTATTCAATTACAGGAAAAATATGAAAACTTCGCACAGATTTTATTATAAGCTGTGATTCTATATCTGTCATAAGCTTCAAAGAACATAATCTAAATCGCTGATAGGTTTTTACGTTTGCGGCTTTCTCCTTTTTGTGCTTTGTCAGCGAAGATTTAATTGTCATGTCAAACCGGGGATAAAATTAGGAGTTTATTAGACTTTTTACCGTCCAATAAAAATAATTCACGCCAACTTGATTCACGTGGAACGTATAAAAACGTAATTTTACGTGTGTCGTCGACGTCGCAATAGGGATATTTATTTTTGACGGCAGAAAATCAGGTTTTAGCCTTAGCGTGAATTTATTGTAGCAGTTCCGTGCGGTAATGCGAACGTATAAATAAAGTGATATAGGGTTGAAGGTTGCTGCTGGTGAAGGAAATAATATGCCGAGAACTTTCTGAGGTTGGTAGTATGGTAGCACGATTTGTTTTACGACTTATTGAAGTTTACCTGGCATATGACACTGGATAGTGTTTTTATGGTAATCATAGAAGGTGTATAAATATAAACTGTTGGACTTGGTTGGAGTATAATAGTAATATGTTAAAGTAATATTTAATGCATTCGTTTCATCGAAAAAGGTGCTTCGCTTGCGAGTTCCACGCAGCGCTTAAACATACACAATTAACTTGCATCTCTATCTAGTTATGTATTGTCAGCTTTGTAAACAAAATAATGAGCGTATAACTGTTCCGTTCATAAGACAAAATCCTTAAAATGTGTATCACTTAAAAATTCTGACGTATAAACAGTGTTTCTCTAATGCTTTAGAAACGCACAGCTAAACTGTAGGTGCTCATTGATAAGGGGGGTAGCAAATTTTATGTTCTTAACGTTTTTTTATTCAATTTATTAACTATCTTGTCTCTGCCAGGTATATATGCCAATACCAAATATGTTATCTTGTCTCAAGAAGGCAAAACGATCGCAATTTAAACTAAACAATAAATTTATAGAAGCAGGAGCCTGCACTGAATAAAAGCGCCTAATATTATACTGTGGATAAGTTGATACATTCTAGACTGACGACTATCTAGATATACATAAGTACATACGCTAGGTATATATTTGGAAAATTTGTATCGTTAATACATATTAAAACTAATCGATGGAGCAAACTGCTTAAAAGTTAAATTTTATTGCAAACTTTGATACATTGTAACATTATGTCACAAATATACGACACATCAACATTGTACGCACCTTGCTTATCGTTATCTGCTCCCATGAATATATTTTATGAGCTATGTACACAAACTACCCTCATCTCTCTCTCTATAGCACTCATGTGTGTTCACACTTAGTAATGCACGTAAATTACACGGCTCTGCTTGTTGCTCAAAACGAGAAAAGGAGCACTCTTTGACATGTTTGCATTCGTATAATTTACCGCCGTAAGTTATTTGTTCTGTAGAAACTTATGCCGCAGATTGTTATTATTAACCTAGCAAATATTAATAACCAGGAAATTTAGGTGCTATGTTTGTGATTGCGAAAATATTTACCTTTGCAGAATTATTTTAAGCGCTATAACCGTTGCGTGTGTACCAGAGTTATTTAGGCAAGGATTTAATATTGGACGATATATGGTGTATATACTTACTGCATACACATAGCATGTTCGGTGACCTTGTTTATTAGTTCACGGTATTTAGGTTTATTGGACTCGTTAATTTGGAATTTTAATGAGATTAAACAGTATGTCAAATAAAACGCGAAAGTCTTATACAGTAAGTCCAGATTGCTAATTATGCGTCTACCCTTCTAACAACACGCTAAATTTACGCGCGGATCGTTTAGAAAATCAATGAACTTAAAATACTGTAGAAATTACTTCTCAATGGCTAAACAGTTGGCAATGAAAGACTACGTATTATACAGATAAAAAAATAGTTACGTTTATAGCCTACAAAGCCAAATACTGTATCAGATACTTGGAAATTCTTGTCTCAGATATGATTGACAACTGCTTAGTACAAATATGTAAGTCCCCAAAGGCTTTAGAAGGTGGTCACCTTCGTTAAGATGATATTCGGTTTCTAGCAAATTTCTTTGTAATAAAAATAAACACAATATCAATATAAACACTAGAATTTATTCAATGCAAAGTGTAGCATGGATATATTTTAAGAACATTAATTTATATATTAATTAATTAAGATATAAGCAATTTGCATCTATTTCCCGGCATCTGGTTTATAAGACATTACTTTACTTCTTTATATTAATAGATTGTTTGCAACGAATCTGCAACGAACCTAGGATCTTTCAAAAAGAACTTTTTATCTGGTTCTGCAAACCAGGCCTCCACAGCTTCTATGAGCTCTTCGTTGAAAGAAAATATACGACTTTTTAACCTTTTTTTCGGTTGAGGAAATACATGGCATTCGGACGGAGCTATAGACCTGGTGAATAAGGAGGGGAGAGGGAGAGGGAGAGGGTGTTCCAGTAATTCGAACCCTAATTCACGAATTGTTTGCATAGCAACATGTGCATATATGATTTCTGTGCAATGTCGTTATGACACATGATTATTCAATGGCAATACCAAAAGATGAAACAAGAACTTTTCCAACAGATTTGTCTCCATTCCATCGATTGTTGCTTTGTTTCTGGGTAGTAGAAATGTACTCAAGTTTATCTAGACAGCTTAATAAGTCTCCATCATTTTCGAACCAAGAATAGATCGAAAGCGATGATTTCACCTTTGCAATGTTCTGGTCAACGTTCAGATATTTGGGGATCAATTTTGCAGAAATTTTCCTCATGTCTAAATCGACGTGAACTGTATGATGGACGCATTCATATGAAATATTTAGTGCCTCAGATATTAGTCTTAGTTTAATTCGACGGTCTGACAAAATCATGTCATCAACATTTTCGGGGACGGACACAGAAACTGGCCTTCTGGATTCAAGTGAAAATGTATCCCTTTTGAAGTTTGAAATACATTTTTTTACGGTCACAAACAAATGATATTAATTGCCAAGGGTATTAAGCATATCTGTAAATCTGCTCAATACTAAAATTTTTCCATTTTTACAATTTCGATCGACATCCTTTTTTTCAAAATTTATCGTGCAATTTTGGTTTCACTTTTTGATGCAAAACTTTAGAGTGCCATTCTTAACATGTTATTTTTCGTTGCTATGGTACCGCATTTTTTAATATATTAATCTTGCCATTTTTAAGGCACCCTCTATTTGTATCGAAACAAAAGCGTTTAAAATAGATTGAAAAAGCTTGGATACTTTTTTTAATCTATTTTGAAGACACAGCCTACTACATATTTTACAAAAATAATGCTACTACATTTTCTCGGCATGGGTGTATAATTAAGTTCACTAATACAACAATAATCAATATAGCACAGGCCATCGATCTAACATTGTTGAATGTAGTGTAGGAATGCTTCAGGGTTCAATTCTCGAACCATTGCTCTTTCTCATGTACATTAGCCACATTCCGGTGCATGTGTCTGGGAATATAACACTATACAATGATGATGATAGTCCTATTGCCAATATTAAGTGATCAGTAAAAAAATGATTTATTAGGTCTTTGTAAACAAATTAGTATTTAAGATGGAAAATACTAAAAGAGTGATCTATTCTGTGTCGGAAAATAAATGAATGGACTAAATGTCCAATGTTACTAACCCCAGCAGCATTTTTCTGTAAATGTAATCCACGGCTGATTTGTCTTTTTATACTTCATATTCCAAAAATAGTATTCAGACTTTACGTGTATTATTTAGCCAATAATTATTAGCATAAACTTACGTTAATTAACTATTACTAATATCGCAGTACTGTTATTATTGCTAAACACATGCGTAAAAATGATTGGCCTATATAAGCATGTGACATTTCGACACGTTGCGTTTCAATATTGCTTCATTGATTTTTCTCATAGTAGTAGCACAGAGAGTGTCAATTGCTATTGTAAACCTAATGGAGAGACGAAATTTTTTAAATAGATAATGTACACTGGAACCTCATCTATATCCGCGCTCACTTATGTCCACCCTCACTTATCTCCGCAATATAGCACTCACTTATATCCGCTCGGCATCCACCACCCGATAGTGCACGTATTCACATGAGCCAATCAGCGCGTAGCACGGCACTCTGCCATAAAAAGAATCTCTCATCTACCATCTACAAAAAAATTAAATCTCCCTCTCCACATGTGATCTTCATACATAAATATTCTAAGTTTAAAATCTATAGACAAAAACCATTATTTATATAAAACTCAAATTTTTAACATCCCAATATCTAACTAAATCTAAGTCGTACATCGTAACAAAATACATATTCGTGATCCACAAAAATTCTGCAACCTGACGAGTCTACACTAAACATCAAACAGATTTTAATTACAACAATTACTTTTCAAATAACAAAATGAATTATATTATATAGATGCGCGCCATCTCCTGATTGAAACCAAGCACCATGAATCGAATATAATCCACAGCAATATGTACATTTAATAAAAATTATTTATGTTACTGTGAAATATCTAGACCGTTAGAAAATCAATCAATTTTGTGATATCCGTGTTGTCTTGGCATAATAATTACACTGTTAGTTAATACATAAATGATACTAATTGATCTGTTAGATTTTTATTATAATTCGGGGGTGCTTTTATATATAACTACAGAAAATGCATTTCTGGCTGCAATATTTATATCACGTCTACAAAGAAATCTAGAAATAAACACTTAGTTTGACGTTTACAAACGTAGAATATGTAGGTCTACGCTTGACTAGGTGTGCACCGTATACGTTGTTCAATAACATGACCTTGACTCATTTTGCACAGCTTAACAAAGTAATGCTACTCGCAAAGCTCAACTGCAGCGAAAATTGTATGTGGCTGCTCAATCTTAATGGTCGATCTGTCGAACTAATAAGTACGTGTAGCTCACACAAAAGAGTAAGTAATATAATTCTTCTGTGTGTAGCTCCACCTAACAAATGCTGTACAAATCCGTGATATGTAATTAGCGGGACAACATTGCCTGATTGTTAGGGCAAAATGACATGACTTTTATGTTTTGAACAGGTCTTAAAAATAGTGAGCAGAAAACCTATCGAAAGACGATTGACACTAAAGATAAGCGCAGTATAAATAATAAGAATTAGTTTCAATAAGTTTAAATGCAATATAAATTGATTTTTAGTAAATTCTTGTTATATTAGAATAATAGTCGTCTTATAGAAACATTCTTATTGAGGAATTGATCTTACACTACAGTATTAGCATGTAATTACTTGTATATGCTATTAAGGGTAATGTATAATAAATCGATAAATAATGTAGAAATAATGATTCATAACACGATATGTTTGTAAATGTATTAATTTGTTTGTCTAGTTTTATTTGACTCTAATATAGAAGTTCAGGGAAAAACTTTTATGTGTACTAGATTATGAACACATATAAGTGTCTTGCGTCAATTTAATTTAGTGCGTATTTTTACTGAATATTTTTACGAAAAAAAAAACAGATCTAAACGGCAAATTCTTACTACCATATCATAAAAAATGTGTATGTTATGTAATGGCATATAAATAATCGCTCAACTTATTCAGTAATAATGAAGAATAATGGTACGAGGGAGCGTTTTTATATTCGCGGAATGGGGGATAAGGGATGGAAATAAAAAAACCAAATTATTTTTCTTTTTCAATATATTCACCTGCAAGAGGATACATTTTTCACATCTTTCAATTAATTTATTTATACTCTCATAAAAAAATGATTTCTCTTTATCTGCAAAATACGCCGAAACTGCCTCCTTGACTTCATCATCGGCAGTAAATTTTTTACCCCACAGCTCTTTTTTCATTTTCGGAGACAGGTAATAATCACTCGGGGCCAGGTCTGGGCTGTAGGGTGGGTGATTCACAATTTCGAAGCCCACCTTATGCAGGGCAGCTAACGCAACGCGGCTCTTGTGGACGGGCGCGTTGTCGTGCAAAAGCAGCACACCTTTCGTCAATTTTCCCCGTCTTTTCTCTTTAATGGCTTCTTTTAGTCGCTCTAATATTGAAGCGTAATATTCTCCGGTTATAGAAACACCTTTATCTTTATAATCAATCAACAATATTCCTTCCGAGTCCCAAAATACCGTTGCCATGAGTTTCCCAGCTGATTGTGACACGTTAAATTTCTTGGGAGGTGCTGTGCCCTTTTTATGTCACTGCATGGAGTCTTGTTTGGACTCGGGTTCATAATGATGAACCCAAGTTTCGTCTCCAGTAACAATTCGACTCAATACACCATCCTTGTCTTCATTGCAGAGGTCCAAAAATGCACGCGAACACTCTACGCGCTGTTGTTTTTGCGGCGGCGTGAGCATTCTCGGCACCCATCTTGCGCTGACCTTAGACATGCCGAGATGATCGTGTAGGATTTTAAAAATTGTTGTATCGGATACTCCAACCATTTCTGCGAGTTGTTTCTTCTTTAGTCGAGCATCTTCGAGTACAATTTTTTCAACTTTTTTGATAAGTGCTGGTGGTGGTCGCGTGGCGTGGTCACCTCAATGCTCCTGCCCGGCCTCGGGTCGCCTTCAAGGGATTCCCTTCCTTGTTTAAATAAACTATGCCACTTGTACACTATGATTTTTCCTGGACAAGAGTCGCCGTAAACCAATGACATCTCATTCATTATGGTCGCGACTGATTTTCCTTGCCTGGTAAGGAACTTTATAACGGCACGATATTCGATTTTTTCCATATTTCACTTTTCACTCCTGATTATGTTACTTGGTTGACGATAGCTCAAAGACTAACTGTCTAATAACAATGAAACTTCGTATTTATACTAATTATGAGTCGCTGCACAGGCCACGCCCACAATGCGCCTAATCACCCCCTACAACCCGCTCATTCCGCGAATATAAAAACGCTCCCTCGTACAATAGCAGTTGTTTTCAGTCCAAGTCAATAGTTCTCTGTTCATTACATTAATGATAGCTTCCTAGTTATTTTGCCCACGTAGATTCTTCCATAGCAATTTGCTCATTTTTACTACGACTGTAAAATTTTGCAGCATTAAATCCAATATATTTTCTATAGCAATTAGACCCGATGATTTACTTGACCATGGAATTACCGCATATTGACAGTAGTCCTCGATCCGGTGAATTGATTTCTTTGGGATGAAAAGTGGTCAGCTAGCAAGACGATTTCTTCAAGGATGTATCTATATTCCTCTCAATGTAGTTGCCTTCTTATGGAAACAGTATGTTCAGGTACAACTGCACACATCCGCCACTACAATCCATCAGTAGTTCTACCACTCGTTGTTGGTAGTATCAACGCTTTGTGGTTGAAATCGTGCTTCCCTTCATCGCCATATCCATTCATTGGTAGAATGAAATAGGAGAGTGCTACATTTCTCTCGTTCTTATTTATATTCCTTGCGCAAAGCTAAATGTGATAGCATTTTCTCTACGATTTATTTTACTTTTTTTTATGGCTTTCTGCTGTAAATGCCGCTAATGCACCGCTTTTGCAATTACTAAATTACTTACTAAAAACCGTTAAACTCTAACAAAATAACATAGCGAACTTCACAACATTCATAACTGCTTTGTACATACATACATCTTAGTCCTTTTTTCTGACATACATAAATCAATAACCTTAAACATTGCCAGTATCTTGTAATAAATCTTGTAACTTTTTATTCAATTTGCGGCATCTATCTATCGTGTTGTTTTTCACCGGTTGTTGTGTTCAACAAACAGTAAAGCAGTAAACTATGTAAGCATATGCGTCTACTCAAGAGCACAGTTGTAGTAAATTGAATGCAGCTGATGTAATGGAATTTGATGACTAGAGCAAATACATAAAGTCTATTATACAGAAAACTGTAATAAATTTATCGATATTACCGATTCATTCGAAAAAAGTTATTTCACATCTCTAGTGTATTATATTTCGACTGCAAACGATGAGATATCTTTTTCAAATTTAGTGTAGATGCTTTTCTTTTGAAAAACACTCCTTCGACACGGCTTCTAGCAAAAAAACAGCTACTGGAAAAATAGCGGGTGTTCACTTAGGCACTATCTAAGGTTTAACAAAAATGGCAGATTAATTGAAATAAAGATATATTATCCCGGAGTCGATAGCCACAGTGGTTAGACGGGTGCGCAGCATTATAAAAGCCGGCACAATTATACACACACACAATAAATACACCGCGAGAGTTGCAGAGATGGTTAACCAAGCGATACATCTTAAGAAGTCATTGCAACTAGGAACTCACCACACATAAAAAAATATTCCGAAAACAAAACTTGCCATGATATTTTATTGTATATCCTTTGCATGAGTATTCTACAATTTTCTTTCAGCGAATTTCTTAAATGAGAGAAGATATTTATTTAACGTTCGATAACAATGTTACTGGCCGTGATCTACCGAATTACTCCAAAAATAAATGCAAAGCCACTCGATGCTAAGGAACACGAAGAATTTCGCCGGCAATATAATATGTAAATGCGAAATTTAAATGTCGTCAGTTCGTAATTAGCATAAAATAATAAATATGACGTTTGCATGCTAGAGTCTAGGGCTTGTAATGAAGCAGACGGAAAGTTCACTAATAAGAAACTATGAATAAATTCAGGAAAATTCATCACGATGACGACAACAGCAACGGTGGTAGGGCCGCATCAGACGCCAACGTCAGCAGACTTCTCAATTTGAAAACTTCACGATACATATATAGCAAATAGGAGTTATTACTCCTAGCTCCTGCATAAATAAATGTAAATTTGAACAACACTGTTCAGTTCGTAAATCAAGATCAGGACTTCTTGGAGAATTTATTTTTTAAATAATCGACTTGCATTAGGTAATATTTCACAGCGATTATTTTTTGGTTAATTATATTTTGAATGCTAGAATTTTTACCAATTGAAATGCGGTGACATTATGACTTGAGTAACTTGAAATAATTATCCGCGCTAAATTTCATTAACTGTTTTCGGCAATTTACTTTTCAACTTTTGGTATAACTACATAACAATGGGCACATGTGCGTTGTGTAGAATGTGTTATAAAGTTGGAATATATTAGTTTTTCCACAAATATCGCGAGTATTTTTAGTTATTTGAACCATTGTGTGCCCGAAATGGAAAACATACGTTAATACTTGGATAGGTACACACGTACCCTGTGGGTCAGAATATTAAACGTTTTGCGAGTAGCTAAATACTTTTTCAAACAACTAAGTACGTGTTTCCAATTTTAGCCGTTTCGTTCCAAATTATTGAGGCTGCATGTATGTAAATCTCGACGTTAGGAACAATCATAATGGCCTACCTAGATGAATATGAAGAAAACAAATGCACTTTCACCAATTTTACCCAATTTCAGAATTTCCACCGCGAACTACCACAAGAACATTGGTAACAACACCAGCAGAATTTTAAATATAAATTTAACTAGTAACGTTTTGACGCACTTAAGTCTCAAAACAACAGATGTCTTAAAAGAGACGCCAAATATATATGTAAATGTTTTATAATCCTTAAGCAAATTAACAAGACGATCACAATCCTTCTAATTCTTTTGGGGTTGTATGCCAAACACTATCTTCACCTAACAAACTTGATTGATTAGAATTATATTACTGATGAGGCATTGCCTTTCTTCTCTGCGACCAATACAATCTATTGTGAGTAGCCTTAATCGTTTATTCGCAATGCATCTCAAAATGCTGGAAAAAGTTTACTAACTTCCTGAGGGCTATGGTTCAGTCAGCCGGATCTAAGTGCGTGTATTCGAGGTGGTGGTACTTTTGTCGGATCAGCTCCGCGCATTGGAACATACATAACAACAGTAAGGTCCGAATAAAATCTGCCACCTTGTTCATCTACTTGAGGTGAGACCTTATAGTATCATGACCTGCATGTAGACTATAATGGTGCCAAGATTATTCTTGTTGAAATCGGGCAGGTATTTAGCCTTAGTACCTGAAGAACTAATAAATTTCTTTGATTGTCTTAGTTTTGCTATAGTTCAATTAAGCACACAATTCCGATGATCCGATACCCACATCGGTACGACTGGGTTTCTTTGAGCCAAAGCTTTGAGGTCGAGCAGAGAGTCGCAAATTCGCTTCAACTCAAAGACACATTCACTAAAGTGCTCAATGCTGCTTTGTCGCCTCAGAAATTGATTGGAATAGTAAACACGATTATTAATACGCCGATTATCTTCAGTTTTAAATGGTTTTTAAAACTTACTATTGTTTAGACTTAGTACACTGAACAACACTGGAAGTAACCAGAAATTGTCATAGATGGACATGTAGCTCTGATACTTATTTAGCAGTATTCTTGTCTTAGTAATGTCTTAGCAATGTTTACAGTAACAATTTATCTATGGTTGCTAAGTTATTGATATTATCCGGATATCTTTCAATTACTGAGATATTTCCACTTATAGGTCAATGAAACAACAATTAATAAATAAATTGGTATTTAATTAATTTTTGTTTCATTGACCTATTAGTGGAAATATCTCAGGAATTGAAAGATATGGAATAAATTGGTATTTAATTAATAGTTGTTTCATTGACCTATAAGTGGAAATATCTCAGGAATTGAAAGATAAGTAGATAAAGGTCACAAAATAGATATATTAATTATCCGGATAGTATAGGCTGGACTATTTGTCTCAAATATTTCTAAAAGCCATCCAAAGCGAAATGTATCGTTTATGTTAATTAACACTGAATTTTGTAGGCGATATAATGCAGTTTAGGATTTGCATTTAATTGAACACCAAGATGGCACGGTTATTGCTAAGTTCGTCTCGACCGTGTTTGGATGCATTTAATAAATTTGTTAAATACATAAGTTCTAGTATAAATTAAAGGCAAATATAGCATAACGGCAATATCTCAGGTCCAGGATACTTGAAAGTATGCATTGCAACAAGTCAAGTAATGTTAACCAATTTATGTGGAACACGCTATCGGACATATGCAAATAAATTGCACGATACATATAGGAAATACTTCGACATGATAAATTTGATTTGATGTATAGTAAAACCAATTTTAATGCTCCGAGATACATATATATCCGACCAATCTAGATATATTTTACTCAGGTTGAACATCGTATCGACGTGCTTCTAATTCTATGCCGTAAATTCAACGCTAATTTACTTGCAACAGCAGTTTTAGAGAGAAAAGGCTTTTAAACTTTACATCTAGAAAACTAAATTTAAAAACTTTTAACAAAACCCGCTTGCAAGCAGAGGGCACCTTTTGTTAAACGTTTTAAGATTTTTAGGAAAATTGGCAATTTTCTGTAACCATTAGTACTGATACTTGGTTTTGATTGGTCTAGAAATTTGATTGGTAAAATATTTTCTGTGAGTGAATTAAAAAGCTGATAAAAGTCCAACACTAAGACTATACCAGAAGGCATTTTATTACTGAATATGAAGGAATTTTCTGCTGCAATTATAACAAATATATGAAACATTTAGATTTCTGCGTGATTAGTGTTGAGTTATTAAGGTTATCGTTTTCTGTAGAAAGAAGGTAATTATTTCTCCGTATCATGATTCAACAGGAATAAATATGGTTTTCAAGAACATGTGCTCATGAAATTTCTCTGAGATATGGAGACCATTCGAAGCATATTAGAGTCTCAAAAGAGATTCTGAACTGATTCCTATTTTTGAACTGAAATCACGTTTTTGACGCAGACAAATAGTACATCTTTGTATTTGCAAATAATGGAGAGCATTCTCAACCCCTTAAAGTCGTAAACTATTACTACTTTGATAGAACTGTGTCGGTCCTTTGGCATGACAGTATAACTCAGTCCAAAGTAATAGTAACCAGCATTCTTAGCGGTCGTTTCTAACGTCTTTTAGTCTCTCAACGTATACGACCGGGACTCCAGTGAACACCTCCCGACGAAGACTGCTGGTTTTGTAACGACTATTGCGTGAAATCGACTGGATGTACTAAGTGGAAATAAACATTAAATAAACCTGAATTCACCCCTTCTACGAATTACTCTAAATTCTATTACCTTTTTACTTATTAGTACTAAAGGGGTCTTATATGCTTAGAGCTTTAAACAGATCTGGCTGTAACATATCAGGTATTAAGAACATGCAACAGTGATGTACTAAGACTACTAAATCATATAGGCAGGCTTATGGGCTGTAGATATCCATTTCAAATAACCACATAAACACATCGAATATTACAAGTTGCATAGAAACACTCCCTCTAACTGCGTCAAAGAAAATTGAAGTAACAAAATCAATTCCAGCATGTTTATGTAAACTAGTACATCACAAACAATCTTTTATTACACGCAAACATTAACGGTGATGCGTTTATATGAAACTGTTGGTATTTGATTTAAACTCTGCAAAGTTTAAACAGATATATTAAATTTTTCAAGTCGCGAGGCTTTGTTTACTCTATTCAGTATCCTGGACATTTAAAACATAATATTTACGAAGTTCTGGCGTCTAGATTTTGTATTAAAACATACAGTATGAAATATTTTACATACAATAATAATTCAACAGCGGTATTTTCAATTAATGATCCCGTTCTAGCTTATTTGTAACGATTTATATAGTATACGCACAATCGTTTAGGAACGATTAGCCGTTTGCGCCCTCTTTGTAGAATCACTGAAAATTTCAAGGAAATTAAACATTCGCGCCTTAAAGTTGTTAAATTGGTGTATATACACGTGTTGGTATTTAATTGGAAAACACTTTTAATGAAGTCGAATACTTTTAGCAATTATTGGAAAAGTTTACCGATCGTTCCGAACAAAGTTTACCTTCGCCTCTTATCAGATTTGAAGAAAGGAACAAGGAAAGGAAACGTTTTCTAATTCGGTGTTCATTAGCAATTAAAATGTAGTGTTATGTTGGGAGTTTAAACAACGGTGGAAAGTAATAAATACTTTCCGTGCGATTAAAACTTTAACGCAATTATAGAAACACTTCTTACTGTTTAATTGACTTTCAAATAATAGATTTATTTCTATTATATAATATCTACTTATTTACACTGTTTTATTAATAGCAATAATTTTTTTCAGACAACAATGACTGACACGCTACAACCTCTAGGTGACATCAGGTGATATATTTCAAATTTTATTTTGCCTTTTTAATATTTGGGTATATATTTCAATGTATTCGATTTCCAAATAGCAATGCTTGCGCAAGATATTATCTATGCTCTGTGACAGTTTACTGTACAATATATCGCAAATTAGCCGGGCGAAAATACATATTTTTATTATTTTTAAAACTGGAATTTATATGTTAGCGATTTTACTCTATTCTATCCTAAATTATATATTTGAACAAAATCGGTAATACGTTTTGGTGTTTATTTTTTATGCAGGTATATACGTTTATATTTTACCTTTTTCTCTTTTAACACATTTTTTTAAATTTATGTGTTATTTTCTCTGTTGGCACACTTTACGTACCCTATACAAAACTTTTCTAATATAGTGCACCGACGCAAACAGTTTTTAGTTGTCAACTTTATATAGAAAATGAATTCAGTTTTTAAATCCTGCTGCTCGCAGATGCATACATATGTAGTACCTATAGCGAATTTTATAAAGCACATGAAACACATGGCATTATACAGAAACACCATTTGTTTCAATACACAGTGTCAGTTCTGTCTAGCTTAAATAACAGCTTATTAACCTGCAGAGCTGGTATTGTGCTTTTAACTATAGTATAACAAGATAGAGAACAATATATATCCAAAAGAGCTTGATTTATTAATTTAGTTTCTCCACAAATGAAATATTTAATTCACATTTATTATTGCCATGCAGAGCATGCTTGTCAAGGAGCTAATGTGAATATAACTTCTGCATTTATAGAACCGAATACCGGATTTTTTTTGTTTTAGCTCTTTTCTAACGTTCCACTGTTTTAATGTAAAATACCGATACGATTTAAAGAGTAAAACACAGAGTACATTTTAACAAAGCCAAGTGAGGGAAATATTTACTTGATATACAATTTAATGAAGCTAAGAAACTATTCATTCTACATTCTCGTGCGTTCGGAGTAAATTTCATTGTGCATTATGCTTGTAGACGATTAGATTTTAAATTTCTTTAGAATAAAATACCTCTAAACACTAATTCAATTGTTACATACCTTATTATTATTTAAAACATCATGAATATACATCGTATTCAATATATTGAGGTATGTATTCTTGCGTACCTACCAAATATCAAATAATCCTACTTACTGTTTAGTGATAGTATAATATAATGCAAATAGAAACACACGATAACACATAAACTGTCTACTAATCTATACGACTATTGCTAGACAGAGTTAACACTAAAACTGGGAAACAGCGACTTAATAGAGTTATTTATACTCCATTTTATTGGTTTGGTGGATTATTACCGATTAAAGTAGTCACGAGAAAATCTGCGAATTATTTAGGGAATCGTAGAATAGATGGCGTAACTGGATGACAAAGATTTAAATTCTTATTTTGTACAAAATTTAAGAAATTAAGACCTATTATAAATATGAAAAAAAATTTTTTTCAAAAAATTCCGATTTTCAGAGAAATTTTATTGTATTTTGTCAAATAAGAGCAGGGGTAGAGGGAGAACTTTGTTTTGAAGAAATGCGTCTGCTGAACCGAATTTTGCAAACATAGCTCTGATGAAAACAGCTCTCCTCCACTAATCTACCAATCTAATAATAATAATATTAAATGAAAACATACATGTTTCACCACTGATTAAAAAAGTAGGCAGAACTATCAATAAATCAACGAAAACATAGTATATGTAGATATCCCAAGATATTTTGAGAAACATGTAAGTGAAACAAGTTTTTCTATAAATACGAACTATTCTGCTTCCACTGAACTGAATTTTGCAATTTGATTGTATTAGAAAGGATTTTCGTTAACTACTTACTATTGTTAGTGATTGAAATTGGTTAATATTACTGTTTTCGTTAAAGGGGGCGTTTAAAAAGTCAAATTTTATGATTTTTAAAATGAACAGTGCGTGAAACGTTATATTTATGCTAACACTATAAAATAATGAATTGAAAGCATAAGAAAGTGAAAAGCAAAGCAGTATAATTAAAATAAACAAAGCAGTAAACAGTATAATAAAATCAATGTCAATGGTGACCAAAACATTCAAATTGTTTCCAATCATTGTCTATACAAACTTTCAATCTACGATGAGTGGAAAGAATCGTAGTATCTATTTCTGCTCTAGAAATATTTTGAACGGCATTATTCTGACAACCACGTTTACTTGAGCAGTGGGTCGCGTTACAAAGAAAAGGTGCTTTTTGATTTGACCTTACAAATAAAAATCTGGGAACATGGGTGACTAAGAAAATAGACTATCACCAATTTTCCTTCGCCTGTTAGTAGTGATTTAAACTGTTTAATATTATTGTTTACGCCACAGCTAGAGGCCATTAAGGAAACTTAAATACAAGACATGTCGCTAGTAACTCGTAGGAATATGTTTTTCTACACGATGAATTTTCTAGATTAATTAATTTCGTGTTCTATAAGGTATTACTACATATAATATAGTCATATTAACAAAGTCTTTACAAAAGGCTCATATCTAAACAAGCTTTTTATACGGTCGTCAAAATACTTCAACTAGAAGAGTGCGGAGAAGGTAGCTTATACAAAGTGTGTCAAAATATACTTACTGCAAATTATCGAAGTTGCTTTCATTGATATGAATCGAATTGAATTTCGTCATACCAAATTTCAAGTAAATATTTCTTTATGTATAGGTTATATACTAAATAAGCAATCAGATATACATAGTTTTAAATAAGCCGGTTTTTATTTTGTCTAACTAATTTAAATCATTTCGAGCTTTTTAGAATAGGCGGAGTGGAGAGTATATGACGCCTGGGTAGTGAAATATACACATCAAAGACGCTGGGTAAAATGTTCTAGATGAAAAGCATCAAGTAGTCAAACTTTACAAAAACATTTTTTTCATTAGAAACAATACCCATTCTTTATTGACCATTTTCACCTAAAATTAGTTTAGAATCTGAACCGTAGCGTAATCAAATCCTGCTGTGAATAATTTAACGACCAAAACACGCCACCAAGCGTTTTCTGATTTTCTTTTTGATATGTAATTGAATTTTATCACTTTATTAAAAGAGTTCCCAAAATTATTTTTACTTCAAGCTTGTCTACTTTTCTATGTTTCGGTAATATGGCCGAAAAAAGTTTATCTATAAACTTAATGTCCAAGATAATCAATTTTCCTTGTTCTTTAAGAAAAAACAGCTGCATTTTTTTACATTTAGACTGATATAAGTTTGTTGCTTTTTCTCTCGGTTACCACATACTCAATGAAGGATACAAAATTCTATTACTGATAATTTTTACGGATTGTAAATAGCTGCAAATATTGCCGTAGCGTCTTTATTTTATCGCATGAATATTTATATACTTTGTTATTTTTAACAATAATAATGAATCATGTTTAACTTAATTTGGTTTTGTAATATAATACTATAGAAACTCGACCCATCTTACATTAAGCTTTGAGCGTCAAAGCGGCATCAGATGAATTTAATTAATGCTCAATTTATATTTGCCTCGGAAGTTTTTCTTTGCGAGTTTTCCCTCCCTCCTTTGATTAATACAATAACAAAAGGCAGGAACAATGAGGTCTCAATTCAATCCGAGCGGTTCCGCAATTCCGACATTATGTAAAATATAAATGATTCTCATCTAGTGAGCGTTGGTCGTAGGCTGTTAGCAAATGTTATTATTTCAGTTGTCTTTGCAATAAATCTCCCAGGAATTCAAAGCCCTTTCGGGATGCCAGCAGATATTACCGTCGCTGCATAGAGTTCGTCAGCACAATGACAGAGCTGTGAGATTTTCAAGCGTACTCTTCAACATTAGTGAACTGTATGTGTGGAAATGGGTTGGGGTGAAGTAGTAGCTTGCCGTTGGAAACTTTAAGAGCTTCGCGCGATACAGTGCCGCTAACAGCAACGCTTCAGTTGGAAAAGCGCAAGACTTATATTTACATAAATGTAAATTTAACTATGTTTACTCTAATCTTAGACATTTGTTAATTGTTTCAAAGATAAATAAGGCGCAATTTCAACACTGAATTGATTGTATTGTAGATAGAATGTTGGTAAAGTCAGCTTAACCTGTTCGCACAACTTTCAAGATTTCAAGTGTTTTATGCTGTATTTGTCTTCAGTAATTTGTTTCTTGACAACATTTATTTTATCACGGAAAATATATAAAATATCTCTACTAAAATTGCAACAACTGCAAGTATGTTGGGAGAGAATCTACGGACAATATGTTTCATTTACTTGTACGATTCTTAACAGTCCTTACGACGCTACAGCACCTACACCTCTTTCGTCAAATTCGACAATTGTTTGCTTCCAACCGGGTTGCCATAAGTTTACAGTTTCTACAAAATAACTGATGTGTAGCGTCTGTTCAGGATAGAGCAAACCTAGTAGTGTAACAAACCTATACCGCGGTAGTACCAATGCGCACCGTACCACCCTCTACGTTAGCGCCCCTGTCGCCAGCGACCCGGCTTCGCCCACGCACCCCCACTACCGAACATTCCCGAGCCCTCACGGACCACGGACTGGGGACTACAAAAGGAGGCCACCCGGGCCGTAACAGTCAGTCTGACGCCGGACTCACCCCTAGGGAAAAACCAGGGAAGCACTGCGAGGTCTTCCTACATGGTCAGCAGCACTGCAAGGTCTCTACCATTGGTGATTCCAAGCTAGAAGGTTGAACCCGCCGTCCCAACGCCGCGACGCTAGCGAAGACCTAGCGCGAACGTCCCGCCGAACGCCGCATCCCGTAGCTCGCCACGATACTCATATATTTTATTGTCTGACTTTACTTGTGTATATATGTTCTTTTAATAAACCTTTACCATAGGACATCACTTGTTTTGTCCCTCACAACTGGCGCCCAACTAAGTGGCCCGAAGCCAAGACGGGAAGTAAGTCGAGGGGAAACTGCCCAAAAGGTCTCCCGAATCCAGGGAGCACTGCCAAGAGGTCTCCCGAATCCAGGGAGCACTGCCAAAAGGTCTTCCGAGCCAAGGAAGCACTGCCCAAGAGGTCTCCCGAATCCAGGGAGCACTGCCAAAAGGTCTTCCGAGCCAAGGAAGCACTGCCAAAAGGTCTCCGCGAGCACTGTCCAGAAGGTCTCCAAGTCGAAAGGAGCACTGTCCAGAAGGTCTCCAAGTCGAAAGGAGCACTGTCCAAAAAGGTCCCCAGTCCACGGGAGCACTGTCCAGAAAAGGTCTCCGCGAGCACTGTCCAGAAAAGGTCTCCGCGAGCACTGTCCAGAAGGTCCCCAGTCCACGGGAGCACTGTCCAGAAAAGGTCTCCGCGAGCACTGTCCAGAAAAGGTCTCCGCGAGCACTGTCCAGAAGGTCTCCAAGTCGAAAGGAGCACTGTCCAGAAGGTCTCCAAGTCGAAAGGAGCACTGTCCAGAAGGTCTCCAAGTCGAAAGGAGCACTGTCCAAAAAGGTCCCCAGTCCACGGGAGCACCGCCAAGAGTTTTCACGAGCCCTGTCCAGAGGGTTTTCCCGCTGTTAAGAAGCCATCCGAAGGAAGCGTCACATGGAACACGTCGGCCTTGGCCTAGGTCTGACGTCGGTTGCCATAGCCTTTTGGTTCCTGTTCCGTCACTTCTGGCAGAAACGAACTACCGAGCCCGTCACTGAGGAAGTCGAACTCGAGGACCGCACAAACTTTGCGCAGGGAATTCTCCGCCCGGAACAAAGGATTGACGTATGGTAAGGACGCGACGCACCTCCTACGACATGGCCGTCCAACTATCCGAGGATCAATTCCGCGAACTGATGCGCACCGCCCAACCTCAGCACAGGAACAGACACTTCACTCAGTGCACTGCCCGCTTCGATGGAACCCGAACCCAGGCCGCGGTTACGGAATTCCTGACCGCCATAAAAATATTCAAGTCCGTAGAAAGGATCACGGACGCCGACGCCCTCACCGGTTTGCCGCTGTTACTCACCGGCGAGGCCAGCACGTGGTGGAATGGAATAAAAGGTACCATCGCCACTTTCTCAGACGCCACCCAAGCCATCCAGCTTGCCTTTGCCCCTCAGAGGCCAAATTTCCGGGTATTTAGCGAAATCTTTGCTTGTACCCAGACCGCAGAGATGACGACGGATCAGTTCGTCACCTCCCAACGGGACAGATTCTCCCAGCTCTCAGAAGACCTGCCTGAGAAGTGGCAGATCGATATGGTGTACGCCCTATTACGCTCCAAGATCAGGGATCGCGTACCCCGCGACGACGTCACCACCTTCCAGGACCTCCTGAAGAAGGCCCGAGTAATTGAAGCCGCCGAACGAGACCACAAAGGCCTCAAACCCGCAAAACCTGCCGCCGAGCCCGCTCGAGCCCGAGTCAAATGTGACTTCTGCAAGAACTTCGGACACCCCGTATCCGAATGCCGGAAGAAGGCCCGTACCCAAGCACCCACGGAGGAAGCGGCGCCCCGTCCTAGCACCAGCACCCCAACGAGCCCCATCCAGTGTTACGGATGCGGCACCCCAGGGGTCATCCGCCGGAACTGCCCGCGATGCTCAAAGGCCCCGGTCCCCGTCAGTTTCTGCTACGCGGACACGCAGTCGATGGAGCGACCAGCCGTGGAAATCACCATCCACGGGATACGAGGCACCGCCTACCTCGACAGTGGAGCGAAGGCCACCCTCGCTAGCCCGGAGCTTTACCGGATTCTAGCCCAGTTCGGACACAGTTTCGCCGAGAAGACCATCAACCTAGTCCAGGCCGATGGGAAAAGCCGGATCACGACGGTGCGCTCAACCACCGTCCCCGTCCTGCTGAAAGGAAGAACCATCAAGACCACGTTCCTGGCCCTTCCCGACACACCAAACGCCAAGACTCTATTGGGAGTGGATTTCCTGCACGACGCTGGTTTAGTTGTCGAATACAAGCATGCCCAGTGGCACTTCCATGGGAATCGGCATCAATGTTACGGTTTCCTACCCAAGGACCAACAGCCCCTCCACCCTGAGGAAATGCAAAAACCCAAGCGTTCTCGTGGTCAAAGCCCCAGCCTCACAGTCCCAATCGCCGGACTGCTCCATGAGCAGCAACCACCCTCTGGCCCGACCGAGCCAGAACCCATGCAGTGTGACCACGAGTCACAGCTCATCGAGGGATATGGACCTACTTATCCCGCACCCCATGCGGAGGACATCCGCCATGCAGCCCAAGTCCTGCAACCCCTGGACAGCCAGTCCCGCGCTGCCTATATGTGGAACGACGCCCAACAAGTACTGGACGCCATCTGGCCCACCACCGCCAACGATCTCGAGACCCTAGATCTCGCAGCCATGGAACCCCGTCCACTGTGCCTACGTACCGACGAAGGTACCCACCTCAACGCTGATGAAGCCGCCCAGCTGAACGCTCTGTTAACGAGCCGCCCCGAGCTGTTCCAGCTCCGAGGACCGCCTACCCCCGTGGTCACCCACCGCATCGACACCGGAGACAAGGCTCCAGTCTCCAGTCCCCCGTACCGCGTCACACCCGGACGCCAGGCCCTCTTAAATGCGGAAGTCCAGGCCCTACTCGACGACAAGATCATCGAAGAGTGCGAAAGCGCTTGGACATCCCCGGTCGTACTCGTCCCGAAGCCTGATGGGAGCATTCGCCTGTGTGTGGACTACAGGAAAGTCAACAGCATCACCGTCCCGGACCTGTATCCACTTCCCCGTTTGGAGGACCTACTCCACCTCACAGGACGATCCACCTACATCTCAACGATGGACCTCCGAAGTGGTTATTACCAAGTGGAAGTTCATCCCCCGGACCGCGATAAGACCGCCTTCATCATAAGCACCGGAATCTATAGGTTTCGGCGACTGCCTTTCGGATTAAGAAACGCCCCGGCCACGTTCCAGAGACTCATGGACAAATTTAAAACGCGTGTGCCCCATGTGAACGTGCTCGTCTACCTCGACGACGTGATAGTGCTTTCCTCAGATTTCACCGCGCATCTCCGCGACCTGAGTGACTGTTTTGATGCACTGGCCCAGTTTAGACTTCGTATGAACCGTGAGAAGTGTCATTTCGCATGTGGTGAGGTACGATACCTAGGACATGTAATATCCCGCGAAGGAATCCGTACCCGCCCGGACAAGGTCGCTGCCATATCCCAGATGGCCGCCCCCAGGAATGTCAAAGAGCTGCTGACATTCCTGCAAACGTGCAACTGGTACCGCCGGTTCATTCCCCGCTTCGCCGAGGTTGCCCGCCCGCTAACCAACCTGACGAAGAAAACCGCTGTATGGACATGGACCACACCTGAGGAAGAAGCTTTCCAAAAGCTCAAGACCGCCCTAACCACCGCCCCAATTTTGCGACAGGCCGAGCCAGGATCCCCCTACATCCTGAGGACCGATGCCAGCGCCTACGCGATAGGTGCAGTATTACTCCAGGGGAGGGACCCGAGGAGCATCCCGTCGAATACGCCAGCCGCCTCCTGCTGCCTGCCGAGCGGAACTATTCGACCACTGAACGGGAAGCCCTGGCCATCGTTTGGGCCGTACAGAAGTTTCGAGGCTATATCGAAGAAGCCTCCACGGTGGTCATCACGGACCATCAGCCTCTCAAGTGGCTGATGTCACTCAAGTCGCCCAGCGGACGGCTTGCCCGATGGTCATTGCAGCTGCAACCCTTCAATTTGGAGATAGGCTACGGCCCTGGAAGAGCGAACGTTGTTGCCGATACCCTATCCAGGCCCCCAGGATCTCCGGATCCCGATCCAATACCCGTGGGATTCGTCTCCATAGACCTCCCGCAAATTGGAGCCGAGCAGCTACGAACGGAGCAACTCAGCGACCCCGAACTAAGGAAAATCACCGAGGCTCTGGAATCCTCCCAACCAGAAGTTGCCTGCCGATGGACTGCCCGAGGATATCTCCTGTTCCAGGGAGTCCTTTACCAGTACTCAGCTGAGGATGACAACGAGGAACCCCGCCTAGTCGTCCCCGAGTGCAACCGTCCCAAAATTCTCCAAGAATTCCACGACGCCCCGGAGGCTGGACATTTTGGAGCTGAACGGACCATCCACAAGATCACCCGCCGGTTCTACTGGCCTGGACTCCGGCGAGCCGTTAAGGACTACGTCCAGCAATGCACCTCTTGCCAACGCTACAAGGCTAGCAACCGGAAACCCGAAGGTCTACTCCAGACCCCTGTCATGTACCAAAGGTTTGAATCCCTGGCCATCGACCTATTTGGTCCCCTCCCAAAAGGACCCGGTGAAGAAACCTGGATCCTGATAGTCGAGGATTGTAGCTCCCGCTGGATCGAGCTATTCGCCCTGCCCCAAGCCACTGCCGAAGCCTGTGCTAAAACCCTCGTTGCCGAGGTATTCCTGCGATTTGGGATTCCCCGCCGAATCATCTCCGATAACGGAACCCAATTCGTCAGCGGAATCATGCAGCAGATTTGCCACTGCCTAGACATAGAGCAGAAATTTACCCCCGTGTACCACCCCGCAGCCAACATGGTGGAACGCAAGAACAGGGACATGAAGACCCTATTGGGTATCCTAGTGGGTACCTCCCACACGACCTGGCCCGAGAAGCTGCCATCAATCCGGTTCGCCCTGAATACGGCCCACTGCTTAAGCACCGGACGAACCCCAGCATTCCTGACTTTTGGTCGACAACCCCGGACCCCGAGTGAGATCACTCATGATTTCCGAACCATCGTCCAGAGTGAAAACTTCATTCCCGAAATTACCCCGAGGTTACTGCAAATAGCAGAGACGCTGAAGGACGCCCAGGAACAACACACCCGAGAGCAAGAACGCCGGAAGGAAACCAGCGATCAGCACCGGAACCCTGCCACCGTCTACAGCCCTGGAGACTACGTTTGGGTCACCTCCCATACCCCCAGCAATGCCGCCAAGGGGTATACAGCCAAACTCAGACCCCGGCGTGATGGACCCTACGTCATCCTCGCTGCCAAGGGCCCATGCAGTTACGAGGTCGCCGCCCAAGAAGACCCCACGACGCCCCTCGGAGTATACCACTCCTCCGCTTTGAAGCCCGTTCCTCCCGGACAACTGCCTGAGAACCCAGTCGTCCCACTGCGCCGCCGAGGACGACCCCGCACCCAAAACACCCAAGGACTCAGAACCTCGACGAGGACGCCCCACGGTTCTGAAGGGGGAGATTGTAACAAACCTATACCGCGGTAGTACCAATGCGCACCGTACCACCCTCTACGTTAGCGCCCCTGTCGCCAGCGACCCGGCTTCGCCCACGCACCCCCACTACCGAACATTCCCGAGCCCTCACGGACCACGGACTGGGGACTACAAAAGGAGGCCACCCGGGCCGTAACAGTCAGTCTGACGCCGGACTCACCCCTAGGGAAAAACCAGGGAAGCACTGCGAGGTCTTCCTACATGGTCAGCAGCACTGCAAGGTCTCTACCATTGGTGATTCCAAGCTAGAAGGTTGAACCCGCCGTCCCAACGCCGCGACGCTAGCGAAGACCTAGCGCGAACGTCCCGCCGAACGCCGCATCCCGTAGCTCGCCACGATACTCATATATTTTATTGTCTGACTTTACTTGTGTATATATGTTCTTTTAATAAACCTTTACCATAGGACATCACTTGTTTTGTCCCTCACAGTAGTATAAAAAAGAAAACTTTAGAAAAATATTTTTCCAAAGTTTTTCGGCTGGATTGAAGTCAACATTTTAAGGTAGCTGAGACACATTTTTTTTAATCTCCTGTGCTACAAAAAGTACCTTCCCAGAATAATAGCGCATAAGCATACTAGATCATTATTCTGCGTAAATTCAAATGGTTTTCACAATTACAATTTTTCTTTCCTGGAGCATAGCGGTCTGCTGTTTTGTAGTTAAAACAATTCCAATTTGATAACTACATATGTATATACTTTGTTACTTACTACTCTTGTTATAGAATCTATTATAATAAGGGAAAATATGGATATAGTAAGAGACCAGAGACTCTGGTCTTACTAAACTCCATAGATTTTTCAACTTTTATGAACCGATGTTTCGCCAATCTGTCTACTATGTTCTTTAGAGTAGCTCTGAAGTGGGCAGTTGTGTAAACCACCCATTTTTTGGATAACTTGTGATGACTGTCTCGAAATTCCAAAGTTTTTGTAATACGGATCATTAAATTTGAAGATCATAAATTACCTATTTAAACTTATAGTTAAACTACAAATATATGTGAAGTAGCTTATGGGAGCAGTTTATTGGAGAGTAGCCAGAATTAGTTTGCTTTGCCCGGGGTTGGTTCTGCTGGAATAGGGGTCATTGGTTGCTTGTTCAAGAAACTCGAAAAGTAATTACTTTGACAATCAAGAAACCCCTGGCGTTGGTAATAGATGCATCTCCGAAATTATTGCACAAGTTGTTTCTCGCTTAATAAAAGAAACTTTTAAAACATATTATGCTAGTCTGTCTGCTCGCTGTAATAGAACGACAAAGTCTCCAAACCAGTTTGCCTGTTTTCCACAACTGACTTTTGCAATGCCCTGTGACATTCAAGAATATTCCACGAGGCCTTCATCTTCTACCCTTCACTCCTCTCTTTCTTGAAAAGGTTCGACGAGGCAAAAAGCTTTATACCCAAGCAGGCCTGCCTTGTTTCTTGTATCTTGCTGAGCAGTTTTTGAGCATTTTGTATTAATATACACGACAGTCTCATTAAGGACGCATAAGTAGTAATGGATACAACCGTTACCACTTGCATAGGAGGGTCATACACGCTAAGCAGTTCCAATTTGATTCAAATGTTCGTCTAAATATTCAAAGAGCTCTGATAGCTTTACTGACTACAATAGTAAGATAAGGTAGGGAAATGAATTTTCGTTCAAGAGTGATCTCAGATATTTTACGTTTGATGCATGTGCCAGTTTACCCCCAAACATGTACAGATACTAACACTGTATCGAACTCTTCTTCGAAGTTTTAGAAGAGTTGCCCTTCACTTATTATCTTCCATACCATAAGTCTTAAGGCGTATTGCATCCTTTCGGATCTAGCTGAAATGCTTTATATAATAACTTACGTTGCTTTATTGATGTATCAATGTAATTACGTACATTAGGGATCACAAATTCGTATACCTAGAAAGATTAGCATTAGCTCATTACAACAAGATGCATTAGGCGATAAGAAATTAATTGCCTCCAATGACACGTAATTATTTTCGCGTTGGTAGCTCGACAAATAATTTCTAGAATATGCAGACAATTCATTTGTGACGTAATTTTGTTGTTAACAGCTGTTTTCTATAGGTCCCTTTATACAATCTATGAATACGTACTGGTCTTGTAGCCGTGCTTAAACCGCGCAAATAAAGCCAGTAAGGTTAAGGCAACAATTAAAATCTTAATCGCAATTTACAGGCCAGTCGTGACATGGAAGTTAATTCTGCATACATGCACCAAAACTTAAATAGTTAACGTCTAGTACATGCTGCAGCGAGTATATTTTGTTGCTGTCCGAATTTTGCCTACACAGCTGTCAATAAATTTCCAAAACATGTAAATCACAACTAACTAATTCCCAAAATTTCAATGGTGGCGGTTTACTTTGGAAACTGCTTTTCTGAAGCATGTGATATCTTTCTTGGCATTTAGTACTGGTAATAAGAAGTGCATATGTACATTATAGCAACAAGGCGAGCCTTTACTACTGAATTGTCGCATTTGGGAGTACACCATTATGTGAATATTACAATAATTATCGTATTTTTAAAATGGTACGTGGTCAGTCGACTGTTTCTTCTACTCAAAAGTATTTTGCTTAGTAGTTACATAATTATAGAACGTGATATGTTAATAAACTTGAAATATTAACGCAAATTTGGTATTTACGATTGTGCGTGTAGTGTTAATTTATCCAGCTGTAGAAGCGGAGGCCTATCTGGACCTAACTCTATCGAATACAGCTCTAATGAATTCCAAATCAAGATGCTTTTGTAACTGCACTGCACGCCACCTCCGTTGCCCACTATCATACAAAGATGCTAATATGTTTAGATCATAATAACCTGCTCATTATGGACCAGCGTGCGTAAACGATAATTTTGATTATCATTATTATTTACATTATATGCTGGTGGTCTAATATATAAGATGCGCGTCTAATATTGTGAAAATACGTAAACGAGGCTTCCGTCTATGCTCGAAGAATACCTCTCTGGAACCATAATTCGCTGCTGGAACATGACTAACAGCGCTCTATCACGATAGTCGTGACAAGTATTACTGCTTATAAAGCAAATTATGGAAGCAAACGTACAAAAACATTAAACTATATTTAGAGAATTGTACAAAAGATACGGTAATCGGATTATTAAATACCAAAAAAAACGCTATTTCTACTGTTGACACGATAAAAAATATAACTAAACTTCTACATTTTTATAGCCTTTTCAGTCAAACCATATTAAATTGGGAACAACTAGAAGTTGTAAGTTAAACTAGGTTAGTTGTTTTATGAAGAAGACCACTGCCGCTTTGGTACACCTCTACGAAATGCCAGATACTAAATTACAACTTCATCAAGAGAAGTTCAACACAAGTTGGCGAGCCGACATCACATACATATTTCAAACGTGCCTGCATTTGATTGAGCAAACACCGCACGCACATTTTACAAGCAAATAAACACATAATATGTGGCAAAATGAGAGTGTCAAATAGTGGCGGAGGCGTCGGTGGTAGTAGGTTGAACAGCGCGAACGTGTGGTTCCATCTGTTGTGCATATCTCTTTTGGCGTAAAGAGAAGGGTCCCGGTTTCTCCGATATGCGGGCGCGCGGTTGATCCGCAAACTTTGCCCTTTGCATACCAAACGTAAAATGCCGTCTCGGAACCGACGAGAAGACCTTAAAGAGCAGACTTTATCGCCTTTGAAGCCGACAGTATAAGGGAGATGGAGCATATAAGATGAAAATGTATATTCGTTTGATCGAGTAATCACCCATAAACTCTTGTCGATACCGATGCGTATTGGTGGAAGGATGCTTTAGAAGAAAAGTAGTATAATCTGCAAGCTACAACAATAATGAAGTTCTTATCTAATTTAAGAATGTGATAGATTGATTGCAACTATCACATTAATTATACATTATAGGATAATTTAATAATTGGTTACTATTAAAGGATTAATATGCCTGTCGATTTGTGTTTAACTGGTGCGGCTCATAGAAATTTTGGAATTAAAATCAGAATTTGCAATGTAGTAAAAGTTAGATAATCAAATTACATAAAGCGGACAACTTGTTTAAAGTCGAACTACTACTATGAGTGGTGTGAAACAAAAGTTGATGATTCGATTGTGCGAAATCAACAAAGTTCTGTAAGATGTAAATTTTATTAGAACCATTTACAAACATCGAGGCTTCCTTCATATACTACTTAGGATGCGGATAGATACAAGATTTATGGAGAGATAAAGCAAATAAATAAAACTCCACCCGATCTAATTGTATTCGACAACTGAAAAATTATGATTAAGAGTCAAACAAAGTAATTGATTCCTGTTCATCGAATAACCAATTCAAACTAAGAGATGATTAACTTATAGAAGCCTTATTCTCATTGAAGTAATTTTAATTTAGTATTTTATTTACTGTTTTTTCGACTTGCCTTAGCTTTGAACAACTCTAGATCATAAGTAAAATATATCATAATTGTATTCATTGTTTCCCATCCGAATTGTTATTTACTATTCTAAACTCACTTGAAGGAAATAAAAAAGCTGCGTTCCCGAAAATGTTCAAAGTTAATTTCACTTGTACGGACTTAACAGCGAAACAACGCCCGAAGATGACGAATAAACCATAATATCATTTGCTCTCATCATCACATAAAAGACGCATCGGTTTATACAGAATTGGATAGAAAATCACTCATTATCATTCAACATTTTGTGTAATTTGAAGTTTGCAATAATCGGCTTCTTTGCAGGATATCTTTTAACAAAAACAGAACTTGTTTGTACAGGTTTGATGGATATCTTTGGTAAAACAAAATCTGTTATGAGCTATTCTGGTCCAGTTCCTCATAGCTCTCTGTACAATTCATTATAATGAGCCATTCACAATTTTAGTTTACGGTACAGTTGTGTTTCTTAATTTATTTACAAGTTGAAGTTTTGCTTGAATTAAACTTACAATAAATTAAACGGATTTATCACTATCAATACCTTCTTTAATTTCCACATTATCTAGGGCAACTTTTTCGATTTCAGTTAATTCAATACACAAATTTTCAACGGTCGAGTCATCAAAACCTCGTTCGTCTTTGGGACCACATAGTGTTTACTTTTAGCACATACTGACTCAATCGCTCTCCAGCATGAGTTCAAGTTTGAAGCACATAAGCCGTTAAATTAAGGATGTCGTATTTGTTGGAGTACATTTTTTATTTCAAGTTTGGTGGACCAAGGGCATTATCTATTATCATATTTTTTATACATATATCTAATTCTTGGGACAAAATATACATTGAAATATTCGGTTAAAATATTACTCGTTACCCACGCCATTTAATAAATCCATAATAAGTCAAAATCGGGACCTTTCATTTTTCGAGACTTGAGTGCTGGATTGATTAATAGGAGTTTATTTAGCATCTGGTCTCCTGAAGTGTTACTACAAAATAGAAAGGTAACTCAATCTTCGTGTGCTTTAAAACTCCCAGCACTTTTTGCGGTTTGGCGACACATCTTCACCAAAAGACCAGTTACGTCTGAGTACAAATTAGTCCCGAGTCCCAAAATACCGTTGCCATGAGTTTCCCAGCTGATTATGACACTTTAAATTTCTTGGGAGGTGCTGTGCCCTTTTTATGCCACTGCATGGAGTCTTGTTTGGACTCAGGTTCATAATGATGAACCCAAGTTTCGTCTCCAGTAACGATTCGACTCAATACACCACCGTTGTCTTCATTACAGAGGTCCAAAAATGCACGCGAACACTCTACGCGCTGTTGTTTTTGCGGCGGCGTAAGCATTCTCGGCACCGATCTTGCGCTGACCTTAGACATGCCGAGATGATCGTGTAGGATTTTAAAAATTGTTGTATCGGATACTCCAACCATTTCTACGAGTTGTTTCTTCTTTAGTCGAGCATCTTCGAGTACAATTTTTTCAACTTTTTGGATAAGTGCTGGCGTGCTGCTGCTCCTGCCCGGCCTCGGGTCGTCTTCAAGGTATTCCCTTCCTTGTTTAAATAAACTATGCTACTTGTACACCATGGTTTTTCCTGGACAAGAGTCGCCGTAAACCAATGACATCTCATTCATTATGGTCGCGACTGATTTTCCTTGCCTGGTAAGGAACTTTATAACGGCACGATACTCGATTTTTTCCATATTTCACTTTTCACTCCTGATTATGTTACTTGATTGACGATAGCTCAAAGACTAACTGTCTAATAACAATCAAACTTCGTATTTATACTAATAATGAGCCGCTGCACAGGCCACGCCCCCAATGCGCCTAATCACCCCCCTACAACCCGCGCTCATTCCGCGACTATAAAAACGCTCCCTCGTAGAAATCTGTTATATCTTTATTTTTGATTGAACCGTATTTAGTGTGTACTATAGTTTACACTTAAAGTCAAAGTTTGAAAAGAACTTGTACATAGCTCATTATTATTTTGTTGCGAATGTACAGTGATGTGCTTTAGTACTGACTCACCCCTCCAGGGCAGTCGGCTATATATCGTCGCACATAAGGGTTATATTTATAAAGTTTTATGGCCTTTTGAGTCAGTACTAAAGCACGTCACTGTACCTTAGATATTGTATTTCGTAGAATTCTTGCAGGTGGTCATTTATTCTAGATTAAAGGTATGCATATTAATCAACAGTCACTGCTGCATCACATGTGGTATTTTATTAAATACAAATAAGGTAAAACTAGCAAGAAATTTGCATCAACTAAACAAAAAAAAATAGTCATAGCTAACGATAAAGAAATGGTTTGCAATATCAACTTACCAGCCCTCCACTCTTCTACTGCTCTTACTCTGTTGGATATATTTATTGCAAATGCATGTTAAATCGAATACTTTGTGATTTATTGTTTAATATGGCGCGCAAGATTACATTATAAATTCCCAAGATAAACTTAAGAATGCTATATGATATTCTTTATTTCTGTATAATACAAGAAAAAAAGTACTAAGATAGACGAAGCTTACGTGCATAATATATTCCACCAGAAATAGCATTTCTACAAACTACTAAATGCCGACGGCATATCTACGAAATATGTCACAGCAAATCAAGAATTAAAAAGATTCTTCAAAAAGAAAAAGTAAACAACGGGAAAGCATAAAGTTTTACCGCTTTGAAACAGTGCATTACATTTTAACATACAAGTGCACTCAGTAGATCTTTCTGCGACGTCTGAAGAAGTCGACAATTTCAACTAGGTCCCGCTTTTTTCACCGTTGCTCAAGTGGCTTTAGCTAGACAAAGAGAGCTGTTGTGCATAAAGCCTGGTGCTAGTTTCAAGTAGACTAGAGGGAAAGGAAAACGACTAACACGAAGGATAATTCCGATTTTAGGATCTGAAGCCGGTTTCATTTTTCCGGTATTGTTGACATTCTTTATGCATGCGGAATTATTCTTTGCGAGAGAATTGTTCAATTTAATTAAGTGGTATATTTATATATTACGTATACATAATTGAAACTATATCCGGAAAACATTGCAGCTTTTTTATTAAATATATAAAAGTATCTAAAATCATCTAACTTGCATAAAACATAAGTTTTACATTCGCCGTAACGACACGATTAATTTTTTCTCTTTTGCTCTGATTACAATTCTTGTAATCTTGGCGTTTGTGAATTTGCGTCTTTGCAGATATTACTCAATTGCTTAATATTGTCGTAGCGGAAACTTCTAACACCCAGCTGTACTAATTAGCGAGATTTGATGCGGTTTAAAGCGCCTAGTACACAGTAAAGCAAAAGTACGAATCAACTTGATATATTTCACCGCATGCCTAAAGAAAACAGATAATTATGCCTCACTTATTAATAGCAGTATTTTACATTGTTGTACTTTACATTGAACATCTGCTAGCATCTAGATATTACGTGTAGATAGCAACTTTCTATAATAGATATCATCAGAATTTCTAAGCAAGAGAAACAGTCATGGGACTTTCGGCTTTAATAAACAATTATTTTAAGCTTCAACAAATCCCGTTTGATGTTCTCTCAACCTACGTCTTCGATTTCCCGTACACAATTCAAGCGACTTTCCTTTGTTCCGAATCAAGACCCTAAACCGCAGTTTTATTGGCTCTTTGTTATGTTTGATAATGCCTTTATAATGGAAAATCGTGTTAGGAGTTCCGTACGTAATGAAGTTCTATTTCGTATCCGTCGAAAGGATTTGTCTTATAATTTCAGGATTATTGATTGTTATTCCATCGGGGAGAACTTCGATTAAAATAATTCGCCGTGTACACGTTACATGCCATAGATCTAAGTGGATACATTTCCGCGATTTATTTTAATGTACTCGAGCTGATTGCGCTACCGCGCTTAAGCAAAGTTATGGTTGCATATCTGTAGGATATCTGCTTCCCACATAGAGAGAATTAAGTAAATTGTTTCACCGTGCCAAGTACAGTGAATCACAAACTGAGATTACTTGTTTTATTTAAAGTGGAGATTTGTATGCCACAGTAAAATTAAGGTAGTAGAATAGTAAAATTTCGCGTTATTTGAATAAATATTAGGTCGGTAATGCCGGTACCATTTGATACGAATCGTAGCTGTGGCTTAATTTATCGCTGTTACATTGCTCCTGTAAATCTGATTGTTATTTATTCTCAAAATACATTTTCATCTTGTTTTAATATTGATCTCTTATATTGATAAATTTATAAGTTTTATAATATAAAAGTTACTAGAAAATATAGCAGAAAGTTGTGTCAGAGGAAAAGGTAACCATGGAGGCGATTTGGGAATTAAGTTATAATGTTAGTAGCTAAAGAACATATGATCCGAAATGAGGACGGCTTACAAAGATAATACCACAAGGAGACATGAATAATGTACATACGTGAAATCTATTTATTATTATTAGGCGAAGTCTGACCCTAACGTGTTTATAGCCTTGTCCGTGGAGTTCTTATAATGAAAGAATTTTTCATATTGTAGATGCGCTATTAGATGGAAACTCTAGAATAATTAATAATGTTGCAACAGAAGAATTGCGATGATACCACTAAATATAGAGCATTAAAATGTATAAAAATAATCTTTCAAGTTCCTGTTAATAGTTACTGCATTAGGTGACATGTCGAGATTTTAAAACAAAAAGAAATGTTTTTTGAAAAGTCTAGGAGCAAAGTAACCAATTTATTATATAAATTATACTCCATTCAACTTAAGAGTGCAGTAGTTGGCGCCACAATCGGCGTTGGTTTTACACTAGTGAATTTAAATATACCGCTCAATTCAAAATCGACATTGACGTAGCCTAACCTTCAAATGCGGTAAATATACAAATATTATTACAACGTATGTATATTTTAGCTAATAATGTCTATATAACATTATGAATCAATACATTTCTATTTTATTAAGTTTTGTTGAACTTTTTTACAGCTTTTTACAGGCAATTAATGATAAGATTGATTTTTGAAACGTAAAATTTATATGTTCGTAATATATTATGCAGACTATGTATAGAAATTGTATATAAGATGTATAACTGTTATATTTATTAATATTTATGTATAGAAACACAATAATTGTATACACAATGTATTTTTCAAGTTTATTGTACATAAGAAGAAATATATTTAAATATTTTTATGATATAACACGCAAAAATCCAAATCATACATCGTATTTTCTTCTGCGATAGAATGTTTGATGCAATTAGTCCAGACTTCAGCAGTGACATGATTAACTCCATCCAATAATAAAGTTTTTACTTCCGCTAACTTAAAAGTTCTATTATTAGCAACATGATGCTTCACTTGAGCTCATATTAATTCGATGAGATTCAAATTACAATGATGTGGGGACAATCGTAATATTGTGCGAACACTTTCTGCTACTATTTTGTCAATAATGTATGTAATAGGATTGTCAGTAATATATTTTTTTAGTAAGTTCCAGTTATTTAACTTTTAATAAAGAATTATCAACAACAATTCCTTTTAAATTAAGCCATTCAACTAATGCTTACTTTTTTCAAGGTGTCTCCGTAAAACAATATCTTGTCGCTCCATTAGCACACTTTCTTGGTTGCGTTTCACCCACATAAGTCCTAATTTTTTGAGAATTTTCCACAATGTTGTTTGCTTAAAGTCTGCCAAATTCTCATCTGCATTAACAACCTACAAACATTAATTAGATCATGCTAACGTTAATTGAAATATATTTACGCTCAATATTTTTGTACACGTAGGTAACTCATTTTTCAAGAAAAACGAATGCACTTGTCTTCGGATTGCTGACCGCTGGCCTTCATCCAAATTATCAAGGTGAATGAGACACACCTGCAGTATCTATATCCTTCACAATATTCAATACTGTTCTCTTTCCAAGTCCAAGTTGTTTCGCAGTCAATGGAATAGAAGCTGACTTTGAATTGTTCTGCTTTTGTTGCAAATATAAATTATATGCCATTTGCCTCTGCCTACTACTTATATGTTTTCCTGCGAAGGATTTTTTGAGGATCCTTCAAGTGTAATAGTAATATTAGATGAATACGGATAATAATAGATACCTTGAATTTGCAAGTAATACTGAAAAGAACTTTGCTTTTAATGTAAGGTGCTTGCAAAATTTGAAAATACAAAGAAAAACGTAAGGAAATATCACAATACAGCAAATATATACGAACAAAACAGCATAAACAAATTTGACGTATCGCTTTTAACCTCAAATTTCATACGTATAAGAACAGTATTTTACACAGTGTGTACGTGCCTCGATAATTGACCAATCACAAGCCGTAAAATAAGGTCCTATCTTTTCTAACGCTGCACTCTTAAAGTGAATGATGTATAGTACTTGACGACAAATGTTTTCTTGTAAAAAGAGTACACTTGTTCAAATTTATCTATACTCGAAGGGGTACAATGGGATCTTGAGATTGGGGGATTGAGATCATCAAGTGGACGGAAATATTTGTACAATGATCCAAAACAATATTGTTGCTACTACAATTTTCTGTAGAATTAGAAGCTTTGAAACACACTGCGGAAATCATAATTCTTCTAGCATTTAGAAACATGCCCTCTGGATAATATGTTAATACCTATTTAAAAATACTTCTATTTAATCAGTTATATTATGAGCTGTAAGTACTTATCTTTCAATCCCAGACGTCTTTCCTAGAACATAATTATTTCTCTTGGTAAGTCTCTCCTATTGAAGAAATGATTTTAATGAAAATATAATTACTTACGTTCATCATTAAATTGATTTTCAATTAATTCCTGTTTTATTGGCCTACAAATGGAAAAATGTCTGGGATCTAAAAATTAACGTACAATGTTTTAAACACATATATTTTCCGCATTTTACATAAAAGTCTATGGTTGATGGATTAATAATCCCTTAATTATCCAATCCTTGATGCTAATGGTCTAGATAAGCAGGACTTGTTGATGTAGGTAACTGTTAACTAGTGGGAAGTTAGATTAGGTAGAAACTCCCTTCAGTTGGTGATATGTAGATTCATTACGTTACATTTGTGTATTACTATCGTACTATAATAATCATTATTGGCTTCAGATTTGTGACTCTTTTGTTCCTGCGGACTGTAGCTAGCAATGTTCATTTATCAGAATGGAGTGGTTCCTTCCACTAACTCTCTACTGGGAAATCAATTTTCAGTGATAAGACTTATTCAAAATCCTTTTATGGGTGTCCACACCGTCTTTGAACTACAGCAGTTGGAAAATTGCACTAATGCAAAGATTTTTATTCAATAGTTGTTGGGTTTATTTCGAAGGAATGAATAGCGTCCTAGGAAAGGCCCGAGGTTGTCGTCAGTCGATAGGCGTTTCTACAGTTTGTGACAAACGAACCAAACACTTCGCTAATACAAGCTAACTTATGGTTTTCTTTCCTACAATCATATGCAAAATATCGCCAGTAGAAGAATATTTCTAGATAAACGCGGATCTGTCAAGTTTCAGTCCCTGTCTGTACATTTTTTGGTGTCTGTTCATCACATCATATTTTTGTCTTACACTATAAAAAATTAAAAAGAAATCGTTGGTAAAATTATATCCAAACCGAATAATTCAATCGTCAACCATTTTCTATCCTTCCTAATAATCTAACTTTCCTGTAAATTTAAAAAAGAAACTAAAAGTCCTACGTGTTGTTACTAATAACACAAATAAAACAAAATGTCCAAATCACGACGTGGAAAATATCACAAACTTAGAGTAGCACCTGTAAAAAATGCTACAAAGAGGAACATAAGGAGGAGGAACAAAAACCAACCAGGATTACTAAGTAACTTCAACCATCAGGTGGATCGTTCTAACTTTAGCCTTAAGTAGAGTAGTATAAAAAGTTTGTGTCCTCTTTATGTCGCAGTTGTTCTCCAAAGTATCAACGATAAATATTACATCCAATGAATGAGATTATTAAGAATATGTTAACTACTTAAACCCCACTAATTTAGATTCGGTACCTATCTGATTAAATTTAATTTAATTTTTAAAAAATTTTTCTACCTACTTGTTGGCGATCTTCTAATGGCTTCGTTTCACGTCAATCCTGTCACAGCTGTTTGGACAACGGTATCATTCTAACCAACAGGAATCTATTTAATTTATTACGTATTTATTAATTGCTCCTTTAGTTTGACTGCAAGTTATCTAGTGTCCTTTGTACTACCACACTACTGTTAATTTCCCCATCCCCAACGCATCGTATGATATTTGATAATGCTGATTTTCGCAAAGTATCCAATCATTAAGTCAGATGACTTTTGTCAGTATTTCTAGCGGTACGAGTTACAAAAATTATCATTATACTCGATACCTTTAAAGTGAACAAAAAATTGCACTTCTTGTTACTTCTAAAATAGATATCTTCTTTCGTAAAAATACATAAAACAGGAGAATTAATCTATCAAAAAGTAATAAGTAGCATCCTACCATTAAACTAATTAGGTTTCGAAAACGAAATAAGGATGAAATTTGCACTTCATCAACGACTGCTTCGGGTGCTTTTGCATTAGTTGCATAGCTTTCACGATTTAAACAGTAGACTTGCTGCTCATACACTCGGAGCTTACAAAGCGGATATGATGTGCTTTGAGCAAACAAACTTTTTATATTACCCTCAGTCTACCGAATGTCGGTGTTCTCTGTTTACGATATTGGATTTAATAAGGATGAAATCGTTCAAAAAGTTACTACTGATTCAAAGATTATCCAATCAGACATTGCTAGAAATGTAGTTAGGAAACATTTACTTACAGTTTAGTCACGGATACATCATCTGTTACTCAGCAATGATGGAAATGGCACTACAATAATGCAGGAATACGTGAAAGGGACTATTTGGGAAACTTCACACATAATATTAATAATTTATAGAAAAATAGTATTTGGTCATAATAGTAATGTTTACTACATGGAGTTCTATGCAAGTATGTTGGAAAAAATAACATGAAGTAATAACATGTGACAGCAGAAAGAAAGATCATGGGAGGCGTGCAAAACAGTTGAGCCAGTTTTATATTTCTTGCAACTCCTGCAATGAAGATCAGCTAGTTATAATATTACAACGCTTTAGATCTATAGACATAAACTCGCGCGCACAAAACTCTACATACATATATGCAAATCTTAATGACAATGACAACGAAATAGCCAATGGGTTACAACCGACAATACATTTTAGTAACTTAAATACTATGCGAACCAATTAAGACCACCAGAGAGTGGTAATTCGTCGCTCATAAGCTCAAATTAATGTAATTTTTGGTTGTAACGCTCTGCAGTTATGCAATTGAGTGTAGCTGACCGAACAAAAGTTGGTAATGATGACTTCGCTTTATCAGTAAGCTGAACGAGAAAACAAAGTATTAATGCAAACTTAAAATAAGCACTACTAAGAGTGAATAATTCTAAAAATATATGATAGGCCCAAATACACCAAGAACACAAAATCAAATCTACTCAGAAACAACAACCAGGTATATGTATATTAAGCGGTCATAAAACAACTGCTGAAGGTAAAATCAAACCAGAATGTCTTAGCGCCACAGCATTTCTTCATCTTTTGATATAAATGTAAGCGATTGTTACAAAAAACGACATGAAATTAAATATTCTTATCGCGGTATACCTATAGCACTTCCTCATACAATACTCTAAGGTCTTTATCGTGAATGCAAATCATCACATAAATATGCATTCTCATTTTATAATTAGTATTCTCCTTTATTTTCTTTACATTTTTACGAGCTATATATGCAAATTTCGAAGGGCTTATTAATACGGTCGGTGCCGGTAATAAATTTTGATTACTACAGTACAGTTATGCTATTCCCTCGTTTTACCGTTACAGGTACAACCCCTCTTATATAACGAGTAGGCGGTGGTTATCTTTATCTTAGATTGCAATTCTAATCGCCTGTTAAATTTATTGGCTTATCACGTGCTGAAAAATAAGACCAGCATGTAAATAAACGACGTAGCGTTTACTGATTCATGGTTTTAGGACGGTGTGATAAGCCGTAAAATAGAAATTTTATCGGTGCTTAGATAAATAACCCCAAATTGCAGCGAGCACAGGTGTTTTATATCCCCAGAAGGAAATATATTTTTTCATGTATTTTCTCGAAAGAGCAGATTTAAGTAACTATTTCGTGTTTTATACATATTGCTCATAAAGTTCTTTTATTTCTGATAGATTTACAATACTCGGTAACGACAGGGTCTGGTATAATGAGTTCTACGCTACGTTTATTACTGCTGGCTAGCGCCGTAGTTATCCTGACTTGTCGATCATTTTAATTACAATTTACGATATTATGA
Source organism: Holotrichia oblita (assembly GCA_023690525.1). Lineage (NCBI taxonomy): Eukaryota > Metazoa > Arthropoda > Insecta > Coleoptera > Scarabaeidae > Holotrichia > Holotrichia oblita. The sequence continues at coordinate 178,277,753 of CM043015.1, read as the reverse complement.
ACATGTTAAATGCAATACATACATATATGGGTAAAAATACGGACTTGGTCTTAACTACGTTTAATTGCATTCTGATATATCCTCTCGACGGTCTTGGAGTTATGTAGCAAGCGTTGATGAACCAACCCTGTTGAAATAGTCGGTAAAGATAAGCCTTAGCTTTGGTTCTAACTTTTTGAAATGTTCAGCTCAGCTTGCAATTAAGACAAAATCAAACATTGCTTTTTTGAACAATACTCATATACGTGAGTGTTGTATTGGTTAAGCTAGGCATTACTGAAGTAGAATAGAATTATTATTGAATAATAAATAATTTGTATGTTCAAGTCTTTTGATTGTTATTTCTTTTCTTTGCAGATTGTTAAAAACCCCATGGATGGATATTCTGGAACTTAATAAAATAAACGCCAACGTCGCAAAGCCGAACAAAGCTATCCAGAAGTAAGTACTGATATTTTAAAATTGTCTTTCAGTAAAGTGTTCAAAATAGATTAGCAAATGTATCTATCGCGATATCGTTTATATTATTTTCAAGGATACTATAACAAGCATATTTGCTACTTTTTTTTCTATTAGTTCACAGTTATTAATTGACTGAACGTCGATATAAAAGGAGGTATTACTCCATGTGCACAAACGTTGAAATTCGCTCACCGTGCTATATATCAAAATACGATGCGCATAGTAACAAACGCACTAGAATTATTAAGCTTATCATGGAAAGCTTTTGCAAAAAGGACGACCAAATCGGTTTTTTTCTTTTTTAGTAGGATCGGATTTTCCACTGAAAATATTTAAAAACCCTTTTAGAATGGAAGCTCTCACGCCGACTAATTCCCGCGAATACTACGACAAACCCGTTTTAAACGAAATCCCGTCTATATTCTTGCCAGTTTTTCAACTAAAAAATATGTACGGACTTATCCCTTTAAACTTTCGAGATAGGCGGACATTACGTGAGAAAATACTCGAGCATAGAGTGCGCCGGATAAGAAGGAACCCTATCATGTGAACTTAATGACCTAATTTGAATTTTCCATTACATCACGTTATTATAGTTAACGTGGTAGTGAAATCGTTATTGCGGCGGAAGTCTCCAAAATAATGCTAATGGATATATCGGTCTCATTTGAATGAACCACAAATGAATAATAAATTCATTCTATGATGCACGGTTCTGCATATATTGTCCGACCAGAAAATACCGTATAATCTTTTACGCTAAACAGAATTTATAATTTCATGAAGTTAACGTAGTTAATCGATTCTGCCCGGACTCCCCAATGATTCGACACTTATCGCTTCTTGACAATTTTGCTTTCATACAGTCTCTTTTAATCATACTACAATTACATATTTTATAAAATTTGCTACTACTCGGAGAAAATTAATTAATCTTTCATCTGCCTCTAGCGCTTCTGTCGTTTAAAATTTGAACATGCTGCTTTTTCAGTTGTTGTACTTGGTGGACTAGGTAACCTTAAAATATGGAAATAAGATGTATTTCTAGTTGTTTCTACGAGTTATCGCGACATTTTTAACAATGTTTACATTAACTAGGCAAATTATCGTGCTAATAATCTGTCCTATGTCCGATGGTAGAGACAGTCATGAACACAAACGGAATAGCTTAGATAATTCAGGTACCAGAGTCTAGTCACATAAAGATCAATCTTCAGTTACATCCTCTGGAAATACTTATAGATGGATTGTTCACGACTGAGCTTCTGGATGGCGCTACAATGTTGATATCATCAAAGAGGACGGTCTGCTAAATGATTGTAAGAACACGTTCTCTGCAAAAAAAAAACAGGGAATTGTCGGGCTTGATGACCAAAATCTGTGGTTCTGCTGCTTTGAATAGGAAACTACTCAACGGTATGGTAAACTCTACGTTGCTGCTTGTGGTGCCGGTCTGTAGAGCTACGAAGTACCAAAAGGTTACAAAGAAGTTGGAATGATTTGTTATTATATTCCTACGATGCAATATTGTGGAAGGTGTCGGTATAGCCGCTGAGCTTCCTTCATTTGAGTTACCAATAAAAGAGCAGATATACGGTAGTTACGGTAAAGCGTTGAGAGCTGCCACCATAGAAAGGTAATGTAAAAGCGAATCGAGAGAGGTTGATCATTATGTTATTCAGGTCCTGTGCCGTAAAACTTATTTCGTAAATACCGTAAAAATCTGAGAATACTAGACTACCAGACAGCTAGCTTTACTCAGACACATAGATATACATATAGACACATAGATATAGATATATCAGGCTGAATATGATGAAGCGGATGCCAGTGTGGAAGGTGACAAGCTAAAAACCGGGAAAGATATTTTAATCAAAAAGGATCTGAGACCTAAGCCCCACTCAAGCCATCAAACGTTTTCTTTCCTCAATAAAAAATATTCAGAATATGATACTGCAAAAGCAAACGTTCCGTGAGCGAAAAAACTTTTGCTCTACGGAAACAATTTTAACTGAGAATTGTTTGATGTGTCATATATTCTTATCCACAGCCTGTTGCTTATTATTTGCCACAGTTGGACTCCATCCGTAACACCTTATTAAATGCACTGCGTTTAATAAAGCCATGTATAGGAACAAGAACAAGCATTCTATCAAGTATAGTGATCCGACTTGAATGGCGGCAATAAAATTTAATAGTTGGTTAATATTTGTTTAATTCTCACTGTCATCGAAATACGAGGGCAGTTTAGATATTATTGTTCCTGACATAGATGGCGTTGATTTCCATAGTCGTCACTGATGTTATTCAATTTTTAATTAAAGCTGATGAATTTTACAATTGCCCAAATTTCTGAAATGAACAAATTCAGACAAAGCAGTTATCAAATATCTCTGCTGGGCTGACGGGCTTATCACTGCAAGAAATGGTACAAATATTGGGTGAGTCTGCACCTTCACATTAAGTAGTGAAAAATTGCGTAAGGGATTTTGAATTTGGCAGATTGATCTGTGAACAAGATGTTGGTACTGGATGACCAAAACCTGTTGCTTTTAAAGAAAACATTGATCTGGTCCATGGTATAATCTTCGAAAACCAAGACAAATTACTGTGAAATTCATAGCTCAGATTTGCGGCTGTTCATAGGTGTGGTAGGCAGCGTAGAAGCCATTCTACATAAAAAATTATATCTCAAAGAGGTGGTTGTACAATGAGTACAGAAAATGTTAAGCGTGTTATTAAGCAAGATTCTAAACATTTCCTAGCAAGATTCGTTACTGTAAATGAAACCTGGGTTTGCCATTATATTCCTAAATGAAAAAAGTAGAGTATGGAATGGCAGCAGAAGGTTTCACCACCCTCTCGAAAGTTTCGTTTTTGGAATACCGAAAAAAATATCAGTATAGACTTTTTACCAGTCGACAATATTATGCTGTTCTATTTTCAAAACTACGTGATTTCAACAAGGAAGAAGCAGGATAAAACTCAGAAGTGGTGTGCTGTTTCATCAGGAGCAGTGTTTCAATGGCCGCAATTCATTATGCTGTAATGCAGCAGTTTAATCAAGTTCCCTTATAATCAGAACAGTTCAATGCACGCTTCAAAATTTTTCATCAACCGTCCTATTCTCCAAATTTACCCCTTAGATTTCCATGTATTCCTCAAACTCAATAAACACCTGCATATTTTGGATGATGAGACAGTGATGATGCAGGCGACCGGGTGATAAAACATTTTTCTGAAGACGTTAAAGCTCTTTACGAACGTTGAAGCTAGTGTGCCAACGCCTTTTCACCTTTTAAGTCGTTTAATTCCATGTTAAGGACAATGATATCTGAGCTGTCCTCATAAAATAAATTAGTATTTGTACTCTACAATAAAGTTGCACAAGCTTATGAAAATACGTTAACCCAAGGTAAGGTTTTTTTCCACCCATAGTCTGCTACCATACCTCGACTAATTCTTACTTCAATTGTGAAATGGTTTCTTAAAGCAAACTAATTCTAGAACCTCTTTATATGTAGATAAAATGCTGCAAACAAGAGGATCTCTCTTTTCAGAGAGCGATCAATGTGTTTTTCCATATGGTGTAGTAGTGAAGTAGTGTAGTTAAGTATCATTCTGTAGACCTTTTCAAAGTTATTCTGTCGTTACATCCTTCTGAGAAAATTCCAAAGTGTTGACGAATCTTATCTATTTTATCTTTTTTTCACATCGTAAGATTAATTATATTTTACTACTGTAAGCCTGTAAATAAGTTTCGAACAGATTATTTTTCAGTTTATACACCCTGTAATAATTATCCAACGGTCTTTAAAATCTTTCAATTTAACATCCACGATATTATTTGGTCCTCCCTTAATTAAGACTAAATTTCCGGTCATAATAATTACCGAAAGATTTCTTCTTTATCATGATGACGGCCAAAGTTATAATTACTCCGTAACATTTCGTTTTCATTAGGTCGACGTAGGATTAATTGGAAATCAACGGCGATTAATTGAAATTACTGCGTTCGAAAGTGCACGACGGCAAGCTTATAACACATTAAAAGTGATAATGCCCGTGCGCTAGCAAACAGCTTTATAAATTAGCCCTTTATAACGGGAATCTGAAGTAGTACGTATATTACGCGCATATTCAGACTAATTATAAATTATGACGGTAATTACGAAATTTTTAATAGGTGGCGCGATTACATGAAAATTTAAGGGCATCTAATGACACTTACGGCGTTCCAAGGCGACGTTGTGATTCACGTGAAATTACGCATGCGATTTATATGAGAAATTCAAGATAGCGGGCTTTAATAACGCTATCGATGAGATGCCGCAGCAATAAATTAAATATCAAATTTTACAGCACCTAATAGTTCCTTTAATAATTATATGTGTAGAAAATATTTCGTGAAAAAGAGTTCAGCACCGAAACATTTAGCTTGCTGGCAATTGTAACCCTGTTTAACTATTGTGAAATAGAACAAACTGGCACAAAAATGTTTCGGTCCTATAAGCTCTGCCACTATTTGATTCTTACATTATCTAAGTTGTCATTATATCCATCTAAATAAAAAGATATGATTTGCTTCGGAAGTTCTGTGCGAGAATCGAAGTGTGCTTCAAGGACCTCCTACCCTAAAGTAATTTGAACGGACTTTATTTTTATATTTATACATTCTACAACTTCTTCATGTCCTCGAAAAATCTGGCGGTACATGTAATGAAGGGTTAATATACACACATATACAACGTGTCCGAGTATTCCACGGCTTTTCTGCAATATTCAAATAAATGAAAATTAATTAAAAACTTGTGTAAATTACGCTTAGTTGTAGATAAATTGGAATCTCTCTCTTAAATAAAACCTTTCATACATTCCTTTCTATTGATATCCTTTTCGCGTTCTACGTTAACCTCCTTCACTGTTGCTTATATTTAAAACAGATATGACAATACATCATGACCCACGGGCAGCTCAGATATGTCAAAACAATAAACAGAGATCTTTATGTAAACCAAGAGCAAGGAAAGCATTTCTCCGAATCACGATGAGAATATTTAATTAGAGGGATTTAATCAGATTTTGTATATAAGCAAATTGTATTCGTGTCATGTATTTACCGGAATGAATAAAATATGAATATGTTTAACCGCTTAGATATCCTGTTCGTTCCATTGTTTTAACTTTTTTGTTCTTTTGTGTATATATATATCAGTTTGTAGCAACTTTTTGTTTATGTTTCTGTTGATCATCTTTTAGAAAAATCGTATCACACGTTAAAATATTCAGACTACTACGTTCAGACGACTGTACTTATGATGAACAATTGCCTAACACGACTACTAACGCTGTAGTATGATTAAAATAAGGCAACTAATTTTGATCGATGATTTAGATTGAGGTGGTGCTAGTCTTTTCTATGAGAACAAGTTGTTTTAAATGTAATTGTCAGATGTGAGATGGCATTAGCATATACATATATCGTAAAATTCTGTTTAACTCTTTTGTTAACTTTCATTACTAAACGTGTTTCTGTGCGGATCTTAATAAAAAATTGAGTGTTTCTTCATTAAAAAAATCTGAATGAATTGTAGCTGCACAAAACTCAATACTGGAAATAGTATATGAACATATTATATGAAACTGTCCAGAAAGAAAACTTGTTCCATATCTATCGTCTATGAGCCTTTTAGAGCAGTACCTCAAGGCTTTCTCTCCATTTTGTATTGATTCCATAAAGTGATATAGTATCCTGTCTGTACTAAATTTGTAGTCAGGATTAATACAACTTTTTATTGCTGAAATTGCTACACTCTTGTGCCTACAGAAGTTATAAATTTTGATCTCAATTTACGTAGTAATTCGAAAGGAAGTCGCCGCAATAGTGACTATCTCTGAAAGAATTTATTGTTTCTTTGCGTCTGTTCAATTTCGTTGTGTGTCTGGTTTACTCTTACGAACAGTCCAGCTAAAGCTAGTATTTTAGTCAGCATTCCTTCTGAACTGAAGCAGTATAGTATTAAACGATTTTCCTCCAAGATCAGGGAATTGATGCGTGCTGGTCATGACTGTGATATTGCTTGAAGTCTCTCTCTTTGCTATTGTTTTTAACAGGGCAATAGATAAAAATTGCTTTATTAGCACTTTTTTTTCTGTTTTCTTGGTACTTAGGTACAGTCAAATTTAAGATTTGTTAAATTAAGATCTGTTAATTTACTTTTCAATGAAATACTATGCATAGCAATTGTAAATCGCCAAATAGTTTAGTTGAATTACTATCAATGTAAATATCTTCGTATATTTCTATACTTTTTTTAAGTAGTTCTTAGGCATTTTTTCTCCTATTATGATTATTATTTTATGTCATGGTTAGGTGAATCGGGATGAACAATTCTACTGAATCTCGCCATGTGATTGTATAGAATTTATATTTCCTTAGAAGAATTTATTATGTATATTTTTTGGTTTCTACTTCTATGCAATAAAGTCATTTATTATTATTATTATTATTTTGTTGAGAGGAAGTATCGACCGTACTACGTTAGGGAGGAAATATGACTGGAAAAAACCGGGCATGCGATCTGTACAGAACGTAAGTAAACTCTTTATTTAAATTCTCGGGCTTTCGTTCTTTATAGAGAATATCTTCAGGAGAAACTGTATAAAGTAAACAAAAAGGAAATTGAAATAATGTGACCAATAATTAATGAAAAGAATTATAACTTATATCGTGAGTTTTATTCGGAATGGACAGCCTGAACCGGGAAACACATCACAATAGGATGTAGAGTTAACATTAAATTAATATTGTCAGAAAAATTGTAATTTAAAATATTGATAAAATATGTATAAAATCACAAACTTTAAAACCAATAATAAACTATGTGGAATTTGTTAAAATATTTGCAATAAACAAAAACCATTAAAATTACGTGTTAATGCACTTATCGCTCTTTCTCCAAGTAATAAGCTTTTCCAAACAATGAGAAATGGTTCAGAAACATTTCTGATGTTGAGTTCCCTAATAACATTAAAGATTTTTTATTATTAGACCCGGTTGCTGTTACGGAAAAGAACTTTAAAATTGGTCACTTTTTAGCTGACTTAGAGAGTCTTATTAATGAGATCCCTAATGAATCCAACAACATTATGCGGGCTAGGATCACCAACTGCGTAACTAATTTCGTAAACCACTCTAAAATAGAACCACACCGTCGCAATTTCTTTACCTGGCTGTAAGGTCGCCTTGATGAGTGTATTCAAAAAACGAACACCATGTTGGGCGACACTGACAGGTATGAATTGTTGTCACGTGATCCCACAGAAATCATTCAACGTCAATATAACGAATTCATCTGAATTAGAAAACGTTCAGGCGAACTCTCCGAAGAAGCAGCCAAAAATTAGGTTATTTATAACTCACTTTCTCCGAAATTTAACTGTTTACCTAAAGTACATAAACAGGATATTCCTCTTCGACCTACAGTCAGCGGTATTAATTCTACCACCTATAAACTTAGCTTCACTAGATGTAGTGTCGTTATTCACGAATATCCCTTCGAGTTTGGTTGTTGAGATAGTTAAGCATAAGTGGGACACTATTCATGACCACACCATTTTAAATCAAACAACTTTCCTACAATTACTTTGCTTTGTTCTTAACAATTTATTTTTCAGGTTTAATAATAAATTTTATAAACAAACGTTTGGTATGCCGATGGGGTCTCCGATCAGTCCGGTTCTGGCCCTTATAGTGATGGATCACTTGCTCGACGTTGTAATCCCTAAATTGCGATTTCAATTACCTTTCATCTACAAATACGTTGACGATATAATATGTGCTCTCTCCGGAAACGAGGTACAATCTGTTCTCGATGTTTTCAATTCTTTTAATGTACACTTACAATTTACTATCGAACTAAAGCAAAGGGGTTATATACCGTTTCTGGACGCGAAGGTCATACGAACGGAAACCAATACTGGCAGGTTTATAAATTATTTTTCCTATCATCCCAACAGTCAAAAACTTAACACCATCATTGCCATGAAAAATAGGGTTTCTCACATATCTGATGACAGATTTTTACAAAAAAACCTTTGGATATTGGTTATCCGAGATCTTCGGTCAACAAGCTTGTATTTAAATCCAACACACCGGATGATTAGGTTGAGGACAACACCGACCAAAAATATAAAAGACTACCCTACGTTAAAAATCTAACCGACAATGTTGTCAAGCTACTTACATCTTTTCCTAACATTTGTATTGCTAAATATAACTCCATCTCTGTCACAAATGTTTTCACCAGGTTGAAAGACAGTACTCCTTTTGCTTTCAACATCAATACCGCCTACAGCATTTCTTGTACTGGCTGTCAAAACACTCACATAGGACAAACCAGTCAATGGTTAAAACATAGAATCAGTCAACACAAAAGTGATTGCAGAATTGGAAAACGAGCGTGTGCACTTGCGAATCATTGTAAAGAACATAATCATCAATTTGGTTTTGATAATGTTAAGATCTTGGATATAGAGAACAGATATGTAAATATATTCTTTCTAGAAATGTATCACATCACTAAACAACACATACTGTATCATCTTACAATTTCCACCTTGATTTCTATATGTACAATTGTCATGAAAACCCTGTGTTACGGCACAGTTAATTTTACTTTCGAACGCGTATGTGTACAAATAGCTGTTTTTATATTTTGGTTTTTGTTTATTGCAAATATTTTAACAAATTCCACATAGTTTATTATTGGTTTTATCGTTAGTGATTTTATACATATTTTAGCAATATTTTAAATTGCAATTTTTCTGACAATATTAACTTAATGTTAACTGTACATCCTACTGTGATGCGTTTCCCGGTTCAGGCTGTCCATCTCTAATTAACTCACGTTGTAAGTTATAATACTTTTCATTAATTATTGGTCAGATTTTTTCAATTTCCTTTTTGTTTACTTTATTCAGTTTCATCTTTTAATTCCTGATTTATTTCCACTTAGAGGTCAATAAAACAATAAATAATTAAATACCAATTTATTCCATAACATATAATAATATGTTTTCGTTAAATAACTTCTTCAGTGGAAGAAATTCACATTTAATATGTGTCAAATTACTAATAATATAAATATAAATTGCCATGCTTATCAACAAAATTATCTAAAAAACAAAGAATTCATTGATATATCGAATTTTAATTATATTCACAAGTAATAATGAAGGAATAATGATTTAATACAACATTAGAAATTGAAATGATTTGAATTATTCGTATATCAATCTATTTTTTGTCAAGCTCTAACAGTTCTGTTCAAGGACTAGGGAAAAACATGGCAAAAAAACCTAGTCAAGATCTTAAAATTAATAAAGTTCAGGCGGTTTTCATCTTTTTTAATGTATATCATTTCGTAAATTAATCTTCTTTTATAATTATTTTCCTTTTTTAAAATTTTAGTGTTTTGAAAATCAAAATTATGTCGTCTATCTTTAGAGTGCTTAGATAAAGCAGTTTCAGCGGTGACGTTATGTGTAACAGTGTATTGATGGTTATAAATTCGTTTCTTTAAATATTGTTTGGTTTGTCCGATATAACATTTATTACAATCTTTGCAATCTAATTTATAAACGACATTACTTTGATTACCATGTTTAATGGGTGGTTTTAAATTTGTGAATAAATGTCTATTGTTGGTAGGTATGAAAGTTATGTGAATGTCAGATTTTTTTAATTCGTATTTTATTGTGTCGCTTAAATTGTTTATATATGGTATAGTGTGGTATATGTTATTATTTGATTTTGTACTTGTGTTATATATTTTATTTATTCTTTTTGTGATTAATTTATTGTAAAACTCTTTAGGATAACTATTTTTTTCTAGTATTGTTTTTACTTTGCTTAAATTTTCTTTTCTAAAATCAGGGTGAGCTAATTTAATAGCCTGATCTACTAAACTGTTAATTACGCTTTTTTTTTAAATTTACCGTGTTTGAAAAATAGTTTAAATGCCTACTACTACTAGTGTCTTTAATGTACCAGTTTGTTTGTATTTGTGTGTTATCATGTATTATTATCTTTACATTTAAAAAGTTTATAGAATTTTGATTTTCTGTTTCAAAAGTAAATTTTAACCTATCATGATATGTGTTGAATGTGTGCAGAACATGTTCAATTTTATCATTTGGTATGCAACATATACAATCATCTACATACCGCTTATAAAATTGCACACGACAGTTTAGTTTGTCAAGTGAGACCTGCTCTAAGTCCTCCATTACTAAATTTGCTATAACAGCAGATAATGGAGAATCCATTGCTGTACCGAATATTTGTTTATATATTGTGTCATTGTACTGAAAATATGTTGAATTTAAGCAAAGTTTTGCAGCCAACATGAATTCATTTTTTGGTAAATTTGTATAATTTTGAATTAAATTCCATTTTTTGTTTATAATGTTTAATGCCAAATCTGTAGGGACATTTGTGAATAAAGATACAACGTCTAAACTGATAATTTCATGATTACACGGTACGGATTTTTTGTTAATGAAATTAACAAATTCCCACGATTTTTTTACATGATACTCTGTATTTCCTACAACATTACTGAGAATTTTGGATAAAAATTTTGATAAATTGTATGTTGGTGATTGTATACAATTTACAATCGGCCTTAAAGGAATATCAGTTTTATGAATTTTAGGGACGCCATAAATTCGCGGCGTTATCGAATTATATATTTTTAAATGTTTAGCTACGGATTCGTCTATATAATTGCTATTTAACCAACTAGTGATTAATTGGTTATTTTCACTTTAAATTTTGTTAGTCAGGTCTTTTTGTAATGAAATGAATGTGTTGATCGTTTAATAATGAATGCATTTTGGCTGCGTAATCTTTTTTGTACAATATTATACTTTTTTCTCCTTTGTCTGCTTTAGTTATTATAATATCTCGGTTATTACTCAAAAACTTTTTTGTTTCCTTTAACATACGATTTAAATCAGTATCATTGTGTTTGTTATTACGTCTGTTTTTGTAATTAGTTATGATGTTTACTAATTTGTTACGTAATGTGTTTTGCTTGTTCGGTACTACAGAATTTTGAATAATGTATTCTATATTACAGATTAAATCATCTAAAGGTATGTGGTTAACATCTACTGAGAATTTAGAGCCTAAACTAATAATTAACTTTACATTTTCCGGAATTATTATATCTGTTAAATTTATTATCCTTTAAGTGTAAATAAATCAGGAATTAAAAGATAAGTACATACATATAATAGTAATATTAAAAAGATAGAAAATCTTTTAAAAGAAAATAACAAAAATGATTATCCAATTTTACAAGAAGATATATATATTATAAAAGAAGATTAATTTACGAAATGATATACATTGAAAAAGATGAAAACGCGGTAAATTTTAGAACGGACATTGATAATTTAAGCGTTATTTATAATAATTTAATTCACGCCTGAATTTTATTAATTTTAAGATTTTGACTAGGTTTTTTTGCCATTTTTTTCCCTAGTCCTTGAACAGAATTATTAGAGCTTGACAAAAAATAGATTGATATACGAATAATTCAAATCATTTCAATTTCTAATGTTGTATTAAATCATTATTCCTTCATTATTACTTGTGAATATAACTATACTATACTAGAGGGAAGCCTTGGTTGCGCTCTACTGTTTCACAAGAAAGTTTGCAAATTCTCAAATTTTTATGCTATAAGGGACAAGTTTTGATTTTATATATTGCCTGAATAAACACTTTCCACAGAAAACAAGTGATCATCGGAGCTTATATGTTCGTGTACTTGAAAAGCCTTGGTACAGTTACTAATAAATGAATCCCACAGCTCTTTTATTGCTTTTAATTTGTCATTTTCTTTTCCTTAAATTAATGTTATCTTCAAATCGTTTCTTTTTCAATTCAGTTTCGAAATAATGTGACAGACTGTCGTGTGACTACCTTCATGGGAACTCGTGTACAACTACCAATCTCTTCTTTAAAGAGCACTCATTTCGTTTGAGTAGTTCTCAGTGCTCTCACGTTCCTTATGCCAGGTTTCGTCAGTAATGCAAGTGGCTTCGTCAAAATATAGTTTATGCCTTTAGCGTGGTTGATACGTCGAATTGAACGAGCCGCTTATATTGATGGCGAAACGACGGGTTAATAACTTTTCTATTTATATGCATTTACTTTACTTGATTTTGTGTTTTGTTTATTTTTATATGGTATACATATTTATCAATGTACATGCTGTTCTGTCAGACGTAACTTAAACTTTTGTAGGCTGAATTCTATCAAGTAGATCTATTACTTAGCGGAAGGCAAATTAATCAATTTAGGCGATACTCCGCAAGTGGACATCATTCAAGTTGTATCGGTGTCACTGGACTCGTGTCAATCATCGATGAATAATGTAATTAGGAGATCATCAATCATCGAGAGAGATAAACGCGCAGCTGTCGGGCTCCCAATGCGACCACCGCGCGAGCCGATCAATTAAAGGGTATCCACAGATACATTCACACGATGCATACGGATGCACGCACGTAAACCGCCTACAGAACATTATCCGAGACCTTTACTCAAAGGAAAGCTCGTACTAATGTACCATGTCTATATATAATGTGTATCTTAATACACAGTGTTAAGCAGAACTGGTTTAGCATTCTTGCTCATAGCAAATTTACAGAATTGCTTGTGAAAATATGCTATATTACATACGGCATTCAACAAAATGTGGAATGATGCGGATCCTTTAAAAATAGAGTTTACAAGTATTCATTAAATAGGGATCTATAGCTATCAGCTTTCAAATTGGTTATTCCTCAATTTATGGAATTCCCACCTTGAACTGATAAGTAGCAATTTGTCAAATATACTGCTACTAACGATGTAATTAATTTAATTTTGAAAAGTTATTAATTATTTGTTGTGATAAATCAAAATATATTTTTGAGATATTATTACAAATTTTTGAAGCAACTTAATGCACATATAATAACATTAACTTAGTTAATATCTATTACGATTCTGTACTAATTTCTAATATAACAATATGTTTCAACATGATCAACAAGCACACGAAGGGAGTGTTCATATCCCTACGCGCCTGTGTAGGTACTTAATCCAAATGATCCGACCCAGGCGTGTAATCCAAACTCTAAAGAGTCAATATTGCCGCGGTTTGTCCAGAGAAACGAACCAACGAACTCGGCACGAACAGTTTCAGTATATTTGTTTTGCTCTTCAGAATTGCTGTTAACAGTTCAGCAGTGGCATTGTGTTCGCTCTGGAGTATGTTGACAGACGCTTCAGAGCGCGATACAGAATGCATCACGGTTTTAAACGGATTTCAGGGATTCATTCCGACATGCGAAGTCAAGTGAAAAGTTTACTATGTACGTCGTTCGAGATGGGCGAACAGTCGCTATTATGCTGTTGCTAGAAGTTATTTCATTTAAATACTAATTGTTTACGCTTGATTCATATCTCTTATCGTTTTTTTTTTTACGAATTGACCAGTCTGGTTTAACTGTGCACAATGTATCTATGCATTAAGCAATTGCTTTATGGTGTATATAAATTGCTAATGAGTAATATGTTTTGTTTCCGAAAATCTTATTAATAAAAAGCAGAAAAAGTAACATTTAGAGAGAAAATAAATATTAGAAGCTATTAAAGTTTATATTTAAACGCATACTTCAAATGATGTCAGTTTTCTGTTAAAAATTCTATACGCGTTGACATTGTAGTAGTTCACTATCGTTTGAAATTTAGAAAGAAGGGTATGTTTTTTCTGGTTAATGTGTGATGGGTGCTTAGTTGCAATGATTCCGTAAGCAGTATCGCTTGTCTGACTATCAATGCAACTCTCGCGGGGTAGTTTTGTGTGTGTAAGTTGTGGTCAAATGGCTTTGTGACAGCATCATATCGCCTTTTATGATGCCGTGCTGTTAATCACTTTGCTCCCAACGGCGAATGGCAAGTCGATCTGGGATTAAACTCTGAAAAAATGTCACCGTCCCTCCAGAGAAGTCGCCTAACCACTGCGGCCATCGACCCGTTAATAATAATTTAATTTATGAATTATTTTGTACAAATTGACATCATATGTATATACACATTTACAACAACATTCTCACGTCACCTTAAAAGGGTTACAAGAAGAAACACTAGAAATGAATGGACATTTATTTCTACACTTGCAATTAATTTTAATTAATATGATAATGTTTTGTACAAGAGTAAGTTTATCTCTTGCAGAAACTTTTGGCTATCTTCAACAATTTCTGAAGAAGAATTAATACAAAATTTCACATATTATAGCGAATTGTATACTACATCATTTTTTCATATTTGCAATAAAACCGTTCTTATTTGCGAACTGTCAAATTTAACTGATGTAATCATTGTAGAGTGTGTATCTTGAAGATTATCAAGTAACGATTAGAGCTATTCGTTTTTTTGATGAACACTGCATACGAACTGACAAGATGAGGGACCGCCGACAAATTTTCGAACCTAATGGAGGACAACCTTTAGCAATCATATCAGTCAAGGCGGTACGTCTTCCATCATTGGACTATAGTTAACAGCACTACATAACTTACGTCAAGGTACTACAGCAGCAAAGCAGGCAACACTTTATATAAATCAAATATAGACTGCAAAAACTGCAGTGATAGTCTTACATACTGCCTAGGAAGCCGCTGCAGCTGCACCGGTCATCAAAAATATCATAAAATAACTTTGCGTTAGCAAAAGGAGGAGGAATTTTTCCTTGCTCGAAAAAAGGTGTACTTCGAAAACATTAAATCAAATTCCATTGTTACGATAAGACAATTTAGTTTCACTCAACCCACTAATCCCAGACGGTTTTCATTTAGCGTAATATCAAAATCTAAGAGGTTTGGTACATCAACAAGTAGGAATTTATCATTCTTGGGTACAGTGGAATAGCTACGCGTAGGAAAGCAACTCTCAGGAATAGATCGGCGTGAATGGAGGACTAGAAAATAAAAGAAAAAACGACGAAAAAGGAAACGATGAAAAAAGTTCACAGCAGCTAAAGGACGGTTCAATAAGAGTTGTAATCAAATTGCACGGTCATAGTGTTGAAAGCAGTATACTCGGCCCGTTTCTATCGTACAATTACAGCATCCTAGAAGGGTATTAAATTCCATTGCCTTGGAATCAATTTAAACAAAAGGGCGATCGTGAATGTCGGAGTTTTTATCGACGTCGACGTTGTCGCTGTCGGCTGTTCAAGCTTTGTACGCTCGCTTTCGAGTTCCGGTGGATTACGGGAAGCGCATGGTTCGTTTTCGCTTCGGACAATCTTAACTCCTTATCCACGACTACAATAATTTAGTAGAGTAAAAAGATCCGTAATAAGAACAACCCGATTTTACACGAGGAGCGACTAGTTGAAATTTATATGTTATAAAGTATGTTCAAAGAATTACGATTGTCTAAAGGGAATTGAATTAATTTCGTAGGTCTTTAATAATAATAATTTATCTGATTTTTCGGGTTGGCCAGAAAAACGTAAAAGGCTAACTGTATTTATAATAGCAGGAGACAAGTTTCATATTATACATACTTTACGATTCTTTATTAAACTGCTCCCCAAAATATGTAAGAGTTATATTTTGAACGCTGTTAACTTCTGTCAATACACTGAATGAAGTAATTAGAAAAAAGGCTGTGTTATGCTTGATTCCATTCTATAAATGCTAAGCTACCATGAAGGCTAGAATATATCTTAATTATTGTTGCCGCTGCCCGGATGTTGCTTTAAAATCATCTCTGATAGAAATATTTTTAAACTGTATTTGGTATTGTTGATCTTTTTTTGGGTTGGCGAATCAATTGCTTAGGAATAACTCATGCATTTGCACTTTTTCTATTTTTCAAGAATTCCATCTTATTTCCGGGATATGTTCTTTTGGACCCAAAGCCTCACAACTTTTTTAGTGTTTGTGTTTTATGGGGGTTGGTAACTATTGTCTAATAATGTGGTTCTTACCAAAGAAAAATACAAATGTTGTACAAAATCTAATCTAATCTCTAATTCTCCTTCCTTATAGTATTCATTGTGCTAAATAGCTCACCCATATGAGTTCGACTACTCGAGAAAACTTCGCATTTTTCAAACAGGCGATCCATCCCTCCTGTGCTGCCGTTGTGAAAGAATATAATTTCTGGTTTTTTACTAATAGTAGCTGTTAATAATAATAGCACTGCTTGATTCATGTCCTTCCACGTTTAAAGTTGAAGTTACCTTCTTCGTAAAGCTATACATTCTCATTTCAATTGCTCCTGTGTTAGTACTGTACGACTTCGCCTCTTGAACATCACGTTAAACATATTAAATTGGATATAGCTGCGACCTACCTTTGTGTCATTTAGGTCTTTAGAATTTAGCCTCAGTCTACTGTACGATATATAAATATAATCTAATATATTCTCGTAAATTGACAAAGGACTTTACTTAAAATAGAAACAACCGAGGTTGAATATTATTTATTCATATACATACACTTGCTTGCATGGAAAACGAATACAACTTTTATACCTATTTTTTATATCTTTTCCATAGATTACACACTTACTTAACATCTTACAAAGTTTTTCGTTGAATATGGTGTTGCTATCTACATACGGAGAACTTTGCAATATGAAATAGTGTCAAATTTCACATCGGAGTACATTGAATACTTAGTAATTAGATTAAGAATAAAATCATTTACCTGTATGATCGGCACCTTTTATCGTCAACCGAGAGGAAACTACGACATGTTCATAGACTGCTTTGAAAACTTACTAGCTGATATGCTACTTTCATACGACAATATTATATGTGTGGGTGATTTCAACACAAACATTATGTCTGTTACAGACTATAAAACAAATGCTTTAAACGAATTAATGAGTTCTTTAAATCTTACGCAAATAATTCAAGATCCTACTTATAGAACTACGTCGTCTGAATCATTGTTGGATCTTGTAATCTGTGGAAACAGCCTTAATGTGACTAACTCTGGGACTATTGATTGCAGCGATATGACAGATCATTATTGTGTCTTCTGTGAACTACCGATTTATTTTAACAAGTTGCCACCAACCCAAAGAGTACGTACTAGATCATTCAAGCATTTCGATGGGGTAGCCTTTGAAGCAGATGTGTATGCCGTGCATTGGTATCTGATATTCGATATGCTGGACGTGAATGCTAAATTACAATTTTTTAACTCACATGTTCTGCGACTTTTTGATAAGCATGCCCCTTATGTAGAATTTACATCTACCAGGCCACCCGCGCCTTGGTTAACCTACAATATCCGCTGCTTTATGAAGAAACGTGACGAAGCGCTTATCCGGTACAGAAGAACCCAAAATGCTTCGCACCTTAGCTATTATAAACAGCTTCGGAATGAGACCAACAGGGCGATTGCACGAGAAAAGAAAGCGTATTTTCAATACAGGTGCCAAATCGCAAAAGGTGGAAAAGAACTGTGGCGGGAATTTGCAAAGCTCAATCCTACAATGAATAATAAAAGACTGCCCCTACCTGATTCAGTGGATGCAAATGACTTAAACAAGCACTTCGCTGGTGTAAGAAACTCATCGCCGGACCGAGATCTCATAAACAGCTATTCTTCCCGATCTCTTAACTTGAATCGTGAAAAATTTGAACTTGTACAAATAACAGATCATGACATAATTAAAGCGGTTGGTAAGGTTAAATCGAAAGCGGCGGGTATTGACGCAATTAACATTGATTTAATCAGGATATGCATGCCTATGCTGCTGGATTATATCAAGCATATATTTAATGCCTGCATTCAGACATCGGTTTATCCAGACACATGGAAACATGCACTTGTAGTGCCCGTTGCTAAAAACGCTTCTCCGAGCTCCCCGAGCGACTATCGTCCAATTAGTCTGTTGCCAGTGCTTGGAAAAATCTTTGAGCGTATAATTGAGGGACGGCTGCGAATATACATTGATCGACATCATATACTTCCAGAATATCAGTCAGGATTTAGACCTAATCACAGCTGTACTACGGCAGTCTCGCTCATAGTAGATGATATTTTGAGAGCCAAAGACGAGGGTAAGATAACGGCACTGATCTTACTGGACTTTTCTAGGGCGTTTGATTCCATTAGCCATGAAATCATGACTGCTGTTGCTCAATCGGTGGGTATTGGTCCGGGGGCGGTGAGACTACTGAGAAGTTTTTTGTCTGGCCGTATGCAAACCGTGGCGGCCGGGGATAGCAGGTCTGACTCTTTACATCTAACTCAGGGAACCCCACAAGGCGCAATTCTATCACCTCTACTCTATGCATTGTATACTGCTGGAATGACCGCACTATTTACTGGATGTGAACACCACCTCTATGCAGATGACGTACAGTTATATAAATCTTTCTACCCGTCAGAGGTGGCTCGCGCTCGTACATGTCTTAATGAAAATTTGCAAAATGTAAGCAGGTTTGCGAAAGACCACCTGTTAACTCTGAATCCTTCCAAAACTCAAGCTATATTATTTTGTCCCAAGCACATGCGTAATAGAATCCAAGGCGAGCTGTCACTTAGCCTAGATGATATCCCAATTGCATTTGTTCCCTTGGTGAAAAACTTGGGATTACTGATGGATGAGGATTTACGGTTTCAGCGGAATACTTCAACCTTATTGAAAAGAGCATTCGTGTCACTGAAAAGAATATATCACAACCGAAACACCATTAATCAAAAGACAAAAAAAATACTATGTGACTCACTGGTGCTGTCCACCTTCAATTACATGGATGTGATTTACGATACGCGCATACGGGTGGTTGAGTCAAGGCGTATACAAAGAATGCAAAATTCGTGCCTTCGGTTGATCTTTGGCATTCGCAAGTTTCAAAGGATTTCGCATAAATTAAAAGAATGCAACTGGCTATCTATGAGTGCGAGACGCGAACTGCACAGTGCAATATACTATTATAAAATTTTCAAAAACAAATGTCCTCCCTATTTATTCAGAAGGATAAGCTTCAGAAGTGATGTGCACAATGTGAATGTGAGGTCCCGAGGCTTACTTACAGTCCCCGCTCACCGCCGGGAATCGTTTAAGGATGGTTTTACATATAACATGGCAAAGTATATGAATAAAATTCTGCGCAATTATGAAGAGAACATCTCAATCTCTAGACTAAAAGCGAAATATAGACTGTTCCTCTCGGGGGGGTGAATTGTAGTGGATTTGTATTTGCAGCTGCATCTGTACGATAGTGCGCGTTTGAGTTGTAGTCACTATGTCGGGTTTTTTTCGTTTTTTTTGTCTTTTGTTCTATGTATTTAGGTGGCTTTTACTATTTTATTCACATTATCATTTTCTATTATTTTTTATTATTTTAGAATTAAAAATACTTTCAAAGATTGTAGGTAGACCACTGGATTTGAGTACTATTACCTCTAATCCGGTGATACAATTCTTTTTGGTTACTCAATCAAATATGTGTCATAAATTATGATCTTTAAAATTAGGTACATATATCTAGGATTATTGTAAAATATGTAATGAGGCACTGTAATGATTTGATTTGATAGACCAATAAATATATATTATTATTATTATTATTATTATATATATCATAAGAACTAAAAGCATCGCTAGATTAGTCGAGTACTTGCCGACATGCAATTTCAATTTTGAATTTTAGTTATCAGAACGTACGACTTTTAATATTAGTTTAAATCGTGCTAACTAAATATTTTTGAGTGACATCTACGTATACAGATTCAAATCATTTTATTTGGTTCGAAATTTAATTCCGTACCCACGTTCTACTGCTAGTTTTTTATTCCAGAAATGGAAGCTTTCAATGCAGTTGTCAAAATCAGAGTTACAAACATTGATTTCTTTATAAGTATATATTAGTGAGTTCAAACAAATTATATTCCAAGAAATAAATTGCAAATTAATTCAACAAATCCGTAAAATGCCACATACAGAAGGTATTTGAATATAAAACAATAATAAAGCAGCTGGGAAATATTTAACAGTCACCATCAGTAAATATCAATAAGAAATATGCCAAATAAAACCAAACTGCACCTTGCCATAAAGGTATAATGGGTACACCTCATAATCGTGTCTGCGTAATAGATGGTACGATTCTACCACCTAGCGACCTATGTCTCCTGTATGTTAGTAGATTGTTGCGGCTCTCAGGAACATTGTGACGTAGCATTTATAATATACATAACATAAGTAATACATGTCATATATGTACAGTAGGCAACGTTAAAGGTTGGACAGTCCTGTCACAGTATAATAATACGAGAAATACCGAAGCTATTGATACCCTTGCAATAACTCTTCGCTTTCGCTCAAGGCCGTACACATACAGGTAAAATCGTAACGACAAGAGTTTCTACATTGCAGGGTGATTTAAAACCCATTTAGCATGCAAATACGGTATAATATAATGCACACAAGGTCACTAATATTCATGTGACTATTTAAATATTTTAGATTCTTCTACAGTATCAATAGAGTTGACAAATATCGGCAACAGTAACACACTTCTAATTGGTACAACTGGAAAACTGTAGCAGTTAGAGGAGAGTTCTCTTACAAAAGAACTTTAATTAAAATCATTCTTTCCGTATTTGATATTTGGGTCGTAGTCACGTTACAATAATAATATAAGATTATCATATGTATTGATGTATTCTATCATTATTGAATTATTATTAATGTTATATGTATTTAGTAAAAGTTATAATAGAAATTTATAGTGATATTGAAAGCAGATTTAAATACATGTATTGTCTTTTTTCATATATCACTACCGAATACGAAAGAGTTCTTTCTGTGTACGTAAAGAATTAATCAGAAATTATTACAAATTATATATTATATGAAGGAAATTTAGTTGGAAACACACATTTTTGGTATTCCACAAATTGTGTTTTCAATTCCCAGGGGTATAACAATATAAAAAACCTTTTTTTAATGTCATCAGTGGTTAAGCAACTAAATTTTTGAATCTAATAAATTTAATAGTACAGTCAACCGGAGAAACATCTACATCTTCTTTTTATACGTGTTGGTTATATGAAGTATAAGAAAAAAAATCTTTCGAGTTAAATAGGTTTTTATATAATTATTTCACTGCTATATACAGATAATTTTCATTAAAGTGTTTACTTATGGAAAAATAAATAAAAACAAAAAATGGATGATGGGTGACTGGATTTTGTTGAACGTAGTTCAAAATTCTATTACCATCTTCTGGATTAATTTTGGGTGGTTGTCCAGGCCTCGATTTATTTCGTAGAGCTACATCTTCGTTTTCGGTTCGCCAGCGTTATGTTGAAGTACAGTTAGAGAAAAAAAAAAGAAAAGATACAGTTTTATAGAGTTCCACAGAAGTAACGGTTACTAAAAATTTAGACCAACGAGGGTTATCATAAAACAAATGAATACCTACTCGTTGGCATATTTTGTTTGTTAATAGAAGGACTAAACGTTATCTAATGATGAGTAAATGTAGTTACAAACAACTTAACATTTATTTATCTTTCAATTAATATTTAATGTGTGTGCGTAAGGTACATTTGATTTGAAAACTCTAGAATCAAGTTTTTTTGGTGTTGATATCACTGACTTTCAATTTCTATTTATTAGTCAAATACCTAACCGTTTTACGCTAAGTCATCAAGCCAGAACATCAATGAACCAACACCAATACACTAAAGTACAAAAAATAGAATAAAATAGTATCTGTGCAATGCACTCAAAGAATTCATATAGAACAATAAAAATAAATTATATACTTACCGATACACCAACTTCTGCAGCAACTTGCCTGTAGGACAAATCACGCTCCCAAAGGGTAACTATTTTTGCTCGCGTTTCTATTGTTGTTGCGGGCATTTTTACGACGATTACAGCAAACTAAATACTCTCAAGACGAGAGGCTTTTATATTGAGAACGAATAAGGCAATATAAAAATTATTTTTCGCCCCCTCTTTGGCTTTAATGTAATAACGTAATTAAAACATATTCAAACGGTGCTCATAATTGGTTTAGATAATCATTATACATAAGTTTATATTAAGAAAATAAGAACTTTCTGAGAATTCGTTACAAAAACACTCCTCATTGAAATTAACAATTCTTAAAATTTAGGATTATGTATTTCAATATTTGGAATCTGAGTTCCAGTTAAGAGATCACAGTGCAGATCATCAAGCAAGATTTAATTATTAGGATAATATTAAACAGTAATTTGTTTTGCATACAATAGCTTATATTTATTGTGGTCTAATCCCTACTTTACAGTTTATGGTATTCATGGATTAATAAATTTGGTTTAAATATTCGGCGTATAAGACTGTAATGCTTCGAAGGAAATTTGATTGTTAATACAATATTAAATTACTAAACAAATTATTCTAATATATCCTAATAGATCCTAATAGAATTCATTTATCTGCTTCCTCTATAATTCTTATTAAAGATTATAAGTCAAGTGTCATCAAGAATCATTATAAACTAGACATCATTAGCGTAATATTAAGATTTAATTTTAGACTCGTGGAGAAATAAGAATGAATAAATTACGAGTTTAGTAAGTATTATTTATCAAGATTACTTGAGTGAATGATTAAGATATTGAAAACAGGTATCAAATATGGAAAGAGCGATTCAAATTAAGGATTTTTTTATACGAGAACTCATTTTTAACTGTTATAGTTTTAGAGTTCTACTAATTAGAAATGTGTTGCTGTTGCCGCTATTTTCCAGTTCTATTGCACATAATGGTATATGCATTTCAACAGCGTAAGACAAATTAAATTAAAAATATTGAAATAGTCACATAAAGATTAGTGACCTTGTGTGCATTATATTAAACCGTAAATTTGCATGTGTAAATAGCTTTTAAATCACCCTGAAATGTAGAAACTCTTATCGTTACGATTTTACCTGTAGGTGTATGGTCTTAAATGAAAGATGAAAGTTAGGGAGTATTGCATCTAATACATCGGATATCTTCGGCGCGGCTTCGGTGTTATCATATTGTGACAGGACTGTCCAACCATTATCATTGCTTACTGTACATATATTGTCACTTATGCGTCCCTTTTCTTCGCAGGGGGATACCGTCTCTGACGGCTACTAGAGTTGAGTTGAGGGAGAAGAGCAAAATTGTAATTTATTAAATTTCGGCATTTCTTTTATTTTTGTTTTAAAGTTAACTATAGTTTTTGTAAGGTTGTTATATGTGTTTATTGCTAAATATTGTAGTTGTAGTAGTTTTACGGTTCAAAATCATGCGCCTTCTGTTCAAATGAATATTAATTTTAATTTAGTTATTGCGTACTATATTTATTAATAATGTTCTAATAATAAATGCTTGGATCGTTAGCTCTTGAATTTCTTGATATACCATTGCTCTTCGTACGCTGTAGTCCATTTGATGAACGATCTTTGCGATTCTGTTTTGTTGCCGTTGTATTTTTAGCAAATTTTTATTTGATGTATCCCCCATGTACATTTAATAAGTACATGTTATATGATGAGAATAGTGCATGGTAGACTTTCCTATAGTATATTGCCATTATATATTATTATTCTATTTAACTCTGCTTTTACTTTTGCATTTCATATAGTTTTATATATCTAAGCCTAGATATGCAATATTATCTAGTCTTCTAATTATCTATTCTTTAAACTAATATTTATTTTCTGTTTTACCTTTGGGTTTGTGCATATAATTTGTCTTAGTTTCATTGATGATAATAATGCTATCGAGGCATGAAATTATTCTTTTCATTTAATTTAGAATTTTTGGAAGTTGTTCCATTGTTGTTAATGTTAATTAATCAATTCTGCCATTTTGCTATATTTAAAGTAAATTTTCTTTCAATGAAACATTTTATCCCTAAAGAAATTTTCGCTTGTATTTTTTTAATATGAATTAGTATATTTAATTCTTCTTCCTAAAGTTTATTTGATGAATTTTATCCTTTTAATATCCTGGACTATAAAAAAGTAAATGAATAAATGGTTGCAGAATGTAATGATGTTCAAGAAAGGAATAAATTATTAACCAATATTTACTTTTTATTTATTTTTTCATAATGAAATGATTTTCTTGTTCTTAACAGAATCATTCTGGCCTTGTTCAGTCTTTAGCATTAGAGAACCCTCACTCTTCCTAACACACGTCCTAAATTACAGGAGGATCTCGAAGTTATAATCCACAACGATTCCTGAGTGTCTGCAAATAAAGCGCCAAATACACTTCTAAAATTTTGAAAGAACAAACTTAGTACAACATGGAGTAATTGTTAAAAGTGTAATTTTCAAACAAGGGTGACTAGTGAAATTTTATGATTCTTAATTCTTTCGATACATGATAGAAAGTTTTGGATCAATATCTAGAACAAATAGAACAGCCTGAAAAGGAGGAAAAGTGAGACCAACTTCATATACACATAATTTGGTCTTCCTTAATTTTTTTACGTGGTATGTATGATCTAAAAGTTTGGAACAATATTGAACAAACTTAGAACAATCTGTTGCAACTTTCTTGTATAACGAGAGGCGGTGAAATTGTTTTCGTCTGACATACTTGGTGAGCAGTATAATATTTTTAGAAAAATATTCAGTACACCCTGGAGGAACTTTCAAAAGTCGCAAAAAAACTGGGGACATAGACTAACTTCGCCCAGGCACGTTTCCCCTCAAGCAATCAACCGCCGACAACCAACACGTGTGAATTAATGCTACCGAATTAAGCATAATTGCGTGATAATTAATGTAATAAATAAAAATAATATTATCTACTTGCTCATAATTCATAATTCTTTCTCGCTAATGCTACTACTACTTCACTACGTGATCCTAGAAGAAAAATATAATTAAGTCGGTTGTCGAAAAAGTAATCCATCAGTCTAATTGTATTGTGTTTTAGTCACTGTTTTAATTCGAGATCAACGGATCGTTTGTTGTGGTTGTTACAATGGAATTTATAGAAGCTAGCGTTTCCGTTGGTAAGGGACGTAATTAGAATGTTAATTGCTGCAAAGTGAAATATGCAAATTTGGATATTCATACCGCGTCCGTAGCGTGTTTAATTGAAATAAATAAAACGGTCACGGTAATTAAAAGCATTTAGTTCTACCCGACACAATAATGAAAACGGGGCTCATTATTATATGATACAATCGTCAGGAAAATTTAACAGTTCAACTCTATCGTTATCGCTTTGAATATGAAACAAAAACTATTTATCTCTCAAATTGCATTTCGTTATTGCCACTTGATACGTAAAATTTGGTCCAACCGTTATATTTGGTTAGAAAGCAATGGATAATGTATAACGTGCTTAGATTGTAGACGAAGGTGGGGTACAGCCGATCAAATTTTGGAAAATGCAGCGGACCTCTAGAAAATATAGGACCGAAATCTCTTCGGTACAACACTCAGGGCGATGAGTACAATCTTTTCCACCCCTCGGAGATCGAAAATTCGACAAATGCCCGGCTAGATTTTCTTCGTTTTTTTGAAATATCTCGACTATTAAGAGAGATAGGACCGAAATCTCTTCGGTACAACACTCAGGGCGATGAGTACAATCTACTCCACACCTCGGAGCTCGAAAATTCGACAAATGTCCGGCGGAAAATGTTGTCCAGAAAAATTTATGAAAATGTAACTGTCACAGCGCTCAAACGAGTTAATGTGCCTTCCCGGGAGTTTGTCCTCTCGTTTAGATTAACAAGACGAACCAACTTGCCCAGAGCGTAGCAGATTCATCAAACGGTTCTCGAGAAAATATCGATGAAAATTTAGCCCTATAAGGCGTTAATGTGCCCTGCTGGGCGTTTGGCCACTCGTTTAGATTAAAAAGGTGAACCTATTTGCCGAGGAGGAAGCAGATCTATCAAACGGTTATCGGGCTAGGTAATATTTATATGATGAAAATGTTGTCCAGAAAATTTATGGAAGTGTAACGGTCACAGCGCTCAAAGGCGTTAATGTGCCTTCCTCGTAGTTTTTCATCTCGTTTAGGTTAACAAGATGAACCAACTTGCCCAACACTCAGGGCGATGAGTACAATCTTTTCCACCCCTCGGAGATCGAAAATTCGACAAATGCGCGGCTAGATTTTTTTCGTATTTTTGAAATATCTCGCCTATTAAGCAAGATAGGACCGAAATCTCTTCTGTACAACACTTAGGGCGATGGTACAATCTTTTCCACCCCTCGGAGATCGAAAATTCGACAAATGCGCCGCTAGATTTTTTTCGTTTTTTTGAAATATCTCGGCTACTAAGAGAGATAGGACCGAAATCTCTTCGGTACAACACTCAGGGCGATGAGTACAATCTACTCCACACCTCGGAGCTCGAAAATTCGACAAATGTCCGGCGGAAAATGTTGTCCAGAAAAATTTATGAAAATGTAACTGTCACAGCGCTCAAACGAGTTAATGTGCCTTCCTGGGAGTTTGTCCTCTCGTTTAGATTAACAAGACGAACCAACATGCCCAGAGCGTAGCAGATTCATCAAACGGTTCTCGAGAAAATATCGATTAAAATTTAGCCCTATAAGGCGTTAATGTGCCCTGCTGGGCGTTTGGCCACTCGTTTAGATTAAAAAGGTGAACCTATTTGCCGAGGAGGAAGCAGATCTATCAAACTGTTATCGGGCTAGGTAATATTTATATGATGAAAATGTTGTCCAGAAAATTTATGGAAGTGTAACGGTCACAGCGCTCAAAGGCGTTAATGTGCCTTCCTGGTAATTTGTCATCTCGTTTAGGTTAACAAGATGAACCAACTTGCCCAACACTCAGGGCGATGAGTACAATCTTTTCCACCCCTCGGAGATCGAAAATTCGACAAATGCGCGGCTAGATTTTTTTCGTATTTTTGAAATATCTCGCCTATTAAGCAAGATAGGACCGAAATCTCTTCTGTACAACACTTAGGGCGATGAGTACAATCTTTTCCACCCCTCGGAGATCGAAAATTCGACAAATGCGCCGCTAGATTTTTTTCGTTTTTTTGAAATATCTCGGCTACTAAGAGAGATAGGACCGAAATCTCTTCGGTACAACACTCAGGGCGATAAGTACAATCTTTCCCACCCCTCAGAGATCGAAAATTCGACAAATGCCCGGCTAGATTTTTTTCGTATTTTTGAAATATCCCGGCTAGTAAGCAAGACAGGACCGAAATCTCTTCGGTACAACACTCAGGGCGGTGAGTACAATCTTTTCCACCCGTCGGAGATGTAAAATTCGACAAATGCCCGGCTAGATTTTTTTCGATTTTTTGAAATATCTCGGCTATTAAGGGAGGTAGGACCGAAATCTCTTCGGTACAGCACTCAGTGCGATGAGTACAATCTTTTCTACCCCTCGGAGATCGAAAATTCGACAAATGCCCGGCTAGATTTTATTCGTATTACATACTTATGTATATATGGACATCTATTTTGATTTCACTTGCTCGGTAGAGAACTATATGTATTCAGATATGTTTGCCGTCACACTTACTTTGGTATATATTAAAACTTCCCAAAATACTTAATAATTTCTAGATACTACAGAGAAATTATTATTATTAGCTTTTATAAAACGCAGTAGTAATAGTTAACGTGGAAAACATAAAATAAAATATAATATTTACGTAAAATACGACCATATTAAGTCAAACCGTTACTACTACTATATTATGCAGTCTTTCAGTTTTACATTATCCGTAGTAAATTATGGAAGCTTGCGGAAAATCGTGCGACCCATGTCACTTATCCACTTATAGGACAATATCGAGCGTAACCAAGAGTTCCAATTTTCTCATTCAATCGGTGAGTAAGCCCGTCTACAACTCAACGCCTAGACCTTATAAAGCGATAATATCTACGAGCGAGAAAGATAGGTATCATGTATGAGGGTATGCTGCAAAAAAAGAAAGGATTAAATGCTAATTTTAACGTTGAATCCGTATCATGCATCGGATATAAAGGGTCTACAAGCCTACATCTACGTCTGTGTCTGTATAATTTATGGAAGAACATAAGGGGTCGTTAAGTAGTTTAATAGACGTAATAGAGCTACATCATATTAGCACTAAGCATTTGTATTCTTCACACTATATCGGACATAAAAGTTGGCTAGCTCAGCAACTACCTCATTACTCCCATCGGGTAACCTTGTTTACACATGAAAACACTTGTACTTATAAGTCTAATATATGTCTTAATTATCACCTTTAGGACACAATGAGAGAAAGTTGGTTTGTCTTAGAAACACACTTTTTCAGAGTACTATATGATAGTTTATGTATTTTCTGCATTGACGTTGAATTACTGCATGATCTTCATACAAGTCTTCATACATTAATATTATTGTAGTTCCTCAAACACTTCGGAAACGTTCAAGAATGTAATTGCGTGATGTATGGTTAGCTATGTAATAAATGAAATTACCGACATCTCTATTCAGATTGTGTAGGGGATGGAGAATGTAAATTATTCATCGGAAGCATTGGAGTGACATCTCTGAACTACAGATGTACAACAGATGGCGTAAGCGACGCGTTAATTGGTTACATTAGAAATTACCAGACGTCCAGCGCGTAACAGACAATCTTACAAACTGGAGACCCGCAATCAATTTGGGATAGTAGCGGTCAATACAACGCAATGCTAAACAATTGCTGACATTTGCATCTTGACTAATTTATGTCCGAATTGATTTAGTGGGTTAGCATGTTTCGCAAGCTGTCATGTATATACACGCTTGGAGGTCATAAATTATTGCCGCCAAAATTGTGCACATTGTGATCATGAATATTTGGATATGTAATCCCATTGAACGATGCTATAATGTCTTAAGAAGATGAATGCGCATTAGCAAATAAATTATTACTGCCTGGTAACTATCCAACGAGTATTGTAATATTGCAATGTAATTCAGAACAAATAAAGTCGACTTTGCAGAATTTTATTGAATAAAAATTGTTTCAGCAATGCCTTTTGTTACCTCGAAGTTCAGAAAAATATGAAATACTTAAATTTAAAAATGGCAAGATATTGCCGAAACATTTGTTACTTTATAACAAAATTTTTGAAACAATTGAGAATTTATTTGTTGAGTATCAATTCTCTGAATTATCATAATGTTAACCAAGAACGGAAAGTGACTTAGCCCTTCTAACTATCATTTTCCAGCACATTACGCATTGCTTTAACATAATAATAATACCGAATTAATGCGATCTAAATCCAAAATAAAAATGAATTATGGACCATTTACTATTTCCAGTGATATCATGGCTATTATTCTCCATGAGAAAAAAGAAATTTCATTTGTAGCAAAGCTAACCAGCGTTTATTTACTTACTTTTCCTCGTAAATTTGACATGTAATGCTTGTCCTAAAGGCTTTTTTTTTGAGACCTAACGGTTACACACCTCACACAAAAGAATCTGTTTTTCTTTTTAGACAAATATGACGGCTACCTCTTTTACTGCAATTATTTTATTGGGCTGTAGCTGTGCTACCCTTTCTCGAACCTGAACAATTTGTTAAAGGTTTTTTTAGTTCCCTTAGGAAAAACGCTGGATGAGGTCACATGCTAAAGAATTTAAGAAAGGTCTGCATTTCATACTTTTGATGCCGTTATAGATAACATTAGAATTTACCGTTGATAGTCAATCGCTCGAAACCATATTAGTGAAGCGAGCTTTGTCCTTTTCTTCGGCCCTTATAGTAGGTAGACTAAAATTTAATTATTTCTGGCTTGTCACCGCCTTTAATAACAGTATACCTATGTATGGTGCATTAAGGATAGAAAAAATAGCATTGTACAGCATTGTTTCTTTTAAAACTAATGATAAGTGAGTTTTGTGGTCCGCCCTCTTGAAACAAGAACTCTTTTCTCATTGTATCGACGTATGTCAACTTCTATTTAGTCAATTTTGCAATGAGCGCCAGTTTTCATGGAGGAGGTTGTAAATTCACAGAGATATTGCACTTTGAATCTATATTTATCGGATTTGCTGTTTATGTAGATTTTAAATTTTGATCTACCTTTAAGAGCAACCAGCATTTTGTTAACAGTAACGTTCGCTCCGGAACTGGAATTTGATTGCATTTGTATCGGGCCTGTAGAACAAGACATTATTTATGTTTGTGCTATTTGTGGCCCATCAAAAACAAAACAGAAGATTTATCATTGAAACGCTTTTTTGAAAAAAAAACCAAAGGACATTTGTTTTGTAGGAGAACACATATGCGTTATAAATTGAATCTCCTAACTGTATCTTCCCCAAGAGTGAGGCTGCTCCTTCCCCTACCATCATATAAAACTCGGGTCAATGCAAAATGTAAAAACTCATTTATTTCTGTATCTCTCTGCAAAAAGAATTAAATGTAAAATATGTAAATGTAGTTTTTCAAAAAACCCTATACTATGTTTATACGCCAAGAAACACATTATTAGTGGCCCATGAATTATTCTGTGTTTCACATACATTTGTGAGAAGTAATTGCATTTTAACCTACGTGTCTTTATTGCGGTGGCCTACACGGTTAGACGGTAACTGTGGTAAATGTTCCGTTTCGATTCCTGAGGTAGACGCAAATATTTTACTGCATTTACAAATATAATACTGATGGCTTAACAAAACAATATATTTAGTTTCCTAAGAGCACGGGTTTAAACAGTTCAATCGCTTCAAAGATGATCTAGTCCTGAAAACATCAAGGCCACTTCCATGTGTGGTAAACAAGAACTCGACATCATCTATTGTTGGATTCAAAATCGTTTGTCAAATAAAATTATTCAATAGAGGTTAATTACATCGACAAAACTAAATAAATTGGCCGAACAGACTGTGTAAATTATAATTTTAATACAATGAATATTACTAGTTTCTTTATCGATGAAACCCAAGCATGTTTAGTGGCTTTTTTATACGTGCCTTTCCAATTACACCATGTTAATGAATCACGATCTTGCTAGCAAATATACTACCAGCAGCAGGTGAAATATTTGGCCATGTGTACCTGTTTTCTTTTCATACTGTCGAAGTGCTGTTTCGCCTTCCCTTTCTTCCGAGATATCACTCAAATCTTCCTCTGTGCTATCGTTGGGCTCTTCTACTTCGTCAAATAATTCTTGTCGAAGCGCACGTGAAAGACTTCCATGTGTATTGTGCTCCCTAGGGCTAACCGAAGACTCATTATCACAATATCATCGGTTACTTTTTTATCTAGTTCTTCTTCTCTTTTTATTTTTTCTCATTTTTAATTTATAATTCGCCGTGTACAGTTAAAGTTTGACAGACTCAATACTGATCCTAATATTAATCGCGGTGTTTTTAGCTAAAAAAAATTTGACCCGATCATGTGTACTAAGCTATATTTGCACTGTTTTAATAAACTGCACTTTATTCTGCACTTTTGATTTGAAAACCACGTATACTGATATTTTCAGTAGCTCTTCATCCGTAATACATTGTATACGTGTATTGATAATAGGATAAAATTATTTCATATTTCGAATCCAGTTCCAGAAATCCAAAAATTTATTGGGTAGTTTGAATATATTAACTACAATGCGTTAGCTGTCCGAATTAGTATAAACGATGGAATAAAAATGCCAGCGAGTGGTTCACAGTTGGATGTTAATCCATAAATCAAGCTTTATGGTCTAGTATAAGTAGGCACTTTGCAAAGTTATTGTATGTATTAATTCAGCAGGCAACCGCATACAAAATGCAAAATGAACGACGTATATTTATGTAATTGCTTTTCAGCTCTCCCGTTGACGCTAGTAGGTATTATAATTGAATTATTATGTCTAGCTTCAACATTTCAGTTGTTATTTTTAATGGAGAGAACTGTATCCGCTCGTTGTATATATGATTCCTGCCAAGTGAGGCTTTGAAACATGTATACCCAACTGTTCGTAAGACTTTTAGCTTTATCTAACTCAATAGAAAAGGAATTACAGGACAAATAATAGTGTATAGTGTTTGGTAATATGTACTAGTAATCTATATGTGTGTACCTGAGCTGTCGGATGTGTAAAAACAAGCCGTACTAATGACTAATTAATTAGGTCTTTAAAGGGATTCACCTTCATTTCCTCGTATTTACACTACGTCTCGACAAATTAGAACTATGTAAAAGTCAATGCATTGCTTTCCTCTTACGTTTGAAAAGCATCTCACTAGTGTTTACTATGATAGCATTTCCAGTTATAATTCAATTAACTTGCTTAAACTTGACATAATATTAAATAAGAGTACCTAAGCAACCGTATGTCGGAAGAATGCAGCAGAGTACAGAACTGGTTGGCTAATTTGTACGTAATACATGATGTTGCTTCGAGCCGATTTGTTTAAATTTTATCTCTACATAGTCATTATACATAGGTTGTGCGATTTTATATTCTGTAGTTGTAGAGAGTATTAGATTTAGATTTAATTAAGGGTGATATTTCACTGCGATCTATTGATCTATTGTGCCCCACTTGCATGCGCTGCTGCGTTTGACCACTCTCAGAGCTTCCCATGTTAATAAACCTCAATAAGTATAATGGTTTCAGAGAAGGTATTTCTTCTATGACATATTCGCGCCAGGATAATTGGTTCAAATTTCCGTAATAGCAGTGCAGTTAGATGTCAGGCATTGAGGATTTTCATCCTCCGCACTGCAGAACCTGCAGTGGCTATACTGTTTTAGATTTATCCTTGCCATATGTTCCTCAAGGTAACAATGCCCTGCAAGGAAACCTGTGAGAATGCATAGTCTGCATCTACTTAGTTCTACAAGGTGTTTTTGCTCTATGTTTGTTGTAGTTTCCAATGCATACATTTCTGTGTCTAACACCAGGGACATACTCCAGAAAGACACTCTGAGCCTCTCATCTCTATCTTTGAGTACCTTTTTGTAGGTACTCATGCCTATATCACAAAACGGTTTCGGTCCCACAAATAAAGTTGTGGCGACCTTCCTTGCTAATGGGTTAGTTTCTTCGTTGCCTCTTATTCAGGTATGTCCTGGTACCCAGCATAATGCTCTGTTTTCTTTAACTAGGTTGTTTAATCTGTTAAAGCACTTCCAGGCTAATTTCGAGCTGATGATATTAGAATTCAGCGCTGCTATGGTTGCTTCACTGTGGGAGAAAATTGCAGTGTTTTGTTGAGTTGAGCACATCTTCCAACGGCGTTGACCTGCGCTTGGAATACGCCAGGATATATTCCCATTGGTTTGAAATATTTGGTTCTTAGCCTGAATATTACTGCACCTCTACATACCATTTGATGGTATCTTCTTTTAGAGGATTCTCCCGCCCATTCTCTCTTGTTACATAGCTTCGTAAAAAAGTTTTTTTCCAAGATATATTTCCTAACCATTTCGTCGAGGGAGAACCCCTTTTAAGATGTCCCAGGTCTCTGGTACGGAGTCTTACTCCTTCCAGTCCTCACCCTGGTCAGTCTGTGCAATGCCGCAAGAGCTACTCTCTCCAGCACTGTGTACAGGGTTGTGAGTTCTTCCGAGTGAACACATACCTTGTTTGTGCACTTTTTTAATTGTACTATTTACACAACGCATTTTATTAATCTTGTAATATTCATCTGCGCAAATGTTACAGTTGACTTACAAAGTAGAGAAGGTTGCTGGTAAATTTTCAGATTGAATACGTTATGGAGCTAGAAGGTTGAGAACTGTTGAAAACATTGTTCGATCCACTCACTAAAACGCTTACACTATAATCACGTGTATCAATTAAATTAAAGATTTTTTTTCTGGAATTCATACCATTTCTTATCTTCCAATCTAGTATATAATGAACGGGTCGATGGCCGCAGTGGTTAGGCGGCTGACTATTGTTGTGAGAGGACGATAGGTGCCGGGGTTCAATTCTCTGGAGGGACGGTGACATTTTTTCAGAGAGTTTAATCCCGGATCGACTTGCCATTCGCTGTTGGGAGCAAAGTGATTAACAGCGCGGCATCATAAAAGGCGATATGATGCTGTCACAAAGCCATTGAACACAACATACACACACAAAAACTACACCGCGAGAGTTGCAGTGATAGCCAGACAAGCGATACAGTTTACGGAGTCACTGCAACTAAGCACCCACCACATATTAAAAAAAAAAAAAAAAAAAATATATAACAACGGAATAATTTACAATTTCCCGAAAAGAAACGATTAATTATCCGACAATAATATTAAAAACTTTACATATAACTAACAAATAAACTTTCATGTAGAGAATCTCTACCTTCTTTTGAAGACATTGTCACGATTTATTAAACAGCAATTTAATTAACCGACAAAATTCGTTTTATTAAATTTACTCGCTAGATAATGCAACAGGAGAGGCAATACTTATGTAACATTTATCACAGAAACTGATTAGGTTAGCTTTGTTACATCAACATACTCAACTCGATGAAATGCAGCAGTCAAAACTCGTCCCAACTTAGAGATGTTTTAATTATGCAGATACCTGCATCAGAGGGAGTTGCTGTGCCACCCTAAAATTTAATGCAAGTAATTTAATATGTAAAACATTTAGTTCTCAGCTTAGCAACAACTTCATGTTGGTAGATGCAACTTCATATTTTCTCACGTTTACGAGAGTTTAAGCATTCTTTTTATTTAAGCGTACCCATAAATCTGCGCTTAATCTGGCCTTACGAAGTTCGATCGACTAGAATGTGCGTTGACTGATGAACTGTGGCGATTAAGAATTTTATTTCTTTATTTGTATATCAAACGATGTGTCAATTAAATACTTGTTCAATAATCGTGGAGCTTCTTTAGGCTTAGCTTGACAATTACCCTTAACACAAAAATTATTATTTATATTTTTATAACACCGTCTTGATATGATTCATATCTGAAACAGAATACTTTGTAGCATTGGCACAGCACACGCACTAAACGGAATGTGCCTATTTACATCCTCTTTCCAAGACTGAACGTTTTACCACATGCAGAACATGTGTCTTCTTTCATTAGTACAAGCCGGTGATATATAGAAAACTAGCGGTAGCAGTAATACGCACATCGCTTATAAGCAAACAATATTGCAATAATTTATTACGAATTTCAAATAGGTTATTTATCAATGTAGTAGTATGTATGTTCATGTTAATTTTAGTTAGATGTAGAACGTATGTGCGTATGCAAATTAATGCAACGAGCTCTTTATTTTGATGCTACAACGTTTCGATTTTGCAAACATTATAACATATAGAGTTAATTGTTTTTAATTTTTTTATATAAAAACATCAATGAGCGGACATAATTCCCCATTTAGAAAGTGGAGAGGATCGATTTTGTAGTGAAAATATTAATACAACTAAAAGTGCTTTCTTTGATGGTTGTCGACCATCATCACAACCAGAGTAAGTTACTCACAAGTTTCTCGAGTACTGTTCATCTGACGAATCTGCAACACTCCTGTATTGTATACCAAACCCATTATTGTTCAGTTTTGAAATACTTCTTCCGTATTTAATACATTTAATTATATCGGAAAAAATGTCTTTCTATTGCAAATTATTGTTATCGAAGATTAGAATCTCAATATTTATGTAGCAAAAAAATATATTATTTAGCTTTAGTTATGCAGCACCGTTACCGTACAGCCTATATAATTATGCAAATCTTGCCAATTCATTAATAATATTTTCAAAATAACGAACCCACCATCGTTAAGCACCCTGAATATATTTGCTAGGTGTGAAAGCGTTAGTTGTGTATATTTGCATTTGTAATTAATTATTCCGGATGCGTGTACATGTATAGCCGCTAATTCTAATAATATTTTATAATTCATAGACTAGATATTGTGTCGCATTTAATGGACTGAATAAATGACAGTTATTATAATTATGAATGCATGTAAATGTATATTTCAGCGGAATTCGATAGGAAATTCCATAATATTAGCTCGGACAATCGAAGTCGTAAATCGACGCTGAGCGTTATAGCTACCGATCGTGTCAATAAAACTGCTGCGTATTATGTATCTGTGTGTAATAATGAAATAATAAATGAAATAATATTGATGCGAACACTTCTACTGTATTTGTATCCTTCATTAGGGCATTATCAGTAGACGTAGTCAACGTACCGATAAACTTTCCCTAGTTTACGATTTTTAATACTAGTGACAACAAAGGATTCCTATTTCGTGGTAGACGATTTTATTGCAGATATCGTGACATTTAAAATAACCCGATATGTTCAAGACATTATTAGGTATCTGTTAGTCTAGTTGTACTACTAATTGTAAATTAATCTATTTCGTTTGAGAAAAATATTATGTAAGGTATTGTTAATGTCTTGAGCTATTAATTTGGACGTAAATTAATTTAATTTTCATTAATATGTTTGATTATTAAACCGCTAAAACCAGAATTAATTATTTCCTTTAAAAGGATAAAAGTCATGAAAAGAATCATTTGTTTCAACAGTATGTGTAACAATATGATTTTTTTAAGTTTCTGAAATGAAAAACAGAAAACCATCCTGTAATAATTAATTGACGACAGTATATAAAATCTCCGAGAAGGTACTGAAAAATTTTTTTTATGTGTGGTGGATGCTTAGTTGCCATGACTCCGTAAGCTGTATTACTTGTCTGGCTATCACTGCTACTCTCGCGGTGTAGTTTTGTGTGTGCCTTTTATAATGCCGCGCTGTTAATTACTTAGCTTCCAATAGCGAATTGTAAATCGATCCGGAGTTCAACTCTCTGAAAAAATGTCCCCGTCCCTCCAGACAATTAAAAGCCAGCTCCTATGGTTCCGCCACAACGATAGTCAGCCGTCTAACCACTGCGGCTATCGACCCGTTTATGATGATAGAAATGATATTGCGACAAAAGTGCAGTGAACTTTGTTTTAAAGGAAACTATTTTTGAAAGCAATTGAGGAGAGATATGAAAAAACTTAATAGTAATAAATAATAAAATGTTTTAAAAAATTAACAGATGTTTAAATTGTTGCCCACTCACAGATCAATGTTTAATAAATCATTTTTTACTCTTATTTATTTTTCCGTATCATTTACATTCTCTTCCTCCTACGTGCCTATCCCACTTTTAAATTTACAGATTGTGGGTCTGAATGTGGGTCTGCATTAAATCCGTAGTTAATGGGGAATTACGGAAAATAGAAATTAGAATTAGGACAAAAGCAATAAAAATATGATTTAGGTAACTTTATTTACTACGTAAGTGCTCATTTTCAGTGTAGTCTATTAGTAACATATTTAGCCATAACATACATAGCTGGCTTCCTTGAGAAGGTCTGTTACTATAATGTATTTTCCACAACCGCCAATCAATATAAACAATTATTTTATTTTATTTTTTCTTAGTATAACGTTTAGGTTAGGAATCGAATCATGAAACATCGATTTTAGGAGTAGACATACCTTAATACGTATCAACGTAATCAATAGGCATCGAATTATGTTTATTCAGCACAGTCGAGCTGTCGCGTCGTCCGACAAACGAATTTTAATGGTACGATTCTGACGATACAAGTATTTATGCTACATGGATATATACATATTTATACATATGTATATGAGCTTGTATTGACGGGCTGTTGTTGTTGACATTGTATCATGTTTATGCCAAGAAACACTTGTTTCTTGAGATTTTCTATTATTTAAGAAATAGTTTTTATTTAATAGTGTTTCATCAAAACCACGCCGTTCTCAGTTTTTAATAACACCGACGAAACAACGAGCATCTTAATGGATGTTACCAAATTAGACTCAACAACTTTCTTGATGCTATGCTATAAAATTTAATAACGCTAGGTGAGTTAGGTATTTAGCTTACGATTCTAGATTTCGAACATCATACGCGAGGAGGTAGGGCATTGACTTAGTCCATCTCGATCAAGAAGTGTGATTATTAAGAAAGTTTAGGGGGAGTTAGCCCTTTGGGTGGCTTTTTAAAATAGTTATATGATTTGCGAAAGGAGGCAGTCAGTGGATATTACTAAAGCTTAACAACACTTTTTGGAGAAAACGTTTTGGTAGATCTAAAATGGAGGTGGTGCTAACTATGTACATACGTGGTATATGGTGGTAGGTTCGTAGGTTAGGGTGGTAGCTGTGCACCCTCACCATCGAAAAGAGAGATTATTGCGGAAGTTTAGGTGACGCTTTCTTTTTACATAGTGATACTAGCTAGAGCTAGGTGCGAACAATCAGAAGTTAGCTTTCAATATAAGTAAATGAGTTTAGGGAGAGAGGGGGTCAATTAGTGTGCCCTACTATGGACATATAGAACTAAATTAATTTTGAATCAGTATAAAAAATAGCTGATTGTTTGTTTTCTCAGGATAAAATTAGAGAGTTCGTGTTTTACAGAAAAATGTGACCTCCACAATAATTCAAGCTTTCCAACTGTATCTCTGTTAGAGAACCTATTTAGTTAAAAAGAAGTCAAATCTTCCACTGTCGAAGTTCTAAGTAGTAATGCCCTTACGTTAGGTAAAATTTAAGTTGAAATTCGTAATGTAGTAGAGAACATCCGGATCTAATAAAATATGTTAAAGCAAGTGGTAACTTGTGAGGATGTGAGGATACTACGTCCAAAAACTACAGCATTGGGTTTCTATAATTTATTTGTACAAATAGCATCTAAACGTAGTATCTATAGAAGATATTATACGATGAAATTTAACTCTGGCTTTCTATACCAGGCAATACTTTTGTATTAATTTTGTGTCATAGATTCGTCATTACTTGATAAGGTGCTGTCAAAAGCGGACCAAAAAATGATTTCAGAACCTTGTGAATTAATTTAAGGTTTCCGTGTCGACAAATTTCGTCGGTACAAAGCAAAAATTTTTAATTAAAACCGGTTCCGGTCCATCGTAGGCACGGCCAGTTCGTCGGCTGCAATTTCGTAGTTTTTGTATTGATATTAAACATACGAAGGATAACATCTGTCCGGGTGAACGTTTTCCGGACAGTAATAGTCAATTTCCGCGCTAATCGTAACGTTCCGGACTAATCCGGTTAGAGCGACGGTGGCGGCAGCAGCGCTTCATCTCTCTATCTCCTTCTACAGTCTGTATTGTATAAATTTGCATGCGTTGCTCGAGTAATTTTCTAGAAATGTCGACGTTGGTGCACGGAAACATTGTAACTTGCCGAAATTTATGAAATTATGGAAAAATATTTTGAAAAAATGAAAAAGTAATAATTTGAATTGAGAAAAACAATCACAACTAAATAAAGAAGTTCAGGATCAAAAACTACTCCGTTGAATTGTTTAAAAAACGAAACAATCACATAAGTTATGAATTTTAATTCCATCTTTTCTCTTGACATCCACAAATGTGTTTAGATAATTATAGTTTATTGTGATAAAATATAGCGAAGGCAATAATTAATCAGAGGAATTTGCTAATTATACGATGGAAGCGTTTAGTATATGTACATAATAGTTTAGTATTAATATCTTAATGGAGAAAATTGCTATATCGAGATTTGGTAAACATACGCACTCTATGCAGTAGGTTTCACACTCGATATAACTTTTTAGAAATGAAACAAATTAAACCTCTATTAATATTTATATCGGCACACATGTGTGCGCAATATCTACTTGCTTATTAATTTGTTACTTTACGTACAGATCAAAAGCACTATTTTCAGACACTAAATTAGATTTTCGGTCGTCATCCAAGTTATGAAATATAGGTACTTGAAACCAGTGTTTAGTTGGAATTAGTCCACCATGGTAATTATTAATTATTTACTGGAAATTTAAGCAATTATCGAAAATCAATATTTATTACACGTGCTACAGAAAGAAACAATCGCACAGCCGTGGGTAGCCCAATTAAAGGGAGTCTATTTTGCTCGATATCTAATTGCGTTGCGTAAACATGGCACAGTATATTTAAAGCAAATTATCGCACCGGAAACGATTAACCATATTAATTTTCAAAGGCCTGATCTATGTGTGTACGTGATTAATGTACGGAATTTTGGATAACCTAACTTTTTGTCACGTTACGCATGTACTACGGAAAGGATAATTAACATAAACTTTATTGTAACGGGTTTAATATTAAATGTAACGTTAAAGTTTGTGGGTTTTAATAATGATAGATTATTATAAAATATTCTATGTAGCGCTTCTTACACACCTACAATCTCTACAACAAAATCTGAACATACGTACCAAGCAAACACGTATAGCAAATATTTATGATGAATCTGATTCATTATAGTAAGCTAGTTTATCGACAAGGTAGTAGAAGATCTTTTCTAATCGCAAGTGCAGTAACAGTAGTAAAACCAGAATTCAATTTAATGTTATTTTGGATCTTTCTGTCTATTACTTTTTTTACATCTAGTAATCTCTAAAAGTTTGTCGTTTTTCTCCATTTGTGTCTTTCTTTGTGCTTGATGGCAATATCTGCTTCGTCTAGTATTTTTTATCGTTAATTACTCCGTACATTTTCTTCAGTCACCCTTACAGCATGTCATGCCCGTCATACATGCAACATATTATACCTAATAAAGCTCTTTGACTTCAACCATCAAGTACCAATCATTCTAGTGCATTATAATCTACCATTCGATTATACGTTCTAAAAACGTTCTACAAATAAAAAGTTACTCTCTCATCTTGCTCTGTATTTGACGTGTCCAAAATTAAGTTTTTCTCGTTGCTAATTTCCTTATTATTGAAGCAAGAAAGTTGGTTAAATTAGCAGATCGGTGATATTTTTTATTTTGACTGTGATTGAAGTTGTGACAACACAAAAACAATTGAGAATTCTGTACCTGTTATATTCACACTAACATTTTTTATGAACCAATCTGTACACAAGAGACAATATGTTTTGTCAAAATTGCCAAATTGTCAAACAAAATAATATGCAAGTCGATAAGATCCGAATATTGTGAGACAAATAGTCACATACAGGTTTTCTTAATAGTAGACAAGGAAATAGTTTCGAAAACGCGATGACCTCTCGGATATTTGAACTAAACAAGCTGATGATGTAATTCTACCGTTTTTGAAATGTACGGAACATGCTCGAGCGCTGAAACATGAAAGCTGGAACTCCGATTTTCTGGACAGCGCGAATTGAAACAGCCGACGAAGTATGTCAATTATCAAGCGACCGGAGTAAATTTCAGGTTCGATATCTTTTCAACAGACCTCGTACATGTGAAGCTAGGCCGTTTCAAAATCCGGAAAGTAAATAATTATTTCTAGTTTGTTTAGAGGTTGATCCGGATATGCATTTATAAACATTGCAAAAGACGAGCTCCGCAGCCGGCATTTTATGTATGCAAAGAAAATAAATATCCTCGAAACCTTCTAGACCCATTGATCAGGGTATAGAAATATTTCACTTTCTTTATGATATTATTCCTACTTACTAAAAATAATATAAATCCTGGAAACCTTTGTTTCTAGATTTATTTATATTGGAACCTGCACGAAACGCATTCAACTACAAGGAATTAAAAATATTTTGTAAACGGAAAGAGCCGCTTTCTTTGATCCAAATTATTTTTATATATTTTACGGTGTAACGAGTTGATATAATAAATTTCAATGTGTCGTGCATAAAACTCGGATGTATATACATTCAAAAAATAGCGTAAATTTTGCATCTTTTTTAATCTGGGTCTGTGTTTGGGAATTGAAATAAAATTTATCGCATTTTTCAGATGAATTGATTATGTTTTCGTTAACTAAATATACGTTCCTATCTTAGCTAGATTGGATAAAAATGTTTGTTTGTTTTGGCAGTTGGCACTTCCTAGAATTCCTGGTAGGTAGGTACATCATTTTATCATCATTGTTCAATGCAAACGATTTCCGCCGAAACAAATGTTGTCATTTTAAAAGCTAATATTACTTTGTGATACAAATGAATGAATTCCTTAATTAATGAGTGTACCTGTGTTTTCTGTGGTTTAATTTTAATATTTGACATTTCTCCTACCAATGTTCTTTTATAAATTACTTAAAAATCAGTCGAAATCATCAAAGAGAGTTTGATGTGTGAAAAGCAGAAGGCCCTATCTAGAATAGGACGAAAAATAATAAAGGCAAATTCAGGATTTTATGCGGATTTTACTATATTTTATCCAATACCCATTTATGTATCTGGTTGTTACGTATATCAGTATATTACTGTTTCAGTATCCATTGACAAGTTGTTTATTCAGTTTGTAACAAAATTTAAGTGTACGAACTATCTATTACACATTAATAATAAGTCAGGTTCTATTAACATAATGAAAAACTAATTAAAAAGATGTCCAAGCATTCAAGTGTCCAGCTGTATTTATTTATTTCGTCAAAGATATAGAACAGTTGAAGTCGTATTCACTTGGTTTTTTGTTCATACGCTTTCAACATAGAACTTCCTAGTCAGTCGCGAGTAGAAAAAAAGTCCACCTCATAGAATCTCAATGAAAAGTTAATTACCCAATCTGTGCCAGTTCTTTGTAATTTTGTTGTCGCGGCAACTGTGTATATCAATCAAGAACTTTCTAGAATACTAAAATTTTCAGAATTAGATTTACAAAGACTAGCTCGATACAGTAGAGATTATTTTGAGGTAAATAACATTCCACTATAGACTCTATAACAAAAGTGGAACTGATAATGGGGTAGAGGTTGGGTGATATTATATGCATACTGTTTCTGAGAGCTGATATTTTGTGCAAACCTCTGACGGTATTATAAAGATATTTAGGATCTTGTGAAGATATCGGACATATTACGAGTTTATTAGAGATATAGTAAATAATAAATAATTGCATAAGTAATCAATATATAACATCCAAAAATCATTATAAAACACAAAACCAGTTGCAAATGTTCTAAAATATAGGAAATATGTGGCACAACAAAACAAAACAGCGAACCACATCCTACATTGTTTGTAATACCTAAACACACGAACTGTGATAAATATGGTTTGAATCAAGATTAACACAGCTGTAATAGTGATTACAATTTTAATCGAAGTAATATGGTAGGTATAAATGTTGTGATGGTAAATACTGATATGTGAATGCTTTTACAGTGTTAAAAGTGTGTTTTCAGTAATGCGAAAACGCTAAATTTACAAATTTTAGCGGATGTTATGTTAATGCTCGTTTTTTGTTGACATTTATACTGTATGGAGAACAAATAAACAAATATCCAGTAATTTTAATCGTAAACATAAATACGCTATTAAATTAAGTATATGCTGAGAAACATTGTTTAAATTCAGGTACAAATACTCTAATCAGGTATAAACACGTAAACATCAAAGAGAAAGTATACAGAATATGCAGGTCTGAGTAAAAACAGAAGTAAACAAAATCATGTGATTGTAGGTTATTTATACTCATAATTAGCACATGGTACT
This sequence comes from Holotrichia oblita, assembly GCA_023690525.1. Classification (NCBI taxonomy): domain Eukaryota; kingdom Metazoa; phylum Arthropoda; class Insecta; order Coleoptera; family Scarabaeidae; genus Holotrichia; species Holotrichia oblita. The sequence continues at coordinate 178,233,769 of CM043015.1, read as the reverse complement.
ATAAAAAATGAAGCTATTATATTACTATTAGCAGAAATTTGTTTCAAATTACAAAGAATTGTGATAATTATCGCGTAACAAAATATACTAAAAGTCTATGTTACTTTCACAGAGGTCCAAACAATCTGAAACTAGTAGGTACAGTTTAGATAAATAGTTCAGAGCCAAAAAACTAAAGCACGTAAGGATTTATCTCAATGAATCAGATACTCACACTATAAACAGATATATCACCAAACGCCACAACTTGATGATGAGAACCCATGCGATCTCGAAACACGGGTCCCGAGTAATCAATCAAAGTTGTGGCGTTTGGTGGTATTGATGTTATATCTGTTTATTACGAGCCCACAGTCCTTGAAATCACACTCACACTTTAGTTCTTCAACTTAACAACAGACGTCTCTAAAAAAACTTCATTTAAGTTATGCACTGATATCGTGACAACAGTTACATACGTTAAGTAAATATTTCATTTTGGCTAAAATAAATTGTAAATTTTTATATCAAATTAGTGATTAATTACCCTACAAATACATGCGTGTGTGCGCATGCGCAGATGCTTATAACTTCAGCGGGTTCTTCAGGTTGATTTTCGGCTCTTATTTTTCAGTTTTAATTTGGCCAGTGTTGTACAAATTTACAAATTGCTATGGCCATTATTGATAGATTGCTCTATTTCATCACAGGTGATGGGAGTTGAGGGGTGGAGGGAATCACTGGTGTGACAGCGAACTCCTTCCATCACTGTTGATGAAGAAGTAATACTTTAAAAATTGATTTTGTATATACGATGCACTTATTACAACATGTTTATAACGGTTTTCCCTAATTATAAACATACGCCTGTCTAACATGTAAAGATGTAAATACATATATACTGCTATTCAAAAATCAACGTTCGAAATAATACCAAATGGTTTTCTTCAGCCTCGTACTTCCATTTATAACTTGCTACAAAAAATTTCAGGATGTGTAAATGTCAGGGGTGTGGTGCAATTTTCAGTAAATGAACTTTTTTTACTGCATTTAACAATTGTCAGTAGTTTTAGTTATCCTTTGTCTTTATCTCAGGTTGGAGATAGTTTCAGAGTGCAAATAATCAACATCACCAACACACCAACAGTTCCTGATCAAAACTAACATCAACCTGCTGTTACATCTGTGACTACTACATTATCCCAGTTATGCGAACATGAACAAATTATCTAAAAATATTCTGAGAGGTGAATTTATATATTTTGTTTGCGTATTAAGCTATACTTATCCGTAACCCATACTTATCCGTAATAACATCTGTCCATCTATTGTATATCCTTTAATACAAACACAGAATCATGTTGGAAGTACAAGATCGCATACATAGTAGTAATTTGACAGATGCCACATCATCCTAGGAGACTGAGGTAAGAGACTGAGGCCGAGTGATACTTCATTTTAAAGGCAACTTAATTCTCTTTACACCCATACCATACCTGCTAAACAGCACTCAAACCGTGGGACAATAACACGAGGAAAAACGTTTATTTAACATTTAATTCTTTTTTGTAGAAAGATACAGAAGTAAATGAAATATAAATTGAAAAAGAAAGTACAGTTATATTTGCAAAGAGTGAAATAATGAAATTGAATACGCAGCGTAACCACATGTACAGGAAAAGCAAAAGCTTACTCAATTTTCGAATTCAGCATCACCAACTTTAATGGAACAAATCCTGCTTCAAACGGCAGCGCACACTCTGGATCATTTGTGCAGTGATTTGACAACATTCGTTAGTAACACGTTTTCGCAGTTCGTGTAGATTAGTTGATTCAGTTTTATAAATCTTAGTTTCTAGGTGGCTCCACACAAAAAGGAGTCTAAAGGCCTCTCCTTCCAATTCAGTAGCCAAGAAATCTTTGATTTAAAAGTGTCAAACAGGTTAAGTATACAGGGCGAGTTCTATCTTGCTGCAAAAAAACAGGTCTTCACTAGACTGATCATCCTTCTCAGTAATGTCAGTCAAGATCGGATATATGTTGTTTTCTTTATTATAGTAAATAGAGATGGTGTCCAAGTGCTATCGCACTAATTTGATCAAATCAAAAACCATCCGAGTTCGTGCTAAGAAGTTTGAGTTGCTTAATTTTATTTGAGATTTAATTGTAATATAGTTCACAATATTCTGAATCAAACCACAGCGGCATCATCAATTTTCGAAGGATATCAATGTGAAGTCGAAGATATCCGGGTACACTTGAATAGCTACGCAGATGTTGGCACTTTTTGAATATTAACGACGCTGAGAATAGAAAAGATAGTACGTATTCGTCAAATATTTGGACAGAGCTCAAAATGATATCAATTAATAATCGTCTATAAAATTACGTAAATTCGTCACATGTTAACCTTTCTTTCATCTCTTGATATACCCAGGAACCATATACTCACACAGTTAATTGAATTAGTCTATACAACGGTCGACATAACACCAAAGCAAAACAGTTAATGGAATTGAAATTTTTCTCATTTTTGTGTACAGCCAAAGCAATAATTTTATGTTTCCGTTAAACCGATGCGGTCTAATACGTTTACCCCACAAACGTTGTATATGTGTGTGTATTCGATGCGAAATATTTTGAAACAAGGTCATAAGACTGAAAATATTTTTACTTTAAAATTCCAAGCATTCTATAAATACCTATCCAACTAGTGGAAAGAATGTTTTCATTATTTACTACACCTCCGACGTAATTTAAACCTTATTATCTCTTTCCAGTCGGAAATTTACGAGTCTTTATATATTTACCTCTGTTTCTGATTTATGCAAAACGTGTATTTTTTCGCGTACATCCGCATACTGAAGACGAACATCTTTTTTTATTTTTCCCTTCTGTGTTAGGGTATTACTAAAAAATCATATTGAGATTGTGACATATTGAATCTCGCCCTTTATTACGCCGGGCATCTGCATAAGCAATATCCAGGGCGAATATTTTATAACCGAGATTTTATATTTTACAACTTACTGCTCGTGACACATCCTTTATGGGATTTTGCGAAAATTGTTGCCAACAACAATACAGCCTCTGCCCAGGACTATGGGACCCTGTGCATTTACGAATTGCGAAATCTGAGATATGGAAGGGTGGAAGTTTTATTTTGTCGACGGACGGTGGGATTATGCTTGCAAACGAGGCGGTTTTATGTTCTTCGTGTTTGGGATGCGATTGTTGATTTCCTCTTGTCACTGTCTGAAATAGAACGGTATGAATTGCTGCAGGCGCGACGATACCTAAACGGTCTCGTACGGAAGAAAATGTGTGACAGCTCGTAAAAGATGAAAGCATTAAATAAAAGTAAGAACAGGTGACTGGTTAATTATTAATTAGTATTAGAACTGGACATTATTGTTGCTGTAATTTAAAGGTTTACTAAAATAGCAGGTGTGGGTAAGCGAAGTTAAGGTCCTCTAATAAACGCGGCAGCTACGATTATGTTTCCG